>OX459045.1:4548775-5148775 GCA_949775005.1 Orthosia gothica
CGACGCGCGCGTGCATGACAATGTTCTTTTTTTGAAATTCATAAAGATGCCATGATAATTAGGACATGTAATATCGGAAGTATTTCAATTCCGATATTGGTTTCTGATATTAGATCTCGATATCGGAATTCCGATATTAATATCTGAATTGCGCACTTTCGTTAAATATCACATTATTTATTGTTAATTGCTCAAATTCTGTATGAGGTTGGATTGCATATATTTAAAAAACACGTTTATGCCGCAACATATTAGGATTTTCTATTCCATCTCTCTCTAATCACCAATGACTGGGTAATCGGGTGCTCATTTGCCTAAACTGGACATTTGTTCCCAAGGAAGATTATAAGTCATGTCTTTCTGAAAAAGGATAATGCAAAAAAATCCAGAAAATAAATGTTTATCGATCAATCTGAAAGTAGTCCCGATAAGTGTAGTGAGTAATAATGATTTATAAATCCAGTATAAGTATCGGTCAATGTGGCGACGCATCCTGGGGGAGGCCTATGTTCAGCAGTGGACGTTTTTTGGCTGAAATGATGATGATGATGAGAGACAATATAGTCAAGTATTGGAAGTTGGTTTATCTAACAGATTGCTGATCGGATAGACTAATGTGTTGTATTCAACACAATCAGAAGACTGAACAATATTAAGCGTTAATTTATTGAGGTTTCCAAGCCAGTAACACATTGTAAATTTGAAATATAGTTTCTTGTTCCAAAACAGCCCTCTCAAAAGTATGAAAATCTATCTTATCATTCATCATCATTGTCATAGTCAATACAGCCGAAAGACGGCCACTTCTGAACATAAGCCTCCCCCAAGTATAGTCACATTAGCCAATCCCGTGCGTCTCAAATCCAGTTAATTCCCGAAACCAAAGAATTAATCAATGAAAATATAATTGTTACAACGGCTTGTATGTTTGTTTTTTGAAACTGTTTATTAAAATGTATTCTTTTTTATTAAATGGTAACATTTTTTGCTATCTCGTGACTGTAAATATGGAATTCATCAAGGCACATATTATTTTTTACATGAAGTGAAGATTAAGTAAATAAGCGCCCGATTAGTAAACAGAATATCTGAACACTGCTAATCACCGTATTCAACGGGCTTAACCGCGCTGTCTCGCTCAACGGTTCACAAAGAGCGAAAATAAGTTTTTTTCTGATTCCGAGATTACGATATGGGATCACTCAATATCGGAATTGAAATATCGGTAATTTCGTTCCGAGATTCCGATATGCCGAGATGCCGGGATTCCGATATTCATGCCCTAAGGCTGTTCGATGAGTAAAAAAGGTGATGCATTATGAAATTTAGTACAACATTATAACACCCGTTTGGATGATATTATGGTTACTATGACACTGGCTGTTTTAATGTTGGCAATAAGCTAACTGTTTCAAGAACTTTTATAGAGGATTTATAGCATGGGTGTAGATAAAATAGTTTACTTCACGCCTGAAAACACTACAACAAATTTTCCATTATATTATATTTTATCCCGAGCAATTCCAAGCTCAACTATCAGAGTCATATTCAAACGCTCCAAAAATAACATTTCATGCGTGCTATAGATTAAAAATATACGAAAAATTGTAGCCATGTCATAGGCTTATAAAAAATTGCTATTTGTTCGAATGTAACGTGAATACGTCGCCGCGGGCCGTATTTGATGGGTTGGTCATATTGTGTTTAAAATAACAAAATAAAGTTTTTTCCACTAATTGACACACGTATTGAGCTGCGGGCAACTAAGCGGCAGCAAAATATGTTTTTTCTGTTTTTTTAAACCTTTTGTTCCGATGATATGGCAATGAAAATATACGTTAATGTTTTAGAACACGCACTAACTGTTGTAGATAAAACAGCAGGTCGGAAGATTGTGATACACATCAATATAGACCAAGCTTTATCAAATGTAATGGATTTGCTTTCATAGACTCTAATACTCTCATTTCTTTAACGATATTATCAGTAGATTTAGTCCCAGTTTTTGGAACGAAAATTATCGCAAAATTAATGTGATAATTTACCGTCCAGAATGCATTTGGTTGAATAAAATTTCAACAGTCAACGATAACTATTTTTCTTAAAGAGGATGTTAATAGGTGGATTAGCTCATTAAACCATTTCAATAACTTTCGATATTGCATTGTGAGATGAAGGAATGATTTGAAGGTACCAGTTCTCTATGTTCTTAGTAAGCAAATAAAATAAAAACAATTCAACTCAGTAAGCATATACAAAATTTAAATTGTTGTCCCGAATTTGTTCTTATCAAAAACACAGAAAACCCTGATGATATCACTTGACGCCTGAGGTAAGTTTTCCACCAAAAAGCAAGCAGAAAAGCCTGAATCCAAGCAGGTATGTTGATATGTTATTTTTTCATTTCATGCGGGGGAAAAAATAGAAAAGCAGTCACAAAAATATACTCTACACGGCCTAAGCTACCTTTCCTCCCGTTGGCTTTGTTAAATAAAAATATAAAATTTCTCATGTACGGCTTTTTTGCTCCTTCCCTATTCTTTTTGATGCTTTTCATACGAAATTACATGAATGAGTTTAAATATCTGCATTACTTTAATTAAAGTAGACATATTTTCAGAAAATTTCACAAATAATATTCGTTAAAATGTGATTGTCATGAACTGTGAATGGGAATTCCACCAATTGGGCTTAATTTTCACGACTTTGCTTCGCTGAATATTTTCAATGTGTTAAAAGTTTGCGTTCAAAATTATAGTGGCAATACCAGAGGCCTCTTCAAACTTATATGTACCTACTAGCTATACCCGAACCCCTTCGTATGGGGTATCAAAATAAAGGGTTTTGAAGAGGTGATTTCAACAATGTATAACTCTTGTATCTAATTTGAAAAAAAAATGTTTACTAAAAAGTTATAAATAAAAAAAGTAAATTAAAAAAACTCGAATTAAGATTGTTTTTCTCGACTGCCGTAGAAGGGTTATTATGAAAGGGGTTACATTGAATTGTGATAAATGCAATTTGACTTGGAATCATAAGTTCAAATAAACTTCAAAAAAAAAGTTATTCATTTGTTGCTTAAGGTTTTCTCTAATATCGCCAAAGCAGCAAGAAAATAAAATTTTGCACCTGATCAAAACCAGATTGTAGGTAATCTACCTAATCTCAAATCTAATTAATTGTAACTTAGAGCAATTGCCGAAGCTTTGCCAAAATTAACGTAAAGCTAACCTACTCCTTCTCAAATTACTCCTAAATTAATTGCTTCACATTGGTATTAATAAATTACCAGTAAAAAAATAATAAAAAAAATATAATAAAAAATTAAAGTAGAATTGATTCTACTTTCATGTTACCTTTAATATTTAAATTTAATCAGTCCCCTTTGGTATTAAAACCTTTCATTTTGATGTGCGAACACAGGCAGGAGCTGTGTTAAATACGTTATTTCATCCATATGTGGAAGGGTTGCCTAATAGAATGAGTGTAACATCATAGAGGAATCTGATAATTAGTGCCCTTTCTTCTTTTTAGCATGATGCTTTAAACAGGTGGGTTCGTTTGTAATTAGGTGGTATCCATAGAGCGGTTAAAAGGGTCTTGTAAAGGCATGTAAAGGCTTAGAATTCGAAGATTTTGGTAATACCTCTGTGCAAATGGCAGGTAAATTAAGGTTTTTATGTAAATGTATTACACCAGACAAGATTTATGAAAGTAAACGAAGCAAACGAAGTATATTAGTATCATAATAGGTGGAGTTTTGTAGGTTCTTGGTAAACAGCGGTTAGGCCAGCTATGCTCGACTCGAAAAATACCTACTAAAAAGTACCGCTATGCACGAAATCACAATCGCGGGATGATGAAGAAAAGTGTTACAGTGTAATATTTTATTTAACCATCTAAAAAGTAAATTTAGGAAACCAAGAATGTGAATTCCGTTACTTTTGGGAAAAAGTTAATAACCTAACGCACACTCGCCTCGCCACCACTCAACACGTCCGACAGTCATTTCAAAAACCAAGTGTCCATCCATTCCATAGAACCGTGAAAAACGAAAAGTCTTTCCGTAAAAGAGAAACTGAACCTTAAAATAGTTCGAACTAAGATTTCATGTTTTTTTTTTAGCTTCTTGCTCAATTTAATTGAATTCACACACTTTTCTTTGCAACTGTGCCTTTCATTGTTTACGTAGAATCGAAGAATTTCGTGCAAAGCGGCACTTTTTAGTAGGTATTTTTCGAGTTGAGCATAGCGGGGCTTGAGCATAGCGGGTGTAACCGGGAAATAGGCATGTGTTTATGCATGTTTGTAGATAGTAGATACAGTATTGTAATCCAAAGACAGAGTTAACGTACCCTTTGGTAAGTAAACTTTAACATAACGTACACATAACATCACAGCTTTGAAAGCTGTTCTGCTTACAGGCAAGGCGAAGAGTACAATTTAAAAACAGTACCAGTCTCAGACCATGTTGGTCTGAGGAACCAGCACAAAAAAATAAAGAGGTGCCTTTACCTGTCCCGGTTAACAAAATTTTTAAGCGAACACGCCAGTAAATTTTTTAAGCGAACGCGCCAGTAAATTCTTTAGACATTTACTATAGAGAAAGCGAAGGTAACCTTAATAATATTAGACACAGAATTTTAGCCAAAAAACACGCCGTTTTTGAAATTTTATTGAAAATTAATCGGACTATTTAGTTTTGGTCTAGATTCAAATTGGCTTGTTAAATTAGTTTTAGTGTAGAGCGAGTGCTTGTGGGTTTTGCTTATTGCATATTTTTGTTTTGGAATAAGTCAATATTTTTAGATAATTGCTAACCATAAAGTATCTACTACCGCAAGGGAACCAGGTTTACCGAAGAATTGCCAAACTTAAGTGGCAGTGGGCAGGGCACATTGCTCGCAGAACGGACGGTCGATGGGGCCGAAAAGTTCCTGAGTGGCAACCGTGAACCGTATAGTGTATAGTATACGAGTAAAACAAAACTAGACGAAACTTTAGATTTTTGAAGATGCTTTACGCAACGTATATATAAGTCGTTACATAGTCTGACGATTAAGCTACTAAAACTGTAGAAGCATAAGTTTACAGATGAGATCACGACCAATGAAAAAGTCAGTCAATAGTCAGACGAAGAATACATTTTGGATTAATTCCATGTAGACGCGACAGTTAATTCAAATGCAAAGTCACTTTGTTTGAATGAACGCTCAAAACAAAAATATTCAAATTCAGAAACTTTACGGCAAACATAACTCAAATGATTTGCTTTCAAACACAAAATGTCTAAGTTTAACTTTACAAGGAATATCTGTTAGAACTGTCTTCAAACAATCAAAACACCACGTCATCTGATTCAATAGAGCGCCTTACTTCACCTCAAATTGTAGCACAAACTCAAATATTTGGACAAACATTCGCTATTGGACAATGCTAAGTAAGCGCCAAGAATCTACGCTGTGTGAGTGTGGGCCATACGTGTAGCGTGCTACTTGTGAAATGATAACTAGTTATTTGAAAATCATCAAAAAAGTTTCTAATTTACAAAACACCGGGACCCCTCGACGGCCACCGCCTGACGGACCGTCACAATTATGGCTATGGATTTGACAGCCGAAACTTGGGCTCAGCCCACGTGTGGTGTGGCACGTATGTAGTCGCTATTTGTGGGTGCTGGAAATGCCATACTCTGTGGTACTCGTTGCATCATAGGTAATAAGGTGGCATCAAGATGCTTGCAAAATACTTCTTATTTTGTTTAGGATAGCAAATGGTCATTTGGTGCCCTTGCAGATGTAACAGAGTGAAAATAACAAGAAGATTGATAAGTCTTCTTATTGTTACCACTCTGTTTTGTTTATTTGGACACACCCACTTTGCCCAACCACTGCAACTCCTGAAAGCAAGAATGAAAAGTCGTAACCGGCAACGCCAAGCGACAAGCGGCGAGGCAATAAAACTCAACGATTCTTCAACTGTCTGGGATCCAGCAATGAAATTAATCCAAAAACGAGTAGGACAAATAAGAAGCTGGTGTATTCAAAAATAACTCAATCACTTCAAACATTACTTTTAGTTGATTCTGCAAAAAACACTCAGGAACAGATACTTCCATCCGCCATTTTAAAGACCTCCCACTAGAAGTTCAAACATAGACGCTGGCTTCGTTCTAAATCACACGGAAGCCCGTTTGAGCTGCTGCCAACCTTACTAAACTAAATCGGATTTAAGCCTTTTGGACGCTAACGAATTTTAAATATGGGTAGTTAGCTCTCTGATATGTTAATGAGGATTTCAACAGATCACATTGATTTATTCTGGACGAACTTTTCGGTAATGAGTAGGAGTTCCGTTAAGCGTCCGATCTGTGTTAATATTAGAGGGATGTTATTAATGTTACGGTTTGTTTATCTATTTTTTTAATTAAAACTTCCGATGATATTAACGCAAGCTACTAGCTTCTGCCAGCGGCTTCACCTGCGTTAAAAGTGTTTTATTATCCCAAGGGAACATTATATCGGGATTAAAAGTAGCCTATGCTATGCCAGACTATAATCTATCTTTGTGCCAAATATCATCTAGATCCGTTAAGCCGGTTTGGCGTGATTAAGTAAAAAACGTATATCCATCTATCCAAACTCTCACATTTATAATATTATTAAGATACAATAAATATACAAAATATATTTAGGGTAAGATTATGTTTCGAGCACTTTTTTTCGTTTCATTATGAAAATTATTAGTAAAGCCCATGTGGCTTCAGAAAATGGTCAATTGCATCATCTCGGGCATTCCAATATGCTGATTTTCCTCTTATCGTTCCAACGAAAAAGCCGCCACATCTGCAGCAACAAAAACTTGGGGACTCCAACAGATACAGAATTTAATAAAAGATAAAGACAATACATTATTGTGGACTAGAAAAAACAAATATCAGAGGCACAATATCAGAGAGATATCGTTTAGAATAATCGAATTTGGCAAAAAACTTTTGAGGTCTGACTGCGGGTTCGAAAAAATATGTAAATATGGAACCCGATAACAGACAATGTTCGACCCCGAAATCAAAGGATGGCTTTACCGACATAAAAAAGTTAGTATATGTTAGAATTTATTAAGATATGTAGATAGCAGTGTTTTCGTTTTGTTTTGGACAAATGCCCTGACATGGATGAACAAGTTTTATTATAAAACTTTTGGAAGACTTCAAATGTACGTGCTTCATAGTAACCTAGTAGTTCTTTTGTCATCGTTTCGATCTTTAACAAGATTACATAGAAAAAGTAGCTGTTTGAACTCCATTTGAAAATAAATATTTTGGCAAAAATTAGTTAGACAAACAAAAGATTTTAGTGGAATAGGTAGTTTCTGTATTGTTTTGAAGACTTCCTAGTTATCACAGAGAATATAACCACTACGGTTCACTAGTTGTATCTAATACACGTGAGACGGTGGGATTTTTCGGTGACCCGCACTCATCTGATATGATTAGCGAAACAACGCGAAATAGACAGACGCCTTTTAAAAGCGTCGTGACAGTTGAAGGGGGTGTCCCAAAATACCGCATTCCCCCATAGTGATAGGGGATCTCAACATAAATCTACAACACAATCTCCAAAAAAAACAGTGTCCAAAGCTGCAAAAAAGTCATTTATTTGAGACACTTGGACACTAACGATGTTTTCGCCCAGGCAATATTTATAGGGCGGTCCTACCGTGCAGTCCAATTCTTTAATGGCGCCCTAGGGGAGTTCACGTCTATTTTTCTTCACACCTTCAGAACGAATGTCTTATTTACGGGACCGCGGGGTGAAATTCTACTCCACATTGTCACAGTTACGTGTTATATAGAGAAACAAGTGGGTGGATGGATGTGTGTTTAAGTTTGTTTCTGTTTTTAAATAAAACTTTTCGTTTGTCTGTGAAATAAATAGTCTTTTTATTTGTAAACTTGGAATAACTAAAACTGTATTCGTCATTGTAGTCGTGATTCTATTTATATCACACCGGTAAGATTTTTATATTTAGCGAAATTACAAGTGCGTTCACAAGGAAGCAATGCAATTTAACCGATTTCCTCTTGAAATCTTCTAAAATACTTGTACGATATCGTTTCTTGCCATTAAGGAAGGTCGGCTACAAACATAAACTTATTTTTTTTAATTCAACAATGGCTTGAAAACTTTCTCAATATTTGTTTTTGTTTTGTGTTATTTTTAGTCATGCTGTGATACTGCGATCATTTATTATTTTATAAAAAAAAAATTATAACAAAAAAGCCCGAGCACAGACAAATACCCTCATCAAAAATAGCAGTAGAACGGCAATAGCTTCATGAATGGGATTCCCCTCCTCCTCCAGGCTTCATTGCCCGAGCAGTACAATCTAGGGATTTAACGGTCTAATGTCTGATTACAGCCATCGATTTCAGCTCATGGAGTCCGCAGCTGAAGTAATAAATGAGCTAGAGATTTCACTAAGATGAATTGGAAAATGTATTTTGTGGGTAGTGGGTGGTTTGTTTTTTAGCTTTTTGGTTAAGGTTATAGTTTTAAAGTTTATAGTGAGGTTTTTATTTTCATAGGTGACTCTACCCAATAATATTTTAAACATTCCCTAGAGACAAGATAATTATCTGCCACGTCTGGCTTATCTGGCAGCTTCAGTGTGGCAGTCGGTTTGCACCAAGGGTCGGCTCTCACTCCTTACCTCTTCCTGATGAAAATAGTCATTGACGTAGGACATATAGGAAGAGAGACTGTGCTGGTTCCTGGGAGTGGCCTTAAGGTCCACAGCAGATTGGAGGTGTGGTGGTACAGACTAGAGAGGGTTGGCTTGAAATTGCGCACACATAAAAACAAACACACTCACAATCTATCGCCTTTATAATATTAGTGTAATGTTTCCCGTAGGATCAAATCTCGCCAGTCTTCCCTGTATGCAGTGTTAAACCAAGTGATAAAAAAAAATTGCCTTTCGAACTGTACAATTCGGTGTCAAAAAAAAATGTAGGTCAATTTAAAAGCCAGAAAGAATTACACAATATAATTATGTAACAACAATATCGGCGAGGAGATCTTTGATAGAATTAACCTCACATAATCTAACTTAGTAAGTAGTAGTACTAATACTAGTATTTTTTTTTACATCAATATCTTCCTGCTATTGACAAAGGTATGTTACATAGGTTCGGCGCAACATGAAATTTTCTTCTATTCTGTATTATCAACCGTCACCCTATCACTGGCTCCCTTTTCAACCCCCGAACACGGGGTCTCATTGCTAAGAAAGAAAATTTGGTTCAAATAAATCTCACTAGATGGCGCGACAATTCAATATAATTGTGTGTGAAATTAACTATTCCGGCATTGAACATAAAAATTGTATGTTCTTGTTTAATCAACTCTCCTAAGTACAAAATTATGGAATAGTAGGCTCTTAATTCACATTTCAAAGATTATTTGAACGGATCAGATTGATGCCAATAGATGGCGCATTTTTAAATTTCTGAGGTATTCCACTCGATTGTTAAAATTTGCATTGTAACACATTTTGGTGCAAAAAAATACTGTAAAAACGTGCAAAACAATAATAAAAAACGAACCTTCACTGTATTTAACGAAAAAAATATTCACGTACGTAGTAAACCCTTTTACTTGCAAGTCGCTGCTAACACCATCTATTGCTATGAAACGAGATCTAACGCGATTGTTGTACTTACAAAAATAACAAGATTAATCAGATGAAAAACGCTAGTTACGTCAGCACGGTTTCTTTGTATGGGATGAGGCATCTGTATGCTAGTATTATATTATCTGTGACCCGACGGAAAAATCCGGGGTGTTGTAAGTTTTACGTGTGTACCTGTGTGTTTGTGTATTTGTGAATATGTCTGCGGCATCATACGGATGAACCAACGAATGAAATCAATGCGATTTCATTCGAGAGTTTTCTTAGCCATTTTTGATGAATATCAGTTCCGCCGTTCAAAAGTTATGGGTGTTTTACTGTTAGAATCGGTTTATTCCCATCGGCCACCCCCCAGATGCCACCCCAGTGGCCGATGGGAATGATTTAGTGAAATTTCCTACCTTCCCTTATTCCCATATGCCACCGGGGTGGTGGATGGCACTAACTAGTGGCGTTTGCCGATTTATGCCCATCTGCCACCTTCATAAGTTTAGTCGGGTGGTTGATTCTCATGACCGTAAAACGGGGTGAATAGAAAAATAACAAGAAAGTTTTCAAGGTTCATATTTGACTATTTTTCCGTGATAAGCCGTGTTGCGCCATCATGGCGCACTGGGTACATGTACACGTGCATGTGCCCGGTGCGTCAGGTGAGCGCAACAGATACATGAATTGATTGTTTTGTTACTAACATAGTTTGTAAGTATTGTGTACTAACAATATAAATAAAATGACGTGTCTAAGTGTACTACTAACATAATTTTTAAGTAATTTGCAATACTAACAAAACTATGGACCTTTGAGTCTGCAATAAAATAGTTTTTTTTTTTTTTTTTTTAATCATCTTTTTTTTTTTTTTCTTATGTGCGGGTGAAATAAAAACAGAATTCTATAATATGGGGACAACACCTTGAGTCAGACTTCCAAATACCAAAATTGAAATAGGTAAGGCAATGCAAGGCGCGCATTTAGTTAGAAATTTAGATGATATTATTAAGTTATCAGGGCCAGCACCAGTTGGATCCAAGTAACAAAGTAAACCGGTCACAGCATCAACATTCACTTTTATGTGACAAATGTCATGAGAATCACCCACCACTCCGGTGGCAGATGGGAATAAAGGAAGGTGGCAGATTTCACTAAATAAGTCCCATCGACCACCGGGGTGGCAAACGCCACTAGTTAGTGCCATCCGCCACCCCGGTGGCAGATGGGAATAAAGGAAGGTAGGAAATTTCACTAAATCATTCCCATCGGCCACCGGGGTGCGTATTACCATTGTGTATATCAGTACAGACACCCATAGTCTGTACTAGATCACTTTGTGCTCTTAAAAATAACAAATACTCTAAAGCAAACTACGTATGACTACAGACCTGTCTGTATAAGTATACGGTTTGTTCGCATATGTCTAAAGCAAAATGTGACCGTGTTATGGTCAACGAATCAGCACAAGAGCGAGCGAAGCGAGCTCGGGAACCTAGGGCACCCCGACACGGACAGGTTAGGTTCGAACGAGATGACGGGAGCTGAAGTGAGCGAGCAAAGCGAGCGAACGCAGCTCCCTACATCTCGTTCGTGTTAGGTTACTTTTGACCCTGCAGACAGAAATAGGAGCCCCGCGCAGCGGGGCTACGTCGACTTTGTTGCTTTAACTCTAATCGTACTTGCACCTATTCTATGTTAAAACCAATGTCAACATTAAAATTGTGTATATCAGTACAGACACACATACTACGGCAGCCAAATTGTCTGTACTCGTATGTGTTTTGCTCTCACGAATTAGAGCAAAGTGTATTTTATTTCAGTCTGTCTCTGTACTGATATGCAGTATGCTCTCTAGCTACAAGAGCATATTGCGTGCGATTACAGAGCAACCCCTGTCTGTGCTAGTATACATTATGGCAATACGCCACCGGGGTGGCAACTGGGGGGTGGCCGATGGGAATAAACCTTAGAATCGGGGTGTTTTCGCAAGATATCGTATGTCATAATAACGTGTTCAATTGATTGGCGATCGAAGCGTGTCAACTACTATATAAAATTATGTAGCATGAAATAAAACGTGTCGGGTTTTTTTTTTTATTCTGTTTGTCTTTCTATTCCTCACACAATCCGTACATATTTTCTTGGGCCCTTCCGTCCCACTCCATCTTTCCACATTTATGCATATTGCAGAAAGAAAAAAGCACATTTTGTAATTTGTATAAAAATATTTTTCTCATCGCTGTCACATTGTCGCTACACGCCTCTCTAAGGCAGCCTTAAGACATAGGCTCGTATAACTTGTGCCGACACGAGAGTTATCTCCAGTCTCCAGTTCGAGTTGATTTACTGTCCTCCAACGCACTAGCTGGTGTCTACTAGCGAAAGCTTATTTATCAGGATAATGTGGCAATGATAGTGTACATTTTCTTGAGCACATTTCAAGCCATATCGCCTTGTCTTGTATTCTGATGTTATAAAATGTTACGTGAGATGTATTCTTGCATTACTTAGGAGGTAGGTGGGCGAGAGAGTATTTTTAGGTAAAAGCTACATAGGTATAGAAATGCTTAGAGAATTCAATCCGGCTAATCCGTAAATCGAAAAATCCGGCTATACACGGACTTTTATTAGGTTTCGAAATCTAAATTTAGAAACCTAATAAAAGTGCGCATATATTATATAAGTTCGAGGAGAGGCCGTTCGTCAGGGCTTTTTCCTTTAAGCCGACGACGTAGCGGCCAACATGTAGGTTGCAGTGCTGCCTGGGCAGTACACGGGGTGTGCCATACACGGGGTCATCTGGCACCCATGTGCTGGTTTGGCCCCTGTGGTGGTAACGGCGCACAGTGTGTTCCAATGATGGAAGTTACTCCCCAGAGGAGGGTCCGATGACGGACAGCCGCGGCGGGTTCGCGGTGAGTGCTATCGCGTGCTCGTGTTCCTGCCATAAGCGGCACAGGAGGACACCGTGGAGATTTAGTGGGTTGAAGTCCCACATAACTGTGCTATCTCCTCGTGGTAGCACAGTATGCATGAGCAGTAGCGGTCGCGGTAGCGAGCCTATGGTTAGTAAAAAACCAAAGTGGTAGGCACATGTATAAGTATATATGCAAATCTGTGAAAACCAGGAATTGTTTACAATTCCTAGAAAATCAACCTATAGAATGACTGGGGCTTATTTAGAAAATTTTAACATTAATCAATACACACATTTCCTAGGAAATGCATACATATCCTAGGATTTGTATCTATCAATAAATCTGCATAGCCTTTTTTCAACTATCTTGTGGTCGCTTCCAGTCTAACCGGATTCAGCTGAGTGATACCAGTACTTTTACACGGAGCGACTGCCTATCTGATCTCCACAACCCAGTAGCTGGGTAAAACGATACCCCTTGGCAAGACTGGCGTCTGACTGTCAAAGATCTTCAAATGACAGCCGGGACCAATAAACGCGATTTTCGGAACTCTTTAGATTTCGTAGGCATTGTGAATTCCTGATTTCATACCTTTACTTTAACAAATTATACAATGTGATTTGTATTTTATTGGAAATTATTCAGGGAATGAAAGTATTCATGAATATTAAAAGAGTTTTTACTATGGAACCTATTGTTAAAGATGATAAAAAACCGCTGTTCTGTACATTTCCAAGTCTTTAGTATATTGCCGCATTATTATTATTACGCCCCATGAGGCAGGGGCTTATCCTATTTACCGAAAAAAACTTAGGGCTGCTACTAAGAGTTACCAAATAAGAAAACCCTATAGACTGTTTCACACCCCGGGTTGAAACCTATGGTCAAGGATAAATTTTAAAGAGGTTTACCGCGGCCCTGACTCAAGCAACTGAAGGAACACGGGTGGATTTTAGTCAGTAAAAGTCTTACACGCCCTCCCGCTTCACCTAAAGCGGGAGAATTCGTTGGAGGATTTCCCACCTCAAAAAGAAAAAAACGGGTACAAACCCATAACCCGATAAAGCAATAGCACTTGAGACCACTCGACTGAGAAGGCAAGATTTTTTGGAAAAATAACTTATGTCTTTAAACAAACGCCGTAACTCAATAAATAACCCTCAACTGAATTTCTCCATAACCTACTGTTACACAGAAGAACTCCGTACCACCATTAATTTAAAACTGTTTCATCAGTAACTCTCTCCAAAGTGAATTTCTCTGTTCTCAGCGAACTGCCGTGTTGTGAGCAAAAAGTTTTACTTCTTATTGTTACTCTGTTTTGTTATCAATGGAATAGGTTTAACAATAAATAGGTCTTCATCGCTTACCAATAGTTAAGAAAGTGGTCAAACACAAAGCCTATTGTCAATAAAAAAACCCGCCAAGTGCGAGTCGGACTCGCGCACGAAGTGTTCCGTACCATTATCGCAAAAAACGGCAAAAAAATCACGTTTGTTGTATGGACCCCAATTAAAAATTTATTTTATTCAGTTTTTATACTTGTTGTCTAGCTATCACAGACAGTGGAGACAGACAGACAGTGGAGTCTTAGAAATAGGGTCCCACTTTTACCCTTTGTGTAAGAAGCCCTATAAAATCGGCCAAGTTCGTGTCGGACTTCGCACATTTAGGGGTCCCCCATAAAAACCATTTAAAAATATGTTTTGACAACTTGTATGGCTTTGGATCACCAAGATGTTTTTACTGTGAAAAATTTAAGACCAACCGTTTGGCTGTAAAACCTGTGTGACAAACGACGGACTGACAGACAGACAGAGGGACACGTGAGTGACAGCAATAGGCTCCGTTTGGACCCCTCAGGTACAGAACCTTAACAGAGTACTAAATTAGGAAAAAGACCGAGACAAAAATTTAGCGTAAAAACTGTGATAGGTTTTTTGGGACAAACCCGCCACGCTATTTCCAACCACTGCCACTCCTGAAAGCCAGAATCAAAACGCTAAAGATCAACAGACAGGAGCTGAAAACCTGACATCTACCAGCATAGAATCCTCGATAGGTACCACATCAATCAGTAAACCAACACCATAACAACCACTGGGAATCTCGTAAGCGAACTTTTTGGCAAGAATTGAAATCGAACTTTGCTAAACTTAGACCTCCCCCTGCTTTCTAAGTTACGCCTTACGAATTGGCAGTTGACGAAAACATCTCTATGCGAAAACTCCCATAAGAAACCAAGCAAGTTATTCGCAGTTTTTAACCCACTTACAGTTAACACCTCCATTCCCCGAGGACTTGTCCAACGATTTCTTCGATTCGGTTAAATAAGAAGTTGAGGCAGAACCGCAGGAACTCAGTTGTTTTAGTGGTTAACTTGCTGTTACGGTTTTTCCGCATCCCTAGAGCGGGGTTAGGCGGTGTGACCAATGAAAGCGATGCTATTTGATGTAATGGATGATTAAATACCAACGTTGGATGATCATATTATTATTGATTGTGTTTGTATTTGTAATTTTGTGCATCTTCTCTGGTGGAATAAATTATGTTTCTTTATTTTCATCTACAAGCTGACTGGTGAAACAGTTTAGCTTATGAGAGGATTCGCGGTATCTACGACACGGATGGTTTGATAGTTGCGAATCATAGAGCACGGGAGCCGCTGCATTTCTTATACCTATAGTCCATTTGCGATAACATTAGACCGATTTTAACTTCTATTGCGTTGGTAATACGACAAATGGTAGCTGTAGTAAACAGTTGGTTTTGGTAGCAGGTTTATGCTTTTTATGACATCCTTGTTTTTAAGGAATAGAGCTCAAAATCGGTTGAACGGACTGTAAAAAGATTTGGAAACATGTCTAGCGTTATTTTAAATGGATTTTACATAGAATGAAGGTAACGACAGCAAACGCAATTTAACACATTATAAAGATATACGGAAAAGTGTATAAACTCCCTTTCTTG
This sequence comes from Orthosia gothica, assembly GCA_949775005.1. NCBI lineage: Eukaryota > Metazoa > Arthropoda > Insecta > Lepidoptera > Noctuidae > Orthosia > Orthosia gothica. Next base: position 4,564,345 of record OX459045.1, read on the forward strand.
CCCGTGTTACAATGATACTAGTAGTACCTACTGTTAATTAGATCTCCTTTCTTACTACTACATTAAAAAGGCAGGACCCTCCAACCAAGGGTACCCAACTGCCGGCACCGAAGTTCTTTGGACAAAAAGATATCCAATCTTAATTAAAATTATCTTTATTAATTATTATTATCTTAATCCAATTTTAATTATTGTTCATTTTTTTTTTTGGGCTCCTACCACTGTTGTGTTCTTTTTAACCCAAAGGTTGACTGGTAGAGAATGCCTTGCTGCATTAAGTCCGCCTATGTTTCACCATTGTACATGAAGTTTAAATAAATAAATAATATCTAACCATATCGTGTCGCTTTCACTGGGTGGGTGCATATACCCCTAAGTGCCCGCTAACTTGCTCGTTTTACGACACGAGTAAGTAATGGTTAAGTTGGAAGATGTTTGTATCGATCATGTGTTTATCACCTATGGGGTAGATTGGGTCCCAACACCTATAACCTCTCACATGCGTTTTATACGGTTGGTTATAAATTTTCAATTCTAAGTTTTCAAAAGTGACTGAGTGATGAATATTTGTGATCCTCTACTTTAGCTTGAAACCTGAACTTCGGCCGAGTTTGACACATTTTAACTCAAGATACTTAAATCAGAAATCGGCCTTGTGTCCAATAAATTAGACACAAGTCTAGTGATGCCATTGGTTGATGAAAACTCAATAAATAAACTAATCACAGCAGCTTACGCGTGTTTGACGAAAATTTTCGTTCCCGAAACTGGACCTCAGTGCCTATCATGTTGAGATAGGTGCCTTTTTGGTCTCGCACGGGGTTTTTAGTATAATGTTTTTTTTGTTTTTGCTTATCTCGTCTCTCGTTTGCGGGTTACAAATAAATGTGCTCTTTATAAATATTTCTCTTTCTATCATTATTCTCAGGAGTAGGAATCTAAACAAATATTGTACTTGTTTAAAATTCTTTGTTAGGATGTTTGTTTGTATGTAATTTCTGGCAGTATTGATAGTAAGTCACACTATCCCTGAGTGCCAAATGCTACTTTTTATCGCCTCAAATGTACGATTGTTCTCAGATAGACCATGGAAGCAAAGTCGCATGAAGAAGGCTATTACTATTATAATTCACAAAAAGATTTGCTAATTTGCTTCATTTGAATATATTTCATACATACATCGTTCCAGCCAACAATCTTCACTTCCTTGGAATAAAGTCTGTCGTCCCGAGAGACTAGTCGATACTAAATCGAGTAAAAATACATTTCCACAGAGCTTGAGGGTCATATAACCGGTTAAGAAGTAACTCGACGCGATGCATAGCAGTTTACAAGTGCTATCAGTTCTTTAATAGACCAGCAGTTGATTTGTTGGTTTATGCTTGAGACTGGCTTTTTGAAAAGGAACTAGCATCATGATCATTATACACACACAGTCCTATGCGTTTTGCAGAAAGTGTTGTTAGGCTGTTCTTCTTCTTATTCGTTGTCTTCATTACTGAAGGTGGTCTTGGAACGCTTTGACGGAGTCACTGATGAGCTGCTTCCACGCTACTCTGTCTTCAGCTCTTCTCAGAGCAGTGGTCACCGTCAGTCCTGTAATCGCCCTTATCTGGTTTTCAGCGAGTAGGTGGAAGTGCGCGCGGTCTCTTTCCATCCACCTTCCCCACCACATCCAATTTCTCCAGGCTGTCCGGATCGTCTGCGAGCGATATGACCAAAGTAGCTCAGGACTCGTTGGTACCAGATCGTGAAGAGTCTGCATCTGATATTGCACCGGTCGATAATGGACTTATTCGTCCGCTTTGCTGTCCATGGTATGCGCAACATTCTTCTCCAACACCACATCTCAAAGGCCTCAGGCCTCCTTTTTCGATCTAAAGTACGAATTGCCCGGATATAAGGATCCGGAGCTAGCAACATAAAAAACACCAGACTTATCACGAGTCTCTGCTCGGTGTTGTTTTAGGTATAATTTTTATTTTACCCTACTTCTTACCTACACACTAACTTTTGCAATCCGAACTCAAGGATTCTGAAGAAAATTTATAAATCCATTACTTTATACAGAATGTAATAGAAAGATATGGTTATATTTTAAAAACTGCGTCTGCCCATGGATATAAACAACTTGCTGGAAAGGAAGGCACATAATATTTCTACAAAAAAATTAATGGATGTTCCATGCAATGTCATCAGCTGACTAAAACCCATTACCGACCATCAGCAAGTTACCAACATACGCCTTCAACTATTATCCTTGAGCCATTCTTGACAGCAGGTGGAGTATGAATTTACTTCACCTGCTGACTTCATATTTAGACAAGTATCCTTTCAAGACACATCACGTCTTTTTTACCCGACTGCCGAAGGAGGGTAATGTGTTTATCAGTCCATGTTTATCAGTCCAGTGTATGTATGTTTGTTCCTATGTGGCGTTCTAGAATCCAAACGTGTCGGCCGATTTTTATGATTCTTACGTCAATCGATTCGTCTTAACCACGAGTGTCACTGGCTACATTATAACTGGCACAATATGGCGCAAGAAGAAAAATATGCTGTGCAGTCGGAGGATACTTCTGGTTTTGGTCAGCCAGCTCGTGAATATGTATCCACCGCCTAGACAGCATGATTTTCTTCTTGTTTGCGTGTTTTTAGTTGCAGTCGGCTTTTTTAGTTTTTGAATTTACTTATTTTGGAGTTAGGTACCTCTTTACCTACACTATACTCAATTTGGGATAACATTAGACATTTAAATAAGCCCATTTTATAGCACGTTTAACCGATTTTGACTTCTATTGCGTTGGTGATTGACATGGCAGCTGTATTATAGAGTTAGTTTTGGTAACAGGTTTATGCTTTTTATGCCATCCTTATACTTACGGGATAGAACTCAAAATCGGTTGAACGGACTGTAAAAAGGGGTTATTTAAAATTTATTATAGTAAACTACAGACGCACGCTTTTTAATTGAAAGCCAAATATATACCAGTCCAACGCTAGAGGCACAAACCCTTCATACTATTACCTCTCCTACAAGTAAGTACAGCTCCACAAATACGCCTGTCAAACGCAGATTAATTATTAACTGAAATAAATGTTTGAAGAATGATTAAAAGCTAAATTAAAAACTCGCTCGTTTGAAAAAGTGGAGATGAAAGGAATGCTAATAAAGATTGAATGGGGTATAAGATGGGATGAAGTAGTTGAGGGTCGGGAATGATTAATGCTTCTTTTGCAGGTCTTTTGCATACGGCTTGGTTAAAACTGGAATGATCTGTAACTAGTCCATATAGCTAGAATTATTAACCGAGTTCAAAAAGGAGGAGGTTCTCAATTCAACTGTATCTTTTTTCTTATGCGTGTCACCTCAAAACTTTTAACTAGGTGAACCGATTTTTATGATTATCTCTTCAATAAACAACGGCAGATCTCTCGTGATTACTGCAATCGCATGTCTGTTTATTGTTTACCTATGTCATTTTTCAGCAGAATATCAGCGTCAGGTATAACTGCCTGACACGTGCTGAGCTGGACTCCCATTTGGTGCAACCTTGAGACGCACACCGCACTGTGTTTTGATTCTCATACCTAATGTTACTGCGATGTTAATGGTGTCACATTTACTTTTATTTCTGTTAGTATGGGTTCCTTTTTAGGGTTCCGTAGCCAAATGGCAAAAAACGGAACCCTTATAGATTCCCTATGTCTGTCCGTCTGTCTGTCTGTCCGTCCGTATGTCACAGCCACATTTTTCCGAAACTATAAGAACTATGCTGTTGAAACTTGGTAAGTAGATGTATTCTGTGAACTGCATTAAGATTTTCATACAAAAATAGAAAAAAAACAATATATTTGGGGGTTCCATACATACTTGAAACTGAAATTATATTTTTTTTTTCATTATATCCATACGTGTGGGGTATCTATGGATAGGTCTTCAAAAATGATATTGAGGTTTCTAATATCATTTTTATCTAAACTGAATAATTTGCGCGAAAGACAGTTCCAAAGTGGTAAAATGTGTCCCCCCCCCCCCGCACCTCCTGTAACTTCTAAAATAAGAGAGTGATAAAACTAAAAAAAATATATGATGTACATTACCATGTAAACTTTCACCGAAAATTGGTTTGAACGAGATCTAGTTAGTAGGTTTTTTTAATACGTCATAAATCGTAAACCGCAATTTACCAAGTACGGAACCCTTCGTGTGCGTGTCCGACTCGCACTTGGCCGGTTTTTAGGGTTCCGTAGCCAAATGGCAAAAAACGGAACCCTTATAGATTCGTCATGTCTGTCTGTCTGTCTGTCTGTCTGTCTGTCCGTCCGTATGTCACAGCCACTTTATTCCGAAACTATAAGAACTATGCTGTTGAAACTTGGTAAGTAGATGTATTCTGTGAACCGCATTAAGATTTTCACACAAAAATAAAAATAAAACAATAAATTTTGGGGGTTCCCATACTTGAAACTAAAACTAAAAATATTTTTTTTCATCAGACCCATACGTGTGGGGTATCTATGGATAGGTCTTCAAAAATGATATTGAGGTTTCTTATATAATTTTTTTCTAAACTGAATAGTTTGCGCGAGAGACTCTGCCAAAGTGGTAAAATGTGTGTCCCCCCCCCTGTAACTTCTAAAATAAGAGAATGATAAAACTAAAAAAAATATATGATGTACATTACTATGTAAACTACCAGCGAAAATTGGTTTGAACGAGATCTAGTCAGTAGTTTTTTTTAATACGTCATAAATCGTAAACCGTAATTTACCAAGTACGGAACCCTTCGTGCGCGAGTCCGACTCGCACTTGGCCGGTTTTTTTTCTTTTTATGTTGGCACCTTGTTTTTAACATGTAAATTGTAATAATTTAATAAAGGTTTTGTGTGTTGTGCTGTGTCTTTAGTGTGCACTAAATTAATGTTTATCTATGTATCTATCTATCTATTTCATAACATAACGCCGGTACGCTCTAAAGGGGTACGCAGATGTATATATTATTCGGGTAATCTATTCTAGCATAACTGTGTGCATTAAAGGTACCTTACTATAGAACTTGCTCATTATGTGCCACAACTAAAAAGTGAAAAATATAATCTTTTTGAGAAAAAAATATAACCGACGTCCAAAAAAACCACTACAAAGTGAAAAATAACTTCAATTTCGGAAGTCGGTGTTCCTGTTTGTGTTTCTTTGTTTCATGACACTCGTTTTTGCCCAATCAGATTCCTATTACTTGTCGAGGCAGTATGTTCCAAGTCTTCAATTCAAAGCAGGTATTTCTAAATTTATATATTTATGTCGCAGAATATTTGAAACGCCCGATTTTATGCAAAAATATAAGAATTATGGTATAGGACCGGATTATTGGCAAATTAGAGAGAGTTTTTTAAGAGGAAATGCCAAAAACTCCAATTATAACTTTTTACCAAGGAAATTCAGTCGGAACTACCCGCATTTCCTGATGATCCATGTTTTTTAGGGTTCCGTAGCCAAATGGCAAAAAACGGAACCCTTATAGATTCGTCATGTCTGTCTGTCTGTCTGTCTGTCTGTCTGTCTGTCTGTCTGTCCGTCCGTATGTCACAGCCACTTTATTCCGAAACTATAAGAACTATGCTGTTGAAACTTGGTAAGTAGATGTATTCTGTGAACCGCATTAAGATTTTGACACAAAAATAAAAATAAAACAATAAATTTTGGGGGTTCCCATACTTGAAACAAAAACTAAAAATATTTTTTTTCATCAGACCCATACGTGTGGGGTATCTATGGATAGGTCTTCAAAAATGATATTGAGGTTTCTAATATCATTTTTTTCTAAACTGAATAGTTTGCGCGAGAGACTCTGCCAAAGTGGTAAAATGTGTGTCCCCCCCCCCCTATAACTTCTAAAATAAGAGAATGATAAAACTAAAAAAAAAATATGATGTACATTACTATGTAAACTACCAGCGAAAATTGGTTTGAACGAGATCTAGCAAGTAGTTTTTTTTAATACGTCATAAATCGTAAACCGCAATTTACCAAGTACGGAACCCTTCGTGCGCGAGTCCGACTCGCACTTGGCCGGTTTTTTTTTTGCAAGAAACTGCTCGTATGCTAGTCGCTAGCAACAGGTTTTTCGCATAATATCAATTTAAGCAAACAGTACAACATTCAAATAAACAGAATCACCAAAAGCCCTTGGAAAAAGTATCAACATTTATCATGCATCGAATCGAACACAATATGGCGGCAAAGATGTGTATCCACTTTTACGTTCCAAGTTATTTCAATTTTAACAGCCCGCCGATAACGATATGTACAATTTTATGGCAACATTACGCCTTAGATGATCGATGTGTGCAGTGCCGGTGTGTGGAGTATCGATATTGGGAATCGAGTAGCAATATGTTACTCGATTTATGTTTGCTGATTACAGAATACTTTTCTTCTGTTGTTGTATCTCTAAGTAGTCTGTTCTGTTGTTCGTTCGGTCAAGTTTTAATTAAGAATAAAATCGTATGGGTATTCCATAAAAACCGTACATTTGCATTTGAATGTAATTTCTTAACAATAAATTATTCTTATTCTCTTGAAAATACACTACAAAGCGAAAAATAACTTTATTTTCTAATATTTTTCGTTTTTGACACCAACATCCGAAAAGAAGAGGTTTAGATTTTTTGTTAAAAAGTTTTTTATTATTACCTTTTTAGTTTTGGCACCTTACAACCTTAATTCAACCATAGCTAAGAACACTCTCGACAAAATCACCTATCAAAAAAAAAACTAAATTAAAATCGGTTCATCCGTTAAGGCGCTATGATGCCACAGACAGACACACAGATACACAGATACACAGATACACAGATACACAGACACACAGATACACAGACACACAGATACACAGCAACACACGTGAAACTTATAACACCCCTCTTTTTCCGGCGGGGGTTAAAAAGGATTTTTTTAAATGGGTCCTTAGGTTAGGTTAGGTTAAAACGGGCTGGATTCCGCAACTCCACGACAAAGCGCGTATTTTGCGTACGTAAAAAGGAGTATTCGGTGGGCTAAAATTTCGATTATGGGCCGTTGATTTTTGATGCGGGGAGGATGGAGGGGGGAGGGGGGGAGGTTTGGCTATCCCCCAGTACCATCCCCACTACTCGGAGCCCTATGGTTATGGAGAGATCCATGGTTAAAGTATTCAGGTTAAAATAAAAATTGCCATAAATCTAGATCGATTTAAGAGGCGTGGAGGGGGGAAGGGAAAGGGGGGGTAGAGGGGCTACCTCACTGTACCATCCCCACCCCACAGAACCCCATGGTTATGGAGATATCCATGGTTAAATTTAAAATTACTATTTAAGCAACAAAGTCGACGAAGCCCCGCTGAGCGGGGCTCCTATTTCTGTTTGTAGGGTCATAAGTAACCTAACATGAAGGAGATGACGGGAGCAGCGTTCGCTCGCTTTGCTCGCTCACTTCAGCTCCCGTCATCTCCTTCGAACCTAACCTATCCGTGTCGGGGTGCCCTAAGTTCCCGAGCTCGCTTCGCTCGCTCTTGGACCAATTCGCATTTTTTTACCTCACGAAAAACATACAAAAAAACATAAAATTTCCGAGTCTTGAAAATTTGTAAAAAGCTTTCTATTTATGAGTACTACCTATAAAAAAAATATGAACTTCCAAATCAACGGCCCATAATGGAAATTTTAGCCTCGGTCGACGGGTTTTTTTTAGAATTAGGTGTAAGGGCGCGTTCCCACTATGTCGTAACGACTAATTTATCGTTCAATTTTTTGTTCGACGACAGTAAATTGTGTCGTTCTAAATGTGAACACCTCCATTTAAACATATAAGCCACGACACTTAAAACTACACGATTATCTGTCGTCACGACACGGTGGGAACGCGCCCTCAGTGTTATATGTTTTTGAAATGCCCTCTTAAAACCTTTTATGTCGATACCCCACAAGATGGATTTGGAAGTTTTTTTTTTTTTTTCTATTTTTGAATTTTAATGTAGTGACACTCGCAGGGTTAAGACGAATCGATTCATCATCATCAAAATCGGCCACGGGTTTGTCCTCTAGAACGCCACATAGGAACAAACATACACACATACATTACCCTCCTTCGGCAGTCGGGTAAAAAAACGTGCATACAGCCGAACATAGTACTTCCTCCTTTTTGCATAGTCGTCTAACAATAGTAGCAAAACAATCTCTTTGGTTGTATTTTTACGAAATTAACTATTACTTTCAGAGTTTACCTCTTACAAACAATTTAAAAAATTATCCGTAGTTTAGATTAAGCTGAAACAGCAAACCAACATTAAAGGTACTTTGTAGTTTTGTTTATGCACGGTGATCAGTTTACTGCACAATGCAGGGGGTGACCATAAGCTCGTAGAGAAAGGTTATTTAGAGTGTGTGTAAGGGACAGATGTATATGACTTGACTTGTGACCCCAGCCTCAGTATGTCGAGTAACATTGTAGCTAAATCTATCGGAATGAGATTTACGCAGGTACCTAACTACTCTATCAGTATATAGGTATTCAGATTCAGCTTCAACCTGATATGATGTGTATCTAATCAATTGTAATACTAGCTTCAACCCGCGGCATCGCTCGTGTGGCCTACTGTAGGTACATAATTATGTCGGAATAAAATTAAAAGTCTTAGTATTGTGAAATAATACAAGACAGTTTCAGAAATAAGTTACCTCTTTTAAACAAACTATTTTAGCTAATTATAATGTTACTTTAAATAAGGTACCTATAGCTTTATATTAAAAGATCTAAGCTCCATGCTGGCTAAACCCGTCATGGAGGAAAATTCCCATGTGAGTCATTATCATTATAGTTATTTCAGTTTCCAAAACAGATCCGAAATCCGACGCTAATTAATTTCTACCGGAGAATTGATCTGCCGGTGGATCCGCAAGCTTATTACGTATCTTTTGCAAGAGCAAAACGATAGCGATCAAATGCTTTATGTCATAAAAGTCGGAATTATCTGCAGTGTAGGTATGGGTCCTGCACAATCGTTTGCCAATCGCTCGCTGTTTGTTAAATGCATTTATTTAAAAAAAACCGCCAACAACTCTAAAACTTCTGTAGGAAGAGCAATTATTGCGCAATAATCGATATCGTTTTGCTCTTGCAAAAGATATGTAATAAGCCTGCCGGTCTGATTTAGAAGATCGGATTGGGGCTCTTCAATCAAACCACAATAGAGTAATACATATTTTAATGTTTAACTAACAAACAGTTTGCTTAAAAAAGCGTGTAATTGACAGGTTTACTTTACCAAAAAAAAATCCTATCTACAATTTTTTCACATTCAATCATTTAAATTTCGAACGAAATTCGATCTAAAATCTATAGATAACCGTACTTCAACCCAACCGACCTTTAACAATTCGATTTCATTATCGCATTGTAATCGATTCAAACCACGACCAAATAGTCAATTTGCATGAACGAAATCGATTTGGGAATGGGAATGTCTAAAGTCCTGTCAGATGGGATGGATGTCGGGGTAAAAATGGCGCGAAAAAGAAACTGTACGCTGCTAGAGTTCTAGTGTTGCTAGATGTCAGGCAATCCAATGTACGAAGAATTAAGATGGGCACTTGTAACTTTTACCATATTTAGAAGAACGTTGAGTGGAGGAAGGAACGTTGAATGGAGTTTCTTGTGCGTTCTTCTCCATAACAATCTACTTTCCGAATGCACGGTAGAATTTTTATTTTTTATACTTTAAAATTTACTTTTAAATATTTTTTTTTATTACTTTTCGATTTTGATTTTAATTTATGTGACATTCAAAAGTGCCGTTTATTGGCCTAATTGAATAAATATATTTGACTTTGTTGAGGAAAAAATAAGACAAGAATTAAGATAGTTGGTAATAGGTACGTTTAATTTCAAAATATCGAAAAGTGACGCTACCCACGTCAAATTCGTCAATGATTGGCGTTTTGAAACTGACATTGTAGCCTATTAACTGCCCGCAAAAATAGCATCGAAACGCAATTTACAATTTATTCCAAACCAAAGAAAATGGTACGTACATTTAGGGATATTTCAAAATTCGTTGCGTTAACCCTCAGCCGTCCGATCGTCGGACATTTAGACAGATGCCTGATTGGGTTCTCTGTATTTTCTGCTTTGTACAGACGGACAAAAGCGGCACGAAGAAAACGGGAACTGCCAGGTATCGGCGTGAAGCGTTTCAATGGAAATTGTGTTTCTATTCTCTCGAGAGTCGCGTACTAATTTCAATGGTTCATGCCATGTTCGTGCTTACATTGGCAGGAACGTTTGATATACATTAGACAGGGCATTTTGTTTACTATTCTTATTTCGAAATGGAATGGGAAGCTGTTAGTGTATGTTGGAATAGCGTTCTTTTATTGAATGTGGTTTGCAGAATTCGCGAAATGGGACCTACTGTATTTTAAGAAAAGGTCCACTTTAAAAAAGGAATGTGAACTTATTTGTAGACAATAAACCACCCGTTTGTGTTGACAATCTAAGAAGACGGATTTGACAGCTATAAAAATACAATAATTAAACTTGATGCTTAATGATACCTACTGTTTGTTATAGTATAAGGGTAACTTGATTATGAAGGGTATGAAGGAATTTGATTTTTCAATTTCATTGTACTAAATTATCGCGGCATGTACAATGAGAAACGTCATCGAACTACTATTAATTATTTATTGCGACATTATTTAAAAACCTGATAATTAAAAACAATGTGTTTTTATTATTAGATATTTTTTGTAAAAGGGAAACTCGTTTACCTGTCCCTCTGAAAGTAGGTAAGCTACCATTTCTATCACTCATCAATCAAGTGAGCCTTATGAAAGCCTTCCCATTTTTAAAGATTTCTCCCATTGTCTTTAACAAAAATACAATAGAATTTCTCATACATTACAATGGACCGTAGCATTAAAGAAATGAAACTCGTTAATTAAAGGATAATGGAGTGGCCCTTAATTATTAATTAATTATCGGTATACGTCGTTCGCAGGGCTGGGACACAATGGCCCAGTCACTTGTGATGAGTGTCCATTGTTGTTGCTGAAAAGATTTCCGCGCCCGAAAGAGAGGGAAGTGATTAATAGTGGTCGATAATCGAACTATTCGAGTGGTATCGATTAGCTAAGATCTATTAGCGATTGTTTTCCCGCACTATGGGGACAATTGCAACGAACAATGGTTTTTATACTTTTTCGTTGTAAATGTCGTGGCGTCGTGCCCTTTGCGGACAATAGTTTTTTGTTTTGGTAAATGACAGCGGTTTTCTATGAGAAGTAGATTAGGGTGGTTTGAGGGAGACGTTAATTATGGATTGGAAGAAATTGGTTGCTAGTTGTAGGTACGTCAGCTAAAGAGCAAGCATTTTCCTTGAAGAAAGAAGACAGAGCCAAATAGTAATATAATATTACGGAGGGACAGAGCTAGTTGGCCCTCTCAGCTGCCAGAGTAATCTATGTAGATTGGTAAGTGGTTAAAATATTGGTTTCTTCTCCTTCTTCTTCGTTTCGTTGTTGACAGAGCGGTCGTAGTCAAGATGAGTTTTGTCCAATCACTGGTGATGTAACTCAACTCTCAATATTGATTTAGGTACCTCATTACATTAGGCTTCCTTTGTTCTTTCGGGTACAGGAGGTTCATAAAAGGATTTCACAATAGCTACTATAATTATAATTGTGTGCCAACAGCCAACGATCACATTTAACTTTTACAATCTGCATTGAGTTATACCAAAATCTACCAAGGGTAATAAACACAATCTCAAAATTCAGAACTGTCAACATTCCAAATCGAAAACTTCCAAATTCGAATTCTATAATAAGCCTGCCATCATTATAACGGAGTTAGTCACATACCCCCGCCGAGTATTATCCTGGACCGAAACATTTCACGGGCCACCTCACACCGTAATGTAAACCCCGAAAACTTATTGAATAGGAAATCAGGGATCCAATAAAATGCTGTCAAACCCAACGTATGTGATGAGACAGGTGTACAAACGTAATCTTTACTTTTCTGTTGGTATGACATGGGTGCGGGATTATTATGGATATGTTGGTACTTGATATTGATGATTGTGTTTTGTTTATTTTTAGATCTTTATCTTTATTTATAGACGACTGATTCTTGTCTTTTTGGGCCTCAATTCTGTTAATTGGTATCAACTTTTAAGAACACATAGGTACCATCTTTGACAAAAAGTCTGGATTATTAGGTCTGTTTTATTTTCTAGAGAAATGTGAGTGAGGGGTCCTACTACAGGCGTGATGTTATGTTATTTATTTTCGGCTGATTATTCTTTCTATTTCTAGTACACTGTCAATAATAATAGCAATAAACAGCGATAGTACTCTTCACAATATAGCGACTGTACAACTCTGTGTTCGGGCAAGTATTAAAGTCCAAAAAGACAAAAATAATTCATTACCTACTTGGTGAGGATAATCCACTATGGATTATACTTGTGTGTTATGTACATAGATCGATATGCGTACCTAGTAATCTATCCATCGATTACAAGAAGGACAAACTCTGTCTAGTGTCTAGGAAGGACGTCCACAAGACCCAGTTACCCATCAAAAGATGATGCTAAAACTCTTTTCCCCGAAATATTTTGACCTTACCAAGCCTTTGTATCGAAATCAATGGAAAAAATACCGAAGGTAGAAGTCTTATATTATAATATCCAAAGAATGGGCTAGCACCCATTCTTTGGATATTAGAACGTCCACTTGCCACTAAGTTTTTTCTGGCAATCAAAAACAAACGACGTATCTTGGATTGACTTCAGCACAAAGATGGTCATTGCACCTTTACTAATCTTCCTATACCTTGTAGCGTTGCGAGGACTGAAAATAGTCGAATGATACTTAATATCAAAATTAGTAAGTTAATACGGTTAATAGCCACATCTCTAAAAACACGGAACAACTCAGCTAACTTAGTTACAATATCAACCACCTACCACCACTAACCCAACCATTCCCTTCTAACACGAACCCACTACTAAACTTAACCAATCCCACTAACCCACTAAACTAACCAAACCTACTCCCATTAACACACTAACAATTACACACGAGACTACACTGACCCCAAGAGCCATCTGATAGCAATAGAGGTGCATTTACACTCCTAATTGTGCACGACTGTGGGAAGATTCACCAGAACTAACATGAGACACTTTCATGTCCTTCTGCTGCAGAGCGTCGGATGGGGGTCCAGCCAAAGGTGTAAGTGGCTGGCTTCTGACCTAGATAGAGGAAAGTATAGTACGTTCTAGCGGATTTTATACAGGTAAAATCCTCTCTCTGCAGCCGGCGTACTGCAGCGTTGTGAGGATCTTGACTGAAAATAGTCGAATGATACTAAATATCAAAATTAGTAAGTTAATACGGTTATTAGCCACATATCTAAAAATACGGAACAACTCATAACTTTCCGGAACGCTAGCGTTTGGTCATTTCGATTCCGGTGGCTTGAAAAAACTATTTTTCGATCCTCACGATTCTGTGTGCCCCGATTTAGGGTGAGTTCCACATTAGTTTAATGATTGTGCCGGACGACCTATATCGATTCCATCACCTATTTAATATCAGTTTTAGCGCTGTCATGTTGGACCACCCTACTGTTTCTACTGCATTGGGTTGTGCCTCCGTGTTTTATTGTAAGTGAACACGTTTATAGTCCTCGCCAAACTTCTTGGCCGCCCTGAAGTTGGCTTTCAGAATGCGCGAGGCACGACACGGTGCTGGTTTTGTATGAAATTTTCTACTGCGCAGCCATTGTAGCCAACTTCAGGGCGGCCATGAAGTTTGGCGAGGACTATACTAATGTTAATAAATGCTAGCGTGTTCATACTTAACCTAATTTTGCATCTATCAATGTGCTTGTTATGTTTGCAAGTTTCTTACCTGTAAGCCGCTGCGATGTGCTGAGCTTTCACCTAAATTTTTTCCCACACCGTTCCTTGGCCTAAAAAGGGGAAGAAGCTGGTACATCGCATGCGGCTTGCTGCTAATTGCACCGCATCTAGCATGCGCACACTATGGTGCTTTCAGGGCTCTTCGTACGGGCTGAGGGCTTGAGCCTTTGCCTACTGCTGCACGCTGCTATCTACCTGCTCGCTGCAAGGGTCTTGCCCTGCTTACCTGCATCTTACCGCCCTACTCGTACTCAAGGACGTAACGGTCTGCGCAGTCTACCCTGTGCACCCCTAGCCGTTACCGTCCGGCCTACTGCTGCTCCGGTGCGCTGCCTACGCACGCTGCCCAGGTCTTGCCCTGCCTACCTGCGGCCTACCGACAGGTCCCCGCGTCTGCCACGTGCTGCCAAGGGACGTTACCCTACTTATCTTTAACCGCGTGTGGTTATCCGTGCAGAACTGAGTGAAGTTTCATACCCACAACCTAGCTGTAGGATATCCATTATAAGTATTAACTTGTGCAGCTGTTTTCTTTTACAACTTACTACCTACCAGTAAGCGGCTAGCGCAGGACCTAGCCGTTAAAACGTAATTTACTGAGTAGAAATCCTTACCAAATAACGAAAATTTTAAGAGACCGGTCGTCTTAAAATATCTCCGAACCTAATTGCATCTAAATCGGTTCAGCGGTTTAAGCGTGAAAAGGTAGACAGAGACAGACAGAGTCACTTTTACATCTTTAATAACTCCGCCCGCGATTTCGTTCGTGTGATGGCAAACAAAAATAAGCTGTTATTAAACCAAATAAAAATGTGGTTTCGCAAAATTCTACGGTTTATAGGTTTGGGACGATTCGTTATTTGACTTAAAAAATAATACATTTTAGGTAACCGCTAAAATCCACCCCTTTAAACTTAATATACCCTTTTTCTCTTTTTAATTTTTTGTTTATGTTAGTTCGATTGCTCAGTAAGATGCCTCAAAAAAACTAACATCACATAACCCTATCAGGGGGGAGGTAGTTTTAAAAAACGTATTATGTAAATTTTGATCATTTACTTTATCTCCACAGAATGAGATAGTTAATACAAACAAATTTCCTCTTTTTTTCACCCCCTTAAAGGTTGACAGTTTAGTGGCGACTGCGAACCGGAAAACGCAAATTAGGAAGTCCGACCTGGTCAAGGCTGCGGGAGTCCGGTGGATGCGAAACGCACAGGACCGGTCAGTGTGGCGGCGCTTGGGGAAGGCCTATGTATAACAGTGGACGTTTTTTGGCAGAAATAATGATGATGGTGAAAGGTTGATTTGCCGCAAATTCCTTCTTCGTGCTCCTCTAGATCCCTACATCAAAAACGAAACCTTGAATGATTCTTAACAAACTTTAACACCCACCTAATCCTATTTTGAGGGGTAGTTTCGAAAAAAAATAATGACAACCTTTTATTGTTTACTTAGGTTGGTATTTATGTCAACTATCAAGTTTATTAACCCAAGACATAAAATTCTTTAACAAAACTTTATCACCTGTTAAATCGACTTTTGAGGGTAGTTTCTAAAAACTTATAATGACAACCTTTATTGTTTACTTGATATTTATGTCAAGTTTTTAGTTTATTACCTCAAGAAATAAGATTCTTCAAAAAACCTTAACAACCCCTAAATCGTCTTTTGGGGTTAGTATAAAAAAACTAAGAATTTCAACCTGTATTGTTTACTTAGGTTGGTATTTATGTCAAGTTTAAAGTTATTTAACTCAAGAAGTAAGATTCATCAAAAAAAAACAAATCGTCTTTTGGGGGTAGTTTTGAAAACTAATAATAACAACTTTTATTGCTTACTTAGTTTGGAATGTATGCCAAGTTTGAAGTTTATTAACCCAAGTAATAAGATTATTCAGAAAAACTTTAACACTCACTAAATCTTTTTTTGGGGGTAGTTTCGAAAAACTAATAATAACAACCTTTATTATTTATTTAAGTTAGTGTTTGTGCAATGTTTCAAGTTTAGTAACCCATGAAATAAAATTCTTCGATACAAACTTCAACACCCACTAAATCGACTTGTGGGGGTAGTTCCAAAAAACTAATAATGTCAAACTTTATCATTTACTTAGATTACTATTTGTGCCAAGTTTCAAGAATATTAGCCGAAGGAATTAGATTTTTCATACAAACTTTGTCCTCCTTTTTCTCGCCCTTAGGGGAAGGTTTTAGGCAAATCCTTTCTTATCGGATGCCTACGTCATACAAAAAACATACTCTCCAAGTTCCAGGTCTCTACGATCAGCGGTTTAGGCTGTGCGTTGATCCGTCATTCAGTCAATCAGGACAAAGCATTTTATATGTATAGAAGATATATGGAGCAGAAGACTGGTCGGGTTTTTTGAGACGCATAATTTCGGGTGGACCAAAAATTACTTTAGTGTAAAAAGGAATGCTGCGTAAATTACGCGACACTAAAACGTCACTCACAACTATGTTTACCTAAGACAAACGGTCCAGTTTGGTATTTCCAAATCGATGTAGACGTCTCCGTCTTAGTGCCATTTGATTCTTCAAAGAAACTTTGACACCCCTAAATCGTCTTCTGGGGGTAATTCCGAAAAACTAATGATGCCGATGCCAACCTATAACATTTTGGTAAAGGAATAAGATTTTTCATACAAATAAATGTCTCCCTTTTAACCCCTTAAAAAGTTGGATTTCCAAAAATCCCTCCTAAGTTCTCCTCTACATCATAAAAAGAAGCTATGTGCAGTAAAAGTAATCAAAAATCTTTACCACCCAGAAATCGTATTTTAAGGGTAGTTTTGAAAAACTAATAATGAAAACCTTTATTGTTTATTACGGTTGTTACTTATGCCAAGTTTCATGTTTATTGACCCAGTAAATCAGATTCTTCAAAAAAAATAACATCCCCTAAATCGTCTTTTGGGGGTAGTTTAAAAAAATAATAATAGTAAGGTAAGTTTAGTATTTGTGACAAGTTTCAAGTTTATTGACCCTAAAAATCTGATTTGTCAAAAACACTGTAATACTTCCTAAATCGTCTTTTGGGGGTAGTTGCAAAAAACTAATAATGACAACCTTTATTGTTTATTTAGAATGGTATTTATGTCACGTTTCATGTTTATTCAACCAAGAACTCAAATTCTTCAAAAAATTTAACATCCCCTAAATCATTTTTTGGGGGTAGTTTCGAAAAACTAACAATGAAAGCCTTTATTGTTTATTTAGATAATAAGTCTCAAAAAAAAAAAATAAGTCCCCTAAATCGTCTTTTGGGAGTAGTTTCAAAAAATACAAAAAAACCTTTATTATTCATTTAGGTTAGTATTTAAACCAGTAAACCAGATTTTTCAAAAACGTACCTCCTAAATCGTCTTTTGGGCGTAGTTGCAAAAAATTAAAAATGACAACCTTTATTGTTTATTTAGGATGGTATTTATGTCAAGTTTCTTGTTTATTCACCAAAGAATCAGATTCTTCAAAAAAAATTACATCCCCTCAATCATCTTTTGGGGGTAGTTTCGAAAAACCAACAATAAAAGCCTTTATTTTTTATTTAGATAATAAGATTCCCCAAAAAAAAATTTAACACCCCTAAATCGTCTTTTGGGGGTAGTTTAAAAAAATAATAAAAGCAACCTTTATTATTCATTTAGGTTAGTATCAGAGAGAGAAAGAAATCAGATTCTTCAAAAAAATTACATCCCCTAAATCATCTTTTGGGGGCAGTTTCGAAAAACCAACAATGAAAGCCTTTATTGTTTATTTAGATAATAAGATTCTCCAAAAAAAAATAGAACACCCCTAAATCGTCTTTTGGGGGTAGTTTAAAATAATAATAAAAGCAACCTTTATTATTCATTTAGGTTAGTTTTTGTGGCAAGTTTCAAGTTTATTGACCCAAGAAATCTGGTTTTTCCATACAAACTTCAACACCCCTTAAATCATCATTTGGGGGTTGTTTCGAAAAACTAACAATGAAAGTCTTTATTGTTTATTTAGATTGGTATTTATGTCAAGTTTCAAGTTTATTAACTAAAGTAATAAGATTCTTCAAAACAAATTTAACACCCCTAAATTGCCTTCTGGGGGTAGTTTCAAAAAATAATAAAAGCAACCTTTATTATTCATTTAGGTTAGTATTTGTGGCAAGTTTCAAGTTTATTGACCCAAGAAATCTGATTTTTCCATACAAACTTCAACACCCCTTAAATCATCATTTGGGGGTAATTTCGAAAAACTAATAATGTCAATCTTTATCATTTACTTATTTGTGCTAAGTTTCAACAATTTTGGTTGATGGAATTAGATTTTTCATACAAACTTTCAACCCCCGTTTTACCCCCTTAGGGGTAGAATTTCCAAAAATCCTTTCTTAGTGCACACTTACGTCACTTGAGGCACCTTTCTGCCAAATTTCATGCTTCTAGGCTTAGCAGTTTTGGCTGTGCGTTGATTGATCAGTCAGTCAGTCAGTCAGTTAGTCACCTTTCGCTTTTATAGATATAGATATACTTTATTGTACACCATAAAAACATACAGGAAATACATTTACAAAAACAAGTGTACAATGGGCGGTCTTATCGCACAGGGCAATCTACAGGTCTATCTACTATATTACCTGATTTGATAAAAAAAACTCCATGTAAGTCTTATTTACATGTACAAATGTTTGTTTTCGTATCATTATCAGCCATTTTCTCTAACAGCTAAATCAAAGACTGGTATTTTACTGTTTGCATCTGAAAGGCCGTTGTTCCAAAACCGAAAACATGTGACCGCCGTGTTGTAAAATCCCCATTCTGTAAAGTTAATGTTGCTAGAATTAAATATATTTCGACAGCTTCGTAGTTTTATTTATTACATCGTCATACCCATATCTTCATATAAATCAACGAAAAAAATACAAACAAAAGCTAGTCCGATACAATCCAGTATCGCATTCCAGAAGCATCGCCAGCAGTAACGGTTGTCGTGAAAAAGTGGTCACCTATGCTTAATTGAGGCTACAGCTATGCATAGACTTCCACAGACAGATACAACTTGAGAATGCGACATCACGCAAAATTCACGGCTGTTTCCTTGTTTTTTTAACCTCCTAATAACAATCATCTAAGTTTTATTCACGTACTAACTTCTGCTAGCAGCTTCACCCGCGTGAATGTCAAAAACTATCCCGAAGGAACATATTCCCGGGTTATAAAGTATCGTATGTGCTATTTCTGACTATAATCTATCTCTGTGCCAAATTTCATCCAGATCCGTCCAGCCGTTTGAGGATGAAGTAAAAAACACATACACACACTCAAAAACTTTTCTACTATATTAAAGTGAAATTAGTAGATAAAAAATATATCTGGCAACTACGTGATTCACTGTAAGTGTCAGAGTCAGCTGTCTTCTTTAATGTCAAAAGCACGCAGTTGAAGAACTCAAGAATGTAGAGCGGCGAAAGTTAAAATGATTGGGTATCCCGTTAGATCTTGTATTCGTGTCTTAGAAGTGTTTACAATCACCGCACTGACCGCACGTACAGACCTCTACCTTTTATAACAAACATTAATCATGGACGACTATATTAACGTTATAGATTTTATATTTCTAAACCTTGCGTTTGCTGTTACATTTACCGGTGTTATTATCAATAATTTTGAGAAATATGTTCCTGCTTTTATTATAAAGAGTTACAGGTATGGCAGCTTCGCTTACCAAGGCTCTGACGCCAATTATCTGCAACTTATTGAGATACCAAAGTCGTATTACAGACATTTTTATTTATTTTCAACTTTATTTAGTGCTTCTATGTTGTCCTACATGTTTGTAGTATATTTCTTCGGGTTAACAGTTAGTTTTCCCGTTCATTTCGCGTTGAAGGTGCTGCTGCAGGAAAATGAGCCATCTGGTAAGTTAACTTAAGTTCCATAATTCTTTATTCTACTAAATAAATAGATTATTAATACTAAGTTTAGGTATTCGTTTTTAGAGCAACAACTCTGCAGACGTGAAAGTAAGCCGTGCTGAGTCCTTTCACTTGTTAATCATGTCAAGACCAAATTAGATTTAAATGTTTATAAGCACTAGGTGCATAGGTACCTAGTAATTAAATTACAATCTAGTCCTTGTAACTGTTCATATTATAAAATTTATAATGTACCTATCTGTTCAAAAGTAATTCTCATTTATAGAAACTGTAAAATATGTATCTTCGTTGGTCAATAAGAGCTAAAAATGCAACAGTTTTAGAGGATTTATTTTAATTTAAGATTTCCAGAATCAACATCTAATACCTTAGGAACTCACAAAGTTAGTTACAACAGGCTTATTAATATGCAAAGCTGGTAGTTAAGTTTGTTTGTATTCAATGAGTATTGAGGCCCCTAAGGCTTGCAAAACTCTGTCATAACATTCTTCAATTTAATGGTCATACCTAATATATTATAAGTACAACATAAATAACAAACTTAAGTAAAAAAAGAAGAATATTTAAATGAGGTTTTAAGCAAAATAATCGTCCAACAGGTCAAATATAAACCTCTTAGCATAATAAAGTTTTATAAAAACCATACATATAATTTCAATTCATCATTGTCCATTCTGTATAAATTACTAAATATAAATAAGTTGGTATTTATTTTTAAAACAGTGAATATCGTTAGGCAGCATTACCTACTCTGACTCATATATTTTTTATTCTTTAAGGTCAAATTGTGTAGTAGTATAATAATTATAATACTTTTATTGCATTATAAATAACAAACATTATCATAAGAAGCAATTTTTTTTGTTTTTTTTGTACTATACTCCGTTTGAAATAATATTTGACGATTTGACAACCCCTTTTTACAGTCCGTTCAACCAATTTTGAGTTCTATCCCGTAAATATAAGGATAGCATAAAAAGCATAAACCTGTTACCAAAACTAATTGTTAAATACAGCTGCCATTTGTCATATCACCAACGCAATAGAAGTCAAAATCGGTTAAACGGGCTGTAAAGTTGGCTTATTTAAATGTCTATTGTTATATTAAATGGATTATAGGTAACTCTGGATGTACTGATCCAATCAAACATCTTTAATTCGATAGCTACAATGTTGCTGAGTGCTTCTACCAACTTTTTTCTTATAAACATTCATGATTCCTGTAAATGAATGTCCATCATCCACAGAAATCATTGAGTTATATGTTTCTCTACAGCAAAAGAATAAAAAAGACTTTAGTTTTATGAAAGTCTATGTAACCATTTAAGGAACAAAATCAACCTTACTGCCTTATTTATAAAATCTCACTAAACATACAATCATTAGGTTAAACACTGATTATTTTTGTAAATAAGAACTTCTGTAAATAAATCATCATCACATTTTTTTACTTAACTAACCAATTCAAAAACTTCTATTCCAGTGTCCGTAACAGCAGCCTTAATAGCTATGACCCTTCTCACAATTCAATGTACCAGACGCCTGTACGAGACATACTACTTGCAAGTGTTTGCAAAAGCCAGCAAGATGAACCTGAGCCACTACCTCGCAGGGATTATACATTACTTCGCCTGTATCATTGCTGTTGTTGGTCAGGCACCTCTGTTTTGTGGTGAGTAGAACGGAATCGTTAAAACAAGAAGAAAATAATGCTGTGCAGTCGGAGGATACATTTTCGAGAGCTGGCTGACCAAAACCACATGTATTCTCCGACTGCACTTTTTAGTTCGCTTCTTAAGCAGATGGTTTTTTTTTTTTTTAAATTAACTTTTTTATTTATAACTTCTTAGTTAACATATTTTTTTCGAATTAGGTACATTTAAATATATAAGTTATATATTTTTTAAATCACCAGCTAAAACCCTTTATTTTGATATCCCACACAATGAGTTTGGAAGAAAAATAAATTGGGCTTCCCACAATAAGGCGCCCAAAATCCGCCATTTTTCTATTTTCCAATTTTAATATAGCCAGTGACACTTGCAGGGAGACGAATCGATTGACGTAAGAATTATCAAAATCGGCTAACGCGTTTAGCCTCTAGAACGCCACATAGGAAAAACATACATACATAGTCTGATAAACACATTACCCTCCTTCGGCAGTCGGGTAAAAATAATAAAGGCTTTATCAATGATCCACCTTCCTACTCAAAAGTTAATCTTGGAAATGGAGTTGCAGGCACCAGCCTGTTATACATATTTAGGCCCCCATCATCAATCAATTTCTTTATAGTGTTACAAATAATTCTGGAACTGTTTCTTCAGTTTACTCTTAGTGGAACTTAGTGAAACTAAGCCTATTGTAGTCGACTGCTAGATACAAATCCCTCCCAAGTCGTGTCACAACACTCATATATTCACCTTCTGCATCCTGTATGTCCTGGCCACATTTGTAAGATCAACGGTCCATCTAGCTGTTGGTGATGCGCGGTCTACTTCTTGGGCTAGTCAGCTCCAACGGCTATCAATCCTCTGGCATACATAGCATTACAATAATACTATTTTTTTTATATTCCAGGCAACCAACATCCCAATACGATAAAATGGAACGACCTCCGAACAACCATCCTAGCTGTTCCCTGCACGGTCATATTCCTAATCACCTGGTATGAACAGTTCAGGACCAACATAATATTCGCGAACTTGCGAAAAGACAAGAAGTCCGGTGAAGTGGTCACTGAAGAACATAAGATCCCTAATGGGAGGATGTTCGCGCATGTCTCGAGTCCACATAGGTTGTGTGAGATTGTACTGTACACGGTTCTGCTGATGCTGGTCCCGACGAAAACTTTCTTCTGCATTTATTTGTGGGTTTTGGGGAATCAGGTAAGGGATTTTCTTTTTTTAAATAGTTTTTACTGCCTTTCATCTCGCCATGTGATTGGTCAATTGTTCATACTCTTTGCCTTGCCGAATTCATTACGCAAAAAGGCTGCTGGGTTACATTCCCAGGTTGGGCAATATTATCGAATTTTTCCATCAGGAATTCGTCAGTAGTAACTCAGTATGCAATTGATGGTATGGGCTCGCCCCGTATTTTATAATTATGTACTATACACCTCCGTTTTATTAAATATTTCATAAAAGAATTACCAAGCTACTCTAATTTGGAAATTGCAGAGAGTTAAGGAAGTAATAAACATTATTTATTTTTCTGATGGAAGCAGTTATTGATTCTGCAAGTTACTAATAAATCAATATTTGTAAACTAGAATAGACGAGGGTAGACTGATGTGCATTAAAAGTTCCACATATAGGCATTTACTATCTATCTATCTTATCTTATATGATAAGTTTGATTGATTGAATATGGATATCTAATTAACATGGTTACTGGGTTTTTAACAAATTAAATCGTATTGATTACTCTGTTACTATTAACTCTACGAGGATCTATGCAGTAAGTAAATAAAAAATATAATAAATATTAAGTTATTAACCATATTAATTACATCTACCAATCACCAGGTTAGTAGATTTGTTTATGAAAAACTGCTACATAACTACAGAAGAACTATAATATGTAGCTCTGTAGCAGATATTAGTTTAGATTACATACATAAACTCACGCCTTTTTTCCATGGGGTAGGCAGAAACTACAGAACGCCACCTGCTACGATCCTTACATACTTCTTCCAGTACATAATCTTATTTTTGATATCTTTAAAGTTATACCCTTCTATTTCAGATACAAACCGCGATCCAAGCCCACGAATGGTACAAGAAGTCCTTTGAAAAGTACCCCAGCAACAGATACGCGGTATTCCCGCGCATTTTGTAGTTTGCCGCGCGTTTTTAAATAGAGAAGACTGAGCATTTATTTTTTAAATTATTTATTGGAGTAGAAATTAAGAAAAAATGTTTCAAATTGTTATAATAAATCGTTATAATAATAAATTTAATATTTAGAAGCTAACTAAGGTCAACGCAAATGACACAATTAATATTAGAAAAGGAGAAAAGGATATGAAATAGGTAAAAAAATAAATAAATAATAAATAGATACTTGTGTGAAATTGATATCGCCAGTCTTTATTTTGTTAGATTCATGTACATCTAAAGTTTTGCCCTAGATTGGCATTTATAATTAATGTAGACATTAATGACAAATTAAAATATATTTTTAATTCTTATTCGGCATTTTTTATTTCATTAAACTCTGCCCAAGTTGTCGACCTGGGCAAAGATGTCTTTAGGCAGAATTGCATATTTATTATGCTGTTCATGCATGGTTTCATATGGATGTAGTGTATGTTTTCGAAGACCTGGCGAAGGTTGCTTGAGTTCACTCGATCTCGATGAGTTTAGTGCACGACCGGACGTAGAAATTCAAAAAGAAGATTGAGTGAGTAGAGACCTATACTTAGCAATGGACTTATTTCGACTCAATTAAGATGGAAACATACTATTAAAACGCGACGCGACGCCACCCGTCGCATTGCAGTACTAATCAATCCCATATATTTAGTATGGTCTGAAACACAAAGACAACACGCCATGTGACCACACGCATTCCCACGCGGTAACATCCAGTCGGTCTGGATCAGGGTGTTGTCACACGCAGTGTATTTCTAGATAACACCCGACGCCACGCGTCAGTCAGTTGAGAAAATTCCTGGTATAAAAATATATTTTATTTAAAATGTCAGATGAACATTTCATAGAATTAGTAAAACGGTACTCAGTATTATAATATGATATGAGTTTAGGCCTATACCGTTATCATAATATTAGAAATAATACTAGTAATGAAGCTATGATACTAGCGAAGCGTGTTGTATTGTATATGTGCACGGTTCGCATCGGGTGTCGACACGTAACGTCGCGTCGGGTTTTAATAGTATGTTTCCACATTTATAATTACTTGTCAAAGTGGGCGAGTTAGACCAATATGTAAAACTAGAATTATTCCCATTAGCAAATAAAAACACAGTGTTATAAATAGAAACAAGTTTATTGACCAACTGAGAAACAAATACGGACACCATATGTAAAGTTTAAATTGCACACACACTTGACTTAATACGTCGATCTTACTCACTAATATTCGAACTCCTCACTTGAATAGGAAGCTGTAACAGAAAATAAAATATCATTAGTTTTACATCCTAGATAACATACAGTCTGAATTTATGAATAATTTGAAATAACATTAGAAATTTTTACAACCCCTTGTTACAGTCCGTTCAACCGATTTTGAGTTCTATCCCGTAAATATAAGGATTGCATAAAAAGCATAAACCTGTTACCAAAACAAACTGTATAATAAAACAGCTGTCATTTGTCATATCACCAACACAATAGAAGTCAAAATCGGCTGAAAGGGCTGTAAAATGGGATTTTATAAATGTCGAATGTTTAAATCTGAAATGAAGTACAGTTATTGTTAGATAGGTACGTAATTATATAAGACTACCTATCTAATAATAACAACGTCAGGTAAAATTTTTCACAAAAACAAATCACTTTTAATCTATCAATTGTAAAATATAATTAAACATCAACTTTTGGTATAATCAAATCAGTCAATCATCACCTACAAAGTTAAGCAAGTCTGCTGTCGTGCCAAAATCTTTAATTTTTTCATTATAGCAATTGAATGTGATTCACAAATATAAAACACCAAGAACCATTGGTGTAAATTAAATTCGATAACTATGCCAACGTCCATACAATTTTTTTGATGTCTTTGACTGACCTGACTGTACCAAATTCAAGTTATTAGTATTCGTTCACACATTAAATTTTTAGAGAGTGGTATTCGTTCGGAATAGAAAATAAATAAGAGTTGAAACAAATACCAGTTGTATTAGTTTTTGGTTACGGAATTAATCGTAAAAAGCAATGATTCAGAAATCAAATGTTCCTCATTAAATTAAATTCGATCTCAATCTTCTTCGTCTTTAGTAATTTACCAACACCTTTCAGACCAACTAAACTGAGAGAAAGTATTGCCCCACTTAAAATACCAAAGCATTTGGTTTCAATAATCGTGAATGTCTGCATAAATTATCTTAAGAATAATACTGAACAGTCTCATGTTAAAATCTCTTGTATTGCATATTTTAATGCGATACAAAGCTGTTTACGATATTGATAACAAGCTACCTACATCTAATATCTTTAAACAAGCAATTCTTGTATGTATATAATCCGAATCTTGGAAAACGGCTCCAAAAATTTTCATAAAATTTTGTATGCAGGGGGTTTCGGGGGGGCGATATATCGATCTAGCTAGGTTTCATTTTTAGAAAACGTCGTTTTCTCTATTTTCACCCGAGCAGAGCTCCACAGTGTCCAGGTACTTAGTATTAAATCTACAAATAGGTTAACTTTCTTGGTCAACCGGTAAATTTTGCAAATGTACGTACCTATAAGGATATCCTTGCGTCTTAGCTCTGAATACGGACAGCAGAAGGGAGAAGAAGACGCAAACCAGGATAAGACCCACTATCGACTGGAAACGACGACGCTTGCCCTCAGCCTGGCTCCGCACAATCTCTGTGTTCTTGACTCCGCCGGCCGCTTCTATCATGAGAATCATGCCCACAACCACTGCGCCATCTGACACGGTCGTTCAGGATAAATATTGCATTTATTATAATAAAATGGTGTCGTTAAAGACCACTTCTTAGTATCAATTTTGATTTGAACAGAGGACAAATAAAATGGCCATTGTAAGGTTTATATCAATGGCTTAATAACTTATATATAACCTTATTTGATGAGGTGTCCCACAGGATCAATACTAAGCCCCTTTCTATTTTTGATTACAAATACATATTAACGATTTTTAATTATAGGTATATTTAATCAAATCATAGATATCTATTATTATTTACATGGAAATTACGTTGACATAGAGTAAGTTCGAACCAAATGGCGTGCAATTGGAGAGGCCTATGTCCAGCAGTGGACTGCTATAGGCTGATGATGAGAGTAAGTTCAAAATGTCGTGACGTGCTAGGTTTTTATTTCGCCACCATCATTGCGATCCACTCCTGGGTGTTCAATATAATTAATATTAAACGTTAACTAGATTATGATGCATGGACCACGGTCCAAGAGAGCAGCAAAGGATTGCGTTTTTGGGTTTTGTTACTTATTGTTTGTCACATTGACAATACTATATGACAAACTGTCAATTTAACCCTGTGTTAGCAACTAATTCTGAGCTATGTTTTTCGTGCAAGTGGGCCTAAAAATTTTTTTTTTTTAGACTGATTATTAGAATGAGTTTCGGTGACATTAGTTTTCGCAATTTCCGATTGAACAAAAGCAAAACATCATAAGCAATTTTAAAAAGGATACTCAAAACAGCCACAATATAGCTCTCTAGAATAAACTGGCCGTGGGAACCGCCA
Source organism: Orthosia gothica (assembly GCA_949775005.1). NCBI lineage: Eukaryota > Metazoa > Arthropoda > Insecta > Lepidoptera > Noctuidae > Orthosia > Orthosia gothica. The sequence goes on from OX459045.1 coordinate 4,591,672, forward strand.
TTAATGTAGACGGGTCCGTTCTTAGTCCTATGGAAGAATGGTGGCCCTCTAATGTGGTTCCACATCTGGCCAGAGACAAGGGCGAAACAGAAGAAGACTGCGCAAACCGCCCACATTTGTTTGTTGTAGAGGAACTCGAGGTTGTTTCTACGAAGGTATAGGAAGCCGGCGATGAGGATGAACAGCATCGAGAATGCTACGAAGCCAGAGTAGTTTGGTGGACGGAACACTCTGATCTGGAAAGAATAAAGTTTAGGTGAATACGGTTCTTTGAACTACAGTCAGGTAAGTTGAACGATGCTGTAATACAGTCAACCACACATCCATTGTAACAATTTTAATTTGGAAGCCTTTATAACGTGACATTGAGACTGCACTTCTGTTCAGAGACTTGAACAAGCTTTTCATGTTACTATAGAAGAATACGATTGAGATGCGTTGTACTACACGGTCAACGTAACTGGCGATGTGACGTCACTACGACGTTCGACTCTCGCTATTGGTGCACAAGGTGAATGTGGAGTGCTGCGCGGATACAAAAGACAAAAGATATTTATTTCAACTGGGCCACCAAGCGGCACTTTTGAATGTCACAATTTAAATTTAAATGGAATACAAGTTGATTCTACCGTGCATTCGGAAAGTAGCTAGTTATGGAGAAGAATGCACAAGAAACTCCATACTTTTTAAATTTACATGGAATAAAAGTTGATTCTACCGTGCATTCGGAAAGTAGCTTGTTATGGAGAAGAATGCACAAGAAACTCCATACTTACTCTTTTAAAAAAAAAAATGATTCTACCGTGCATTCGGAAAGTAGCTTGTTATGGAGAAGAATGCACAAGAAACTCCATACTTACTCTTTTTAAAAAAAATGATTTTACAATATTTAGGTACATGAGTACATACATTAATAAATTCACATATGTGAGGACAATGCACCCAGAATAGCACTACACACTATACTATGTAAAGGTATAAAGTATTAAAAGTACTCACACATGTACTGTGCAGTTATACAATAGGTACTAGAAAAACATCAACATCCAAAGCAGTTGAGTTATGACCAATCCCAACTGACGGCGCCCGTTCACGAACATGACGCATGAATCGGCACCACCCAGCTCAACCATCATGAAGGGAACCGAATGATCCAACACACGCGCCACCATCAGAGAGACATTTGAGAGAGCATGACACACTCAACTGCCAGGGCACACACAAGTCAACGAACGACACATAGGTATAGCAAATGGTAGATTTACAGTTGGGTACATAGTACCCACACACGTGCTGTGCAGCTATACAATACTAAAAGAAATCGAGTCTATACAACACAAGCATAAACATATCATTTGTTTTTGCGCCCTAGTGGTTGTGGAGCAGGACTAGCAGGATACTAGGCAGTGGGGTCGAGATACACAGTTTTTTGACCGTGTAGTACAATGAATTATGAAGATGACGATTTTCGATACGCAAAGGTTGAATACACACAAACATAAATTCAAACACGACGTTGAAGCATTTCATTAATACTACCTTCATCTTGGGATTCGATATTTTTTACAATAAACTACACCGATTAATACAGTACTATGATCTATGAATAGAATAGACTGCAATACTGTGTTCACAATAATAAGCTTGTAATGGTCTCACAATCTAAAAGTAATTAAATACAGCAATATTTTCAAAAGTACAGAGAATTCAATTATTTCAGTAGTTAATATCATAAATAGTGAGCTGATTACGCTCATATTTTTGATCACCTAATTTAATGATGTGTTTGATTAATAATTGAAAGATATAGTTTTAGAAAGCAAAAAGATTTAATCAGAACACTCAAGTAAATTATGATTGGGGAGGTCAGGGTCATAATTATCAGTAACCAGAGATGAACTTATTCAGATTGCATAGCATCTCTTTTTCGTTACAAACCAAAGCGTCTCAGAATACAGTATACAAGGTGAGTTTTTCAAGTGAGTTAGGATGGCCAAATCTAAAACTATGAGGAATAGCGAAAACACTCAAAGGAGTCACGAGCCTGAATTTGAAACTGCATCATTGAATTTTAGTAAAATCAATATTTCTAGCCAATAATCGAACCAGTTGTTTTTGAAAATGAAGGATCAAATTCTGGGAAGTTATATCTTCAGTAAACATAAGGAAAGAAAGCAAACTTAAAAAGATGGCAATTTTACCTGAACATCAGTTCTATCTTGAATCCATTTGGAAATAGCCTCTGCATGTATTCCAGCTCTCTCGAAGTCCATGGAATCAGCCGGTTTTGGCTTGCCTTTGGCTGGGAAGTGCATGATTACAGGTGCTGTGTTTAGGCGTAGCTGAAAACAGAAATAATAATGTTACTTGATATTATGACAGTATGTGTTTACAGGTTGCCAGGCTCCGGAAGACTTTAGTGAGGCTTTCGCTCATCAGCAGGGCAATATATAGAAAGCATAAAAGGTTATGTTCTTTTTAACCCAAATGTTGACTGGTAGAGAATGCCTTGCTGCATTTAGTCCGCCTTTGTATCACCATTGTACATGAAGTTTAAATAAAACTGATGATTAGTTATTTTCTGATAAGAGTTAATACTATATCAATACTAAAATCATCTTAAGCGAAAATTCTTCTCCAGGTTGATTAGATAACAGGCTGTTGGTATTTTGTAAGGATTGTTGGATACACAAATTATAATCCACTAACTTCTACATTCTTCACTTCTACTTACATTTAGAAGAAGACAAAGAGGTCTTTTCAGGTCTCCTTGACAACTTTTAACATACTTTCCATTATATAGAAACAGATAAAGAGGATTTTTCAGGTCCCTGACCCGTAGCACAAAATATAAAAAGAATAAATAGCACTTACCAATTGGAAGATCTCGGAACCCTCATCAAAATCAACCATACCGAAGAAAAGCTTGTTATTATTCGCCGGTGAGAACCTGAACGAGTTAGCTACGATCAGGAACTCATCATACACATGCTGGCAGATAGCGCATCGTCGGGACGGTGCCATTGCGGTAAACATCACAATGAAGGAGTAATCCCTTGGTGGTGATTTCACATAATCCTTGAACTTGTTTACGTTTAGGGATACTATTGACTTTTTTGCTGTCATGTCTGTTAACTGCTGGACTTTATCTTCAAGCTGAAATGAGAATAAATAAAGAGTTAAATTATTAAATATTCAAGAACTTTCTAACTAATGTTATCTGGTATCCTATTTATTAGATCTTATTTATGGAATTGAATACTGGGTTAGGCAAAAAGACATGAAATTCTTATAACATGAAAGAATTGCATCTGTTTTTCAATGGCATTGATTATTCTCTTTCAGAAAATGGCATTTATTAATATGCTGTGCTATGAACAACCGATTGATAAATTATTTTATAAGACAATATTGTGGTATTCAAAAAAGTGTTGAAAAAATATTAAAATAGTGTACTTAGATGGTGATGATACAAGGTTATAACAAGGAAGATGTGAGTGCATACTCAAGAAAGACATGATTCTAAGGTACTGAACCAACCAACCATGTACAAACAGAAGTATAAAAAGAACTATGTAAGGATTGTAGCATGGTAAATTAAAAAGTTTATGAGAAAATCCATGGGAAAATTGAGCGAGTAGGTATATGCATATAGGTATGAAATTGATATACTACTTACTTCTTCCGACTCCTGTAGAAAAATAGAACTATGCTTTATTGTACAGCAATAATAATAATTGACAGGAGCAGTAGCATAATTGTATGGATCTTTTCCTCAAATACGAACGGGAGCAGTTATAGGGAAATGTTTCGTTCATTGCAGTGCCGTTTATTTTGCCTTTATTCTAGGTACTGAAGTACTAGTTACGGCTAATAAAACTATGCTTTCATGTTGAGGGCTTTAATGAGTCTTTAAGCTTAAATAATATAGCATTAAGTGCCTCGTTCGAGTCAAAAGATAACAAAAAAACGCCGGCATGTTTTTCATATAGAATTACTCCAACTTACCCCTTTTCCTCGTGTTTGAGCTGATCCTTCATAGTAAGTAAGGATTGTTGTTAGGAATAATAGAAGTTTAAACTTCATTTTGAACCTAGGAATAAAAATCACCAAAGGCAAATTCTAAATGGAATTAAAAATCGTGTTTGACGTTTGCCTGTTTGCCACCTCAAAACAAAAGTCAAAGTCAGAAATGAATGACGTGTATTTAGAGCGTATCGTTCATGATGCGTGTTTTACTAGTGTTATGGTTTAAATAAAAATTATATAATTTATTTTAATATAGTTTATATAATTTTTGTATAAATAATTTAACTACAGAAAATACACACAACATTGTAATTAGAAAATATTGTTCGAACGCAAAACATCGACGTGGCTCAAAATCAATGTCTCTGCCTCTAATAAACAAGTCACAGATAACTTTATTATACCAGTCAGTAAGATGTCCGTGACTACCGCCGTACCCGACGCCAATCGCATCCATATTTTATAAATACTTACTACAAAAATGGCACCAATTAGTACTCGAACAACTAAATTGGTAGTTTAGTAGTTATCAAGAAAATCGACTTTAAAGGTGGTCCTGCGGTAGTCACGCTCCATTCAGCAGGACCTCCATGAGCGCCGAAAAAGGAGGCATGCTACAGCTATTCTAAGTATACAAATAAGTAGTACCCATAAATGTGCTAACTACCTCCAAGTGCACTTAATATAATGTGTCATTAACGACGAAAAAACTAGATCCCACGACACAGGGTATCCTAGTGTGGGGCCTAGGGTTTCTTTAATGCACTAAATATTTGAATTTTCTTGTGTACCTGTGCTATAATTTTTACTATTTTATTTTGTTGTTGTGCTTAATTTACCTAAAGTACATTAAGCACAACATCAAAGAAAGGTTTCCTAATAAAGAACAATGGCGAGATTTTAGCTGACTTAAATTTGAGCGTCTGAAAGTGAGTTATATACGAAAGACGTTCTATTAATTGTCTACATTTTTTAAATATATTATTGGGCTGGTTCTTTTATCGGTTGCATTTCGGGGAGTGTGCGATGGAATTGCATGATCTAATTCCACCAAGCCCGTTTCATCATCGGACTACAAGACGTACGGCGATGCGCCATCGCTACATGGTAGACATACCACCCATACGCACTAAACGTTTTGGAAATACTTTCATTATGCGTACAGCTAATGAGTGGAATTCCCTGCCGGAGTCTGTGTTTCCCGATAGCTACAATCTAGGAGTCTTTAAGTCAAGAGTGAATAGGTTACTTCTAGGCAAGCGTGCTTCACCGTCGACCACATCATCGCTTACCATCAGGTGAGATAGTGGTCAAGCGCGAGCCTATAATATATATATATATATATATATATATATATATATATATATATATATATTGTGTCTATTATTTAACATACTTCATAATCCTAAAACACCTTCCTACCTCCGTGAACGCTTTTCCTACTCCCGTCCTTCCGATGCACTTTGCAGGTCGCACCTTAAAAATCATCTTAATATCCCTTCCCACACTACCGACTTCTACTCCTACTCTTTTACTGTGTACGCTGTGCGTTTGTGGAACGCTCTGCCGCCTGACATCAGAGACTGCCAAACTCTTACAGTTTTTAAGAAAAGAGTGAAAGACCACTACCTTTCCATTCCGTCATAGTTGCTTAAATATGTATCTTTTTATATATATATATATAGATAGGTATTAGTATTTATTGTTTTAATATTTATTTTATAAATATGTTTGTTTATATTATTATAACATAAGTATATTTAATTTGTTATCGGTATTGTTTATCAGTTATTACTTAGTTTTAAATCGTTTTGTGTCTATTATTTTTGAACCCTACACACTATGTCTACATCTCTTTTTTCTTCATCTTTCCTTTCGCAGGTATGCTGGAAGAGATTTCTATAGAAATAAGCATCACCTATGTACCTATTTTTCTGTTTCTTCTTCTTGTTTGTATATTTTGTGTGTGTGCATAAATGGTTAAATAAATAAATAAATAAATAAATAAAAAAAAATCATAATAAATAAAAAGTTATTTGATTTATTAGTTAATTTCTTTAGCTTAGTGTTGCCATTATATATTTTATCTGCTAAGTGACAAGTAGTAACTATATTAATTAATAATATAATTAATGTATTTATTGCAGTAAATCAGTTAACAATACAGTTTATGTCTAAGTATAGATGTTCCTCGCAGGTAGGTAAGAATATTGTAGTGCAGTAGAAATAAATGAATTACTTTTAATTAATGATTGGCAAAAAGACTAGTATCCAAGTTTAAAAAATATAGCTTGGTTGTTGACGAGGACGACGACCTTTTGATAAACGTCAAAGTCGCTTAGTTTAAATAAATATACTCTTTCCAAAGAGTTTATTATACATTTCATGCTGAAATAACTAGGTAAGGGAAATGCTAATGCGATATTCCCCTTTTACTTCCACGAAATTGAATAATATTACCTATTAAACACATTATTAAAAGTTACCCAGACATAACCTACAAAAGTTTATGACTGATTATCTATTATTCTCGACATTTTCGAACAAAAATTCTTGCACAAACTAATTCAGAACATCACCCTGAGTTAAACCAGATATTTTTCATTTAAAGATGTAGGAATTTAATCTCAGCTAAAAAAATGTATGGGCACCTGCCATTATTCTTTATCTTATCTTATCTTATATATATATATTTAAATAGTAGGATGTACAGAAGTTGTTGAAGAACTTACGGATAATTTTCCTGCTTGGTCTAACCGATATTAAGATATGAAGCGATTGGCGTCGGAGTCCGGCGGGTGTACGTTACCCCAACAGGAAAGTGTCTCCTAAAGTGATATGATTGGAACGTATAATTAGTGCGTAATCTGCTGTGAATGTGCTCCACATAAAAAATAAGTGGGTGTCGTAGTTTTTGAAAAAAAAAGAACGGCAATAACGGTTCCTGCTGGAGTAACGTTGTTCCAGCAGGAAAATTCTAAACGAATGATCGGAATGAGAAATATTGTGCATGGGCAGAGAGTTTATAGTTGTGCAAAGATGTGCGCCGAAAATATAATTGGTGCGTCATCAGGTTTTCGAGATATTGCATTTCCTGCTGGGGTAACGTTTTGCAGAATCTTGTAGTGGCAAACGAAAGTAGACACTCGAATTATTTGCAAACTTTTTATATGGCAATGCTATACTAATGTCAACCTACGTTTTCCAAAACAAGATGGGGTCGTAGTATCTCTAAGTAGTTTGTGGATGGGGTGTTGTTTTGGTTTGTTGTGGTCTTGTTAAAGCATGTATTCAGTTAAAAATGAATAAAACAATGAAAAGTGGATTACGGGAGATGTTGTTTCGCATGATGTCTGAATTTAAAGAAAAACAAGGTTGTTTACGTGTGGTGTTAGATTTCTTAAGATAGTATGACGCTAATAATTTGTTATTTTGTTTTAATTCGTAAATACTATTGATGCAAAAACTATTTCTCTATTATTATTCACATTCATTTTATAATAAGTTAAACACCTTCATAATAATGCATTGTGGTTTATTATCATACCATAATAAAAGATGCATTGTATATTTATTATTTTTTTTCTTTTACAGAAGATCTGGAGTATGTAGCAGGGGTTAATGAGATAATGTAAACTTACGGATTTAGAGCAGAAAGATAGGATAAGAACCCACAACCAGTACTTGGGTGAAATAGCTAGCAGAGGAGTGGAAGAAAATGACTGATGTCATACAATGTTGAAAAAAAATATATTGTGAAAGGGATAGAATTACAGAAAATAGTTTTTAAAGTTCCATGATTAATGTACGAAACAGTGATTCCAGTGATTCTAATGAATCTATAAACATGGAAGTCTGAGATTCAGATTTTGATTAAGGTAGTGAATAAACCAAAATTATTATAGAATACTGTTGTTGTTTTTTTTATTTGGATTGATATATCACATATACCACATAACTAATTAGCAGACATAATAGAAATTACCATTGTCTTCCGCCACAATGGGTATTTCGACAGATAAGCAGATAATATCTTAAGTATTGCCTGCCTAAAGTACTTATAGTATTTTTATTCAGACGAAGTAAAATTAATAATTCTAAAGTATCAAAATAGGTTATTCCAAGTATTTTATCCTAGTTTTGGGGTTGCTATGCCGAGATTTTTAAAATTTGCCGCGCTTTTTCAGTCTCTACTTTCGTTTGCCAGACTCTATCTCTAAAACCATTGTACGTGCGCCTGAAGAATAATCATACACGAGTAGCTCTTGATTTGTGCGTATTTGTGCCGGAATTAGATTTATGAAAATATTTGTAATTTTCAAATAATTGCGCTTTTTCGAAAACCCGACAACAAATCGCAGCGCCTAAATGAGAAAACGTATAAGCTCACTGAAAACTGTATTCAGTACATCTTGACGCTTGTAATAACCATAAAAAGTTTCAAAAGCATATTTATTTATAATTTTATTATAACTTTTCAACCTCAATGTGCTCAGGCACAACACGCTACAACCGGTTCGTGAGTAATGATAAGGTCATCGATTTGTATGAATCCGTCGCTTTTTCGTAGTCATTTAAATTTGGTCGGATAACCAGCCATTATTTACATGTTTAGTTTTTTGTTTAAATCTACTAAATGCGAAACATTCCAAGCTGAATATTTTCACTATATATTTTTGACTAAACGCACACACTTGTGGTTTACACCTACCTATCTTGGGTTGAGTCGGTTTCTTGTATTTTGCCGTCAAAGTTATGACACCCTCGTTTTGACTTTTAACAATATTATTCGAAAACGCAAGCATATATGCTTTTGAAACTTTTTATGGTTATTACAAGCGTCAAGATGGACTGAATACACTTTTCAGCTAGCTGATACGTTTTCTCATTAGGGCGCTGCGAATCATTTTCGGGGTTTTCAAAATAGTGCAATAACTTGAAAATTATAAATATTTGCTTAAATCAAATTCCTGCATAAATCAAGAGCTACTCGTGTATGCTTATTCTACAGACGCACGTACACTGGTTTTAGAGATACCTACACGATCCTGCAAAACGTTACCCCAGCAGAAAATGCAATATCTCGAAAACCTGATGACGCACCAATTATATTTTCGGCACACATTTTTGCACAACTATAAGCTCTCTGCCCATGCACAATATTTCTCATTCCGATCATTCGTTTAGAATTTTCCTGCTGGAAGAACGTTACCCCAGCAGGAATCTATTATTCCGTTTTTTTCAAAAACGACGACACGCACTTATTTTTTATGTGGCCCACATTCACAGCAGATTACGCACTAATTAAACGTTCCACTCATCACTCTGGAAGTCTCTTTCCTGTTGGGGTAACGTACACGTCCGGCGGTAGTCACGGACATCCTATTTTGTTGTTCGAGTACTAATTGGTACCAATTGAGTAGTAATTATTATTATGTCCTTTACTCACATTATTTGTTATTATCTACTTATTTAAATATTTTTATTAAACAAAAAACATAAAAAATTGCGATAGCACTAAAATTGCGATAGCACATTCTCTACTTCTCCCTATCCTGGACTATGCTGATGCCAGCTATCTTGATCTCACCCAAGACCAATTTGACAAGCTTGAGCGACTTCAAAATCTCTGTGTCAGGTTCATATTTAGTTTGCGCAAGTATGATCATGTTTCTGAATTTCGAACCAAGCTCAAATGGCTTCCTATTTGCCTTCGCCGGAATGCTCTCATACTTTCTTTGCTATATAACGTGTTCTTTAATCCATTTAATCTTTTATATCTTAAAGAACGCTTTCAGTTCCTTTGTGACACAAATGGTGAAGGAGCATTTCCTTTAATTATATTTAGTCTTCTCCTTTCTCTGTGATATTTTTGTTATTTATTAGTATATTATTTATTATTGTATGTATGTATTTTATGTTATTATGTCTAAGTATTATTTAAGATATATTATACACTGACAACCCTAAATTCCTCTCCTCTCGTACAGTCCATCCAAAGGTTGTCTGTAAGAGATTGCCCTGTGCGATAAGACCGCCCATTGTACACTTGTTTTTATGTTTTTTGTCCTGTATATATATTTTTTGGTGTACAATAAAGAATATAATAATAATAATTAAAAAAAAGTTTATAAAACCACAAAACCCGACTGCAAAGATGTAAACAAGAAGAAAATCATGCTGTGCAGTCGGAAGATACATTTTCGCGAGCTAGCTGACTAAAACAATATTTTTTAATCCTCTTTTTTTAACGGCATTTATCTAAGAACACTTGGGCGTCCAAGACCTATCTAACGATGTCTTAATAATAAAAATCCGTCAAGTGGTTTGAAAGACATGAGGTAATAAAGAATATTATATACATACAAACATACATACATACAAGATACGCGCGAAAAACATAACCCTTTCCTTGCAGTCCAGTAAAAAGACAAAATTGTATGGGATTGACAAGCGATATTGGAAAATCACGTGATCAATCGCTTACATTTTGACATTTCGATTATCACCTTCGCCTGATATTACCAATGCACAAAGCAATTTACCCCTTCATAACATTAGTTTAGCTTATAATTTATAGGGAAGTCCATGGCAGTAGTCATTACACATAAGTGTGATATTAGATCTATAATCGTCTGTAATACGAAAAGAGTAATTATCTCCGACGACCGTTCGTTAAAGCAGTCGGAACTCGGCTGCAATGAAGCGAATGACGCTGATTATATTTATTGATAAAAGTAGCATGTTTCTTGGCGATTTCTCTTTATAAGACCGATGGAAAGATGAAGAGAGATGGAGGTGCACCTAGAGTAAGTGAAAATGGGCATTAATTCAATTCTTTTCTTATTTATTACAACATTATAATATCTATCTAATACCTTTAAACGAGCAATTATTGTATAAAATTATGTATAATCTGAATCTCGGAAACGACTCCAACGATTTTTATGAAATTTCGTATGCAGGAGGTTTCGGAGGCGATAAATCGATCGAGCTAGATTGAATTTTTAGAAAACGTCGTTCTCTTTCTATTTTCACCCGAGCAGAGCTCGGTCGCCCAGGTACTATTTTTGTACAACAAGAAGAAAATCATGTTGTGCAGTCGGAGGATACCTACATATTCACGAGCTGGCTGACCAAAACCAGATATATCCTCCGACTGCACAAAATGATTTTCTTGTTGTTTACGTCTTTTTAGTTCGCTTTTAAAGCAGTCGTGTTTTTAGATTTTTAAATTAACTTTTTTTATTTACAACTTTTTAGTTTTATTTTTTTTCGAATTTGGTACATTTAAACTTATAAGTGTTATGTATTTTTGAAATCTCCTCTATTTTGATATCCCACACAATGGGTAGCACTAAGAAAAAAAAAACATCCACAAAATGGCGCCCACAAAATCCGCAATTTTTTTCATTTCCAATTTATTATAGCCAGTGACACTCGCAGGGTTAAGAAGAATCGATCGACATAAAATTCATCAAAATCGGCCAACGCGTTCGGTCTCTAGAACGCCATATAGAAACAAACATACATACATAGACTGATAAACACATTACTCTCCTTCGGCAGTCGGGTAAAAATAGAGGCCCACCGGTATCGGGAACAGGGTCCAAGCGGCGGTCAGGGCTCCAGAGAGAGGAACCTCCTAACAATACGAGCCGTGTCCAGCAATACTGCTTTCTGGATTAGGCCCTTAACCCAGCCGCCTAACGAGAGCCTCCTAAGATGTTGGTTGAGGCTCGTGGCTATTAAGCCATTGGCCGACACGACTATCGGTACAATGATCGCTGTGTCCACATCCCACATGTCGACAACCTCGCGAGCCAAGTCAAGATACTTGATTTGCTTATCTTTCTCGGCTTTCACGAGGTTCACGTCATGCGGGCGGTAATGTCGACAATCATTGCAGGCCCCTCGATTCAGTCCACCACCACCAGGGTTATTGGCTACAATAGTCCTGTCAGTGATGATGGTCCGATCCCAGTACAATGTGATATTGCCATTCTCGAGAACTGGGTCGGGCACATACCAGCAGCCTACTTGTGTAAGTAAATTCGGCAACGGAAACAATCTGTTTCTTTCCCAAAAACACACAATTAGGCTGCTGTAGTACGGCACCTCCGATGCCACAAGAGTTTATTTCAGAGCAAGTTGCTGATGGATAATCCTGGCTACAAGGTTGTGCCTATGCAAGTACTTTTCGTTAAGAACAGCCAGAGATAATGTGGCAGATCAATTCACCCGGGTGGTGACATGCCCGACAGATATCAACCATGCCATCCTTCACAATAAATCTCCGGTAGTTATTCGTCATGTCCGTGACTACCGCAGGACCCCGACAGCAACCGCTTCCATATTTGGTAAATAATTACTACTCAATTGGTACCAATTAGTACCCGAACAACAAAATTGGTACCTTAGTAGTTTTCGAGAAAATCGACTTTTAAAGGTGGTCCTGCGGTAGTCACGCTCCATTCAGCAGGACCACCATGAGCGCTGAAAACGGGGGCATGCTACAGCTATTCTAAGTATACAAATAATTACTACCCATAAATATGATCCATTTCGTAAAAAAAACAGAACTGAATCATTTTTATTTATCGAGAAATCAACGATGATAACTTTCGCTCGCTCGTTCAGCAGGACCACGACTTTGAATGTTGATTCCAAGTTGGAGGAGCCTGCGACTTTCCTCAAACCTACATAGAAAATTACTACCCTGCAAGATAAAATTGATACCCAGAATTCACAACTAGTACTCCAGTAGTTTACGAGATATACCATGCCATTGGTGGGGTGGCGGTAGTCACGGTGTTAAATTTTCATTTCAAGATTTCCCTATTAAAAACTTAGTGAATTCTGCCCAAATGTATACAAAAATTACTACTCTTACAGAAGATAAAGCGACCAAAAATTCAGATACCTAAGTGTTGTATTTTAAGAGAAATTAGCTTTCATTACTTTTCCATACTAAATCTTCGCGTATAACCCGACCATATTAAGTTGTCAATGGTATTGAGCAGTACACTCGTGCAAAAAAGTTTAAAAAGTTTTGGACCATAGACTAGAATGAATAAGAAGAAGAATGAATGATAAGAATGAATAAGATAAGAATAAGATAGAATGAGATTCAAAATTATGTGAAGAAAATCGACGATTGAAAAATCGTCGTCGCTGTTTGATATTTTAACTGAGTAAAACTTAAAATGAGCCCTGTAATATGAATATACATGATTACTTTGTGTGAAGTATAACATAAAGCCAGTTGATCTCCGTTTGAACGCGTCTTGACTCAAGTTTTTTGACTAAACTTATGTAAGTATATCTAGATAACGTGCTTATAATAACAATAACTATATTTATTAAAACTTAAAATAATTATTATGTACTTACAAGTACGTATTTGATTGTTATTTTTAGATTAAACTTCGATTAGAGTAAAATCATCTAAAGTCTTCTTAATTGAACATAAACATAAACATATTATAAAGCTTTAAAACAATTAGCCCCAAGTTTCTCAGCTCTAAATAATCACAGAATTAATGTGACAAATTGTCAAGCACGCGTTATCCGCTGTGATTCGCTGTTGAAAATTCATTAAACCAATCACAGCAGATAACGCGTGCTTGACAATTCTGCGATAATTTAGAACTGGGAAACTTGGGGTTAGCAATGAACAACCTTTTATTTTTAATAACTTGAATTATGTCTATTAATGTTAGGTAATTATATTTGAGATTATTTATTATGTTTACATTTCGCGTATACATTTTTCCTTTTATTTTTATTGGTTGTTTTTATAAAGATATTCACGATGTTCATGAAAGTACCTACTTTCTTAAATATAAAAATAAGTATCATCACGTTTTCATTTTTAAGAGATAAATTGTAAATGATTACCTACTGTTGTCATTCACCCTATGTACATAACTTGTGAGCCTGCCATAACAATAATCTGTAATTTTGAAATAGTTTTAAAATGATAAAACTAATATTCATAATATTCTTAAATTGTTGTAACTTTGCATGAATATAAGTGCTTTTCTCATTCTGTTTTATTGAACAGTGGCGAGAGCTCAGTTAGCTGCAAAATAGTTGGGGATTTTTGCAAAGGTGACTTACTCTTACGGTACTTCACTCCTGAACAGCTGCTCAACTTGTATATAGCGCAAGTTCGGTCATGCATGGAGTACTGCTCTCACCTCTGGGATGGATCTGCCAAATACCAGCTTGATGCACTTGTGTCAATTGACAGACGGGCCAAGTCTTATTGGCAACGATGCACTGGTCGCGTCTCAAAGCTCCAGAGCCTCGAAAATCGACGCCGAGTTGCCAGCCTGTCGGTTTTTTACTGCACAACCTGATTCCACCTAGCCCTTTCCATTATCAGAGTACAAGACGTATGGCCATGCGCCATCGGTACATCGTGGACATCCCTCCCATACGCACAAAGCGTTTTGCTAATACTTTCGTTGTGCGCACAACTTAGGAGAGGAACTCCCTTCCGGAATCCTTGTTTCATGATAGCTACAACCTTGGGGTCTTTAAGTCAAGAGTGAATGGGTTTCTTCTAGGCAAGCGTGCTTCACCGTAGACCACATCATCGCTTATCATCAGCCGAGATAGTGGTCAAACGCGAGCCTATAGATCTTAAAAAAAAGAGTGCTTGATTTTCTTAAATATAGAACCAGTAGCATCAAGGCTTATTGCAGAATGGTGCGTTCGTGAAAAGTTTTCATAAGAAAATCGTTGTGATTAGGTCCAATAGTATACATAGAATGGATTTAGGTGAATATCTCGCACAACATTGTCATACGGGGGCATACATGTCATAATCCATAAAGCAACTTATACTATTTCACCGGTTATGTTCAGTTTCATGATATTCGGGTAAGTTTTTTTAATTTATATTTTGTATAGCTGTTCCCCGCGGCTTCGCTCCCGTGGGCCACCCCACTGGACCCGTTTTCGGGATAAAAAATAGCACATGTCACTCAGGAATAATGTAGCTTGCTATTGGTGAAAGAATTTTTTAAATCGGTCCAGTAGTTTCGGAGCCTATTCGGTACAAACAAACAAACAAAAAAATCTTTCCTCTTTATAATATTGGTATAGATGCAAAACTAGCTATTAATGTGGAATTTAAGGCAAAGTAATGGACTGTTTTCTTTTGTGAAATAAACATTGCCCATCTTATTCTATTATGTTTTTAATTTAATAGAAAGGTAGATTGTCTAGGAAATATTTTGCTGACCTAAAATAATATGTAGTGTCAACGACTCCGCTGGGGTATCGTACACAAATTTGTTTTTGGTAATTACACCACCGCCGACTACGGTAAATGTATATGATAGTTAAGAACTTCGTTAAGGTGAAAAGACACCCCAGGTGGTGTCGTCTAGAGGTCTCGTTGACAATAGGTACACAAAATAACCTAGCGCTTTCTATGAACATTTTTGTAAAGTTAAAATAAATAAAACCACTGTCTAAAAATGATATTTTGCAACACGTACGCTATAAACATTATTCGTACAACAGTTTTCATCAAACAACAGTATCGTTTAACTTGCCTGAGTACATGTTATGTGTGGCTCTGCTATAGAGTATGCTCTGCAGCAGAGCCACAATCAATGTCTATTTTATCATTACCTAATGCATGTACAGCTATAACGATTTACGTACATTATGTACGTTTGGCGTACATCATTTTAAGATTTAATAGATCGGTTTCTAACATGGTGGCTCTGCGGCAGAGCATGACACTAATTTTTGTATACATTTGGGCAGAATTCACTAAGTTTTTAATAGGGAAATCTTGAAATGAAAATTTAACACCGTGACTACCGCCACCCCACCAATGGCATGGTATATCTCGTAAACTACTGGAGTACTAGTTGTGAATTCTGGGTATCAATTTTATCTTGCAGGGTAGTAATTTGTGAACGTTACCCCAACAGGAAAGTGACTCCTAGAGTGATATGAGTGGAACGTATAGTTAGTGCGTAATCTGCTGTGAATATGCCCTACATAAAAAATAAGTGCGTGTCGCCGTTTTTGAAAAAAACGAAAAAAATGGTTCCTGCTGGGGTAACGTTGTTCCAGCAGGAAAATTCTAAACGAATGATCGGAATGAGAAATATTGTGCATGGGCAGAGAGCATATAGTTGTGCAAGAATGTGCGCCGAAAATATAATTAGTGCGTCATCAGGTTTTCGAGATATTGCATTTCCTGCTGGGGTAACGTTTTGCAGAATCGTGTATCTCTAAAACCATTGTATGTGCGCCTGTAGAATAAACATACACGAGTAGCTCTTGATTTGTGCGTATTTGTGCCGGAATTAGATTTAAGAAAATACCTATAATTTTCAAGAAATTGCGCTTTTTTGAAAACCGGAAAAAAAATCACAGCGCCTAAATGAGAAAACGTATAAGCTCGCTGAAAACTGTATTCAGTCCATCTTGACGCTTGTAATAACCATAAAAAGTTTCAAAAGCATACATGTTTGTGTTATCGAATAATATTGCTGAAAGTCAAAACGAGGGTGTCATAACTTTGGCGGCTAAATACAAGAAACCGACTTAACCCATGATAGGTAGGTGTAAACCACAAGTATGTGCGTTTAGTCAAAAATATATAGTGAAAATATTCAGCTTGGAATGTTTCCCAATACGTAGATTTAAACAAAAAACAAAACATGTAAACAATGGCTGGTTATCCGACCAAATTCAAATGACTACGAAAAAGCGACGGATTAATACATAACGATGACCTTCTTTACTTTACTCACGAACCGGTTGTAGCGTGTTGTGCCTGAGTACACTGAGGTAGAAAAGTTATAAAAAAAATAAGTTGATGGATTATATTCTACTAGCTGTTGCCGTGACTTTGCACTTGATTAGGTAAGTATATTAGAAAAGTGTGCCAAGCTCTAACCTATATTCTTTATTCCAAATTTAATTAAAATACATTCAGTATTTTGTGAACACATCCAGATATTTGCCTTTATAATATTAGTAGAAAAAAGTACTTCAGAGACCAAAATATGATGGCGGCTGTTTTAAAAAAAAGTTCAAGATATGTGTGATAAATACCTACTACATAAAAATAACCTACAGATACAGTTTATAAATAAAAAGCCAATTAACACAACAGTAAAAAAACAACGTAGGTATCTACATACATTGGTTTAAACCTTGGGTTAGATAAATTAACATTGAGTTTTTAGGGTTCCGTACCCAAAGGGTAAAAACGGGACCCTATTACTAAGACTCCGTGGTCCGTCTGTCTGTGTCACCAGGCTGTATCTCATGAACCCGTGATAGCTAGATAGTTGAAATTTTCACAGATGATGTATTTCTATTGCCTTACAACAAAACTAAAAACAGAATAAAATAAATATTAAAGGGGGACTCCCATACATCAAACGTGATTTTTTTGCCGTTTATTGTGATACGGAACTCTTCGTGCGCGAGTCCGACTCGCCTTTGGCCGGTTTTTTTTTCATCATCAGTAGAACATTCCTTTTTTTGCGCCATCCACTGACGTCGCGTCGCAAGGAGTCGCTTTGTCTAGCTAGTAAGTACTTTCTCTGTATTAGTGGGACAGAGACAGATACATAAACGTCGCTCATGTGAAGTGCTTTTTTACTAGTGACATGCGCAAACCAGTGCGTTCTAAAGTGATGTGATATGACATTACGTTTCATACCGAGGAATATTACATTACACCATGACTCCAAACATGACGCGAAATGAAGCGCTACACGAGGTTATTGTAATTGTAATTACATGCTCGCGTACATACATCATTACATGAGATGAGATAGTGCGATATGGATGTTATATTGTGATGTGGCAGACAATCGTCAAAAGTACACTTGCCAGTTGCTTTTGATAACATGTACTTATAGTCGATTTTCTTTCATAATTATCTTTTCCCCAATCTAGGCATAATTTAACTAAAGTGCGAGAGTCATGATTTTAAACATCACTAGGCAGTCCGCGGTGTCAGAAAAACAAACCTTATTCCATGAAAAATACGGTTCTAGATAATAGTTCGCAGCCAGCGGACCGACCGGTGCATGCTCCTTCTCGCTTGAACATACGGCGAACGCGCGCCCGCACCGCCGCGCCGCGCGTACTGTTTGAGTGTTATGTGCCATACTTAATTTGGTCGAGTAATGTGTAATGCTACAGTACGCGGTCGGGATTTCGCAGCCAGCCGACCGACCGGCGCATTAGTCATAAGAAATAATAAGAATATAATTTATATGTATATTTAAAATTTTATATCTTTTACACAATATATAGGTTTAGTTAGTACCAATATTATACTTACAACTGATCTGTGATTTTCTGTGATTATGCAATTTTACTGTTTGTATTTTAGTACATAAGTAAATGAAAAACTGATCTGTGATTTTAAATAATAATGACTACACACGGTTCAAATAATTTGATTGAACTATGTGTTCTAATATTAAAGAGTTTGTAATTTGATCTGTGATTTCATGCCATAATTACTTTAAGAAACAAAATTAAGAGAATAAAAATAATAATTTCTACATCAACAACCTCTTTCATTTGTTATGGTCACAAGGTGCATTTAATGTATTTTTTAATTAGCCCCCAAAATTTGGTCATACCAACAAACGTTTGAACGCGACTGTACGGACAACAGCTTAGGTTTAATACGTCCAATCAAGAAGGTCATCGATATGTATGAATCCGTCGCTTTTTCGTAGTCATTTGAATTTGGTCGGATAACCAGCCATTGTTTACATGTTTTGTTTTTTGTTTAAATCTACGTATTGGGAAACATTCCAAGCTGAATATTTTCACTATATATTTTTGACTAAACGCACATACTTGTGGTTTACACCTACCTATCTTGGGTTAAGTCGGTTTCTTGTATTTAGCCGCCAAAGTTATGACACCCTCGTTTTGACTTTCAGCAATATTATTCGATAACGCAAACATGTATGCTTTTGAAACTTTTTATGGTTATTACAAGCGTCAAGATGGACTGAATACAGTTTTCAGCGAGCTTATACGTTTTGTCATTTAGGCGCTGTGTTTTTTTTTTCTGGTTTTCAAAAAAGCGCAATTTCTTGAAAATTATAGGTATTTTCTTAAATCTAATTCCGGCACAAATACGCACAAATCAAGAGCTACTCGTGTATCCTGTGATCTGTCCAGGTTGGCCGGCCGCCGGGGCGTTGTCGGATGACGTTCCCGGGGGCCATTTTTTACCCTGATCCTTTGAGAATATCCTTTCCCGTGACGTATTTCGGTCAAAACTTGTACTGACAGGTATTTTTCCGATTCGGTCGGGTGGACAGATAACGCACAGGATGCTTTTTTCCAATTCGGTCGGGTGGACAGACCAGGGGGTATGTTTATTCTACAGGCGCACATACAATGGTTTTAGAGATACACGATTCTGCAAAACGTTACCCCAGCAGGAAATGCAATATCTCGAAAACCTGATGACGCACTAATTATATTTTCGGCGCACATTCTTGCACAACTATAAGCTCTCTGCCCATGCACAATATTTCTCATTCCGATCATTCGTTTAGAATTTTCCTGCTGGAACAACGTTACCCCAGCAGGAACCATTTTTTTCAAAAACGGCGACACGCACTTATTTTTTATGTAGGGCACATTCACAACAGATTACGCACTAACTATACGTTCCACTCATATCACTCTAGGAGTCACTTTCCTGTTGGGGTAACGTTCACTAGTAATTTTCTATGTAGGTTTGAGGAAAGTCGCAGGCTCCTCCAACTTGGAATCAACATTCAAAGTCGTGGTCCTGCTGAACGAGCGAGCGAAAGTTATCATCGTTGATTTCTCGATAAATAAAAATGATTCAGTTCTGTTTTTTTTACGAAATGGATCAAATTTATGGGAAGTAATTATTTGTATAATTAGAATAGCTGTAGCATGCCCCCGTTTTGTGAGCGTCAGAATCGCAGGTCAACAGTCTTATTTAGCTTTCAAATTGTGCCTAAAAATTACTTACCAATTGCTTATATTTGCTTACCATAATGAGAGAATTGCTTATTTCATCTATTAAAAGAATTAAAACATTTAAGGTTGACCTGCCATTCTGATATCAGAATGGCAGGTCAATCTCTGTAGAGTAGTAACCATGTGGAATTACTGAAAGTTTAATGTGCCAAAGATTGCTTATTAATTGCTTATTTCACAATTTATAAGCCTAGACCCAGTAGATCCTGTTATTCTATCTATAAGCTATTCAAGAATTTAAAATCCCCTGTGCCTGTTAAATTTATGAGAGCAAAGTGGCGTATGTCGAAAATTGCGTTTATATATCAAAAGGTATTATTATTTATTACTCGTTTCTTTATTTTTCGAAATAACTGAATGTGCCTAGTTTCTATATTATTTTTAATCATGGCTGTATTTATTAACTTTGTATATCTTACTGACATTGAATACTTATGTATTTAATAATGTCTAAACCGTTTTTTTTTTAAGTTGCTCGCCAATATTGAGATTATTTTGATCTACCGTACATTAATGTTTTTCGAGGCTTTTTCATCATCATCGGCCTTTTTCATACAGGTCTTCTCTCTGTGAGAGAAGAGGTAACGGGCTATAATCCACCACGCGGGCTCAGTGCGGATTGGTTGATGAATGTCACATGTCTTCGAATTTTTGGTTCTTAGACTTGCCGGTTTCCTTCACCGTTTTTAAAGCAGTGGTCTGACATAATTGTCACACAGTAAAATGTGCCTGCCTGGGTTCGTACCTACCTGGGCCGTTGTGATCGGCAAGTGCCTCAAAAATCACTGGGTCAGAACCAAATTTTTGACGGACACAGATACTGTGGTTTCCGACTCATAAGTGATATAATATTGCGAACTTTACACGCCTTAAAATAATTTTGAATATTTGCTAATAATAATTATCTTTATAATATATTGTTATTAATCTCATTCATTAAACAACTAAACTTCAAGCTTAAGTTCTTCAAATAAAAATATATATAACAACTTGGTGTCTTTTTACGCTATGTAAAATACGCATGTCCTTGCTTGACTACCTAAGAATAAATAGCCGCAATTTTTTTTTATATGTGAAATGTTGCAACGAAGGATCGTGAATAATTTTCATTCAATTGTGCCATTTATTTTTGAACATTTATATTCCAGTGTGATACATGTGATTTCCGTTGTGCAATTACGTCAAAAATTTGGTCATGACCCCACTGCAAACAAACATGTTGGTTTTTTAAATAAAATAATTATGTCGTTACACATTTTTCGGTCTAAGCCCCTGAGCCCGCAAACAAAACGTGACTCATAAAGAACTGCGTTCAAAAAATGTGAGCTAAATAGTGAAAAAATTAAAGACAACAGTTTTTTTTATTGAAATACTTATAATAATTATTCTTATTAAATACTTTACATTGATTTGTGCAAATAAATTATATTACATCTATTTCCTAACGTAAACAATACAATGTGGAATCACTTTTTTGTTGGTACTTCGTGTGATTTTCGTACTTAGATCGTCGTAGCATTGCCATACATTTCCACGCCTACAGTGTGCTTTATAGTGGCCCATTTTACGAACAGCAGGCGGCACAAATTCTATAATTGAAAGAAGCTCATATTCATTGTCCTTTAATAGTAGTTTTGCAGGTGCTTCATACACAGAAACAGCTGCATCTGATATTTCGAAACTTACAAGATTGCGTAGGATCAGTTCAAATGTTTTTATACCTTTGCAAGTAGATCGACGACATGGTGTCATGTCGGTATTATTTAGTAACGTATTTGCAGCTACTTGAATTTCAGTTGCACTTTTATCGTGTAAACGTAAAACAGAAATTTTCCTCGTTACTTTATTTACAGAACAGTTTAAATCGGTGCAATACTCTTTTTCATCCGCACTATAAAGATAGCAGTCAACCAGAATTCGATCAAAAATATTCAACACATTGCATTCGCAATCAACTTCAATAGCAGCTCCTTTTTGATTTTTTTTAAAATAAGTTTTAGCTAATGATGTTCTAATTTTATAAACGTCTTTATTGTTCTTTTCACACATACATTTGATGAGCTGGCAAAGCATGTGCTCACTTTCTTGTATTATTTGATTTATAGTACAACCATCAATATATGACAAAGCTAAGGCTTGGCACACGGAATCCATGGCACATGTATTAGTAGTAATCACAATTTCATTATCAACTATAAATCTGCCACCGTTCGAGAGCAATAAAACTTTTCCTTTTGGTTTAGTCTGACATTTTTTATTTTTTATTATACCTAAGCCTTTCCAATTCTCTATCAGACTTGGATTTTCTGAAAAAACCGAGTCGTCAGTAAATTTCAGTACCATTTTATTTACATTTTTACTTTCCGTTTTAACTTTTTTCTGTTGAAATTTTGTCGTTTTCTTTGGAGCTGCTAAGTTACTGTTAGCGATTTTCAATTCTCCGGTCAGATATTTTAGATACTTCATTATAAATTCATCAACCCGTAATCTATGAGACTTTGTATCAATTTTAAAAAGAAGCCTTTTTAAGTTCTTGAAATAGGATTCTACGTTTGATG
Source organism: Orthosia gothica (assembly GCA_949775005.1). Lineage (NCBI taxonomy): Eukaryota > Metazoa > Arthropoda > Insecta > Lepidoptera > Noctuidae > Orthosia > Orthosia gothica. The sequence goes on from OX459045.1 coordinate 4,614,297, forward strand.
ATGTAGGCTTGTCTATATTTGATCCATAAAGATTTTTCATTACATTGGACCATATTGGAAACTGGCTCATTAAACGTGATAAAACAACAATAAAAGCTGGAAAGTAGTATAGGTTTTCGTGGTTACCTAAATCATTGTCATCACTTAGAGTTATAATTAACTTTTCAGCATCAATTTTATCATAAAACCATTGGGGAGATTTTTGTTCAGATACTGCTGTATTTACACGGTCAGTAGTGTTAATAGTGTCTTTAAATAATGATGTATTTGGATCAGCAATGTTTGCATTCAATTGGACATTATCTACAATTTTGATTTCAGTATCTTTCTCATGAAATGATGAAAGTTTTTTTAGTCTGCTCTTGGAATTTTCGCACCTTGAAGGATTTCCACGATTGTTCATACCATCTCTTTGATTTAAGCATAAAATAATCAAATCTGATATAATATCTTTCGCTTTGAGATAATCGTCGCAATTTTTTAACTCAATTAGACATTTGATATAAAAAAATTTCACTCTGTTATCAGTATGCTTAAAACACGACAGGTTAAATAGAATTTTTATAAAATGACTTGTGTCAATGCGTATGTAACAGGTATCATCAAGCTAGGTATTATCAAGCTCTCTTTGACGTATTAGTCTAGTTATTTCAATGCACTAACATACACCACAACAAATATACACTGTCACACACACATCATCATAAACACACACCTACACAAACATTACACTCATAAAAACCGCCCAAATAAAGGTACTTTTAATTATTGTTAACTCATTTTCAGGTTTAAATTTAATTTAATTTAATCTCACTATAATTCTAAAATGAATGTATCTGTTATTAACTCACTAATTGAAACCTGCAATTGCTATTTGCTGTGATATCAGATGTAAGCTATCAAATGTGTTAATCTATGACCGAGTGGGGACCTGGTGACCTGTATTACAGGTGTTCCTACCTACCACAGGCACCAGCGATCCACAACCAAAAATTACTAGCTTTTGTTCATGTGTAAAATCTGTTGGAATTTTTTGGCTTGTGGTGAGAAATAAACAATTTTTATTTATTTATTATTTATTATATTATCATTACAATTTTCTCCTTTTTCTAATCTTGTATAAGACTCTTCGACATATTCAGCAGTAGTATTATATTTTGTAAAGGCCTTTACTGTGGCTCCAATTAAAGCAGAAGAGTCGTCTAAGTTGACCTCATTGGGAACAGGATTATATTTACTCCAAGCATGAAGCCACTTAAATATTGTATCCATTGTCTGACTTTCAGATATCATTTGTGAAACTGGGACGGAACTGTGGTTTTCTTGAGTTTTCGCGATCAATACATATAAAAATATATGTTTAGTTACTAACATCTTATTACTCGGACCAAAATCTTTAAAGATGCTGCCGGTAGCATCGACACTTAGAACGAGTTTATCAAGCTTCTTAATTTTCTTACAGCAGGCTTCTTGTAAGTGAGTCCAATAAAAAACATAAAAAGGGTACAAAGATATTTGCTTTATGGCTTCTTTATATGGTGAAATATGAGTCATTTTCCACAAAGATAATACTTGATTTCTATCATAAAATGAACTTTGTCTTTTTTCATATTTGATTTGTCTCAAGCATCCAACAGTCGGCATATGTGGTGGTTCAGTGTCATCAGCATCCATGAGTTCATTAGCTAATTCATTGCGATAAGTGATAGCAGATTCATATTTGAGTACCTCTGACATTTCAACGCGTTTTGCTGGTGATAATTTAATCCTTTTGTCGGCAATATGAATAAATGATGAATTGAGATTTATTATAGTACACATACAGTGAGCTATTTTTTCGACAGGCCAGGCAATCACAATATTTATCGATGCTTTGCATTGTTTACATAAACCTTTACAAATGATTCGGTCCTCATTTTTAACGGTATATTGTTTGAAAATCCAAGAACAAGGAGTTTTCATTGCTTGCCATATTTCCTCACGCAATACATGAGCCCACATATGCCTTGGTAAACGGTATTTTTGTGTAATAAGAGGTTTTGAATTTTGAGTAACTTTAAATTGCTTACTTAACGGCTGAATTCTCTCCCATTGATACAAATCAATCATAAAATCAAATTTCATCGACTTACTTGAGTATAACTCTTTATTTTGTGTAGTATCACTGCTGTATCTAAAACTGTCATCTTCTCTTGTTTCGGGCACATCAAAGAAATAATTAAAATTCTTCTTTACAGAAAGATATAGTCCTTGTTCAGTAATTGGCCTAGGTAACACACTTTTTATTTCTGTATACACTGGGTCACTTGCTGCAGGAAGATTATTGATACTTTGAAATAAGTTATTATATGGTGAAAACGCTTTCTTTTGTTCCTCCAAGGAATTCACAAACTTCCTGCCTCTTTTCATTATGAAAACAAAAAAAAAGCCAATAAAAATGCAATGTTCTAAGCCAAGCCCGCTGTCATCGATAGCTTAGAGGCAAAATTAAATTAGAGCGTATTTGAAAATTAAAAGAAAATTTACATAAGACTCTTCCGATGGTTATTACAAAAACAGTACCGCGAAAATTCTTATTTCAAACTGGCGGCTATCATCTGACATCAGCCCGCGGGCTTAGTAGCAATAATTGTAAAATTATTGCGCGATCAATTTAGTGACCTGGCTACTGAGGCCTTTAAGTCAAGTCTTTTTTTTTGACAGTCACTTTTAACAGAAGCTATTTTATCTGTCCGATGATTTATAAAATAGTCAATTTGATTACTATTTAGCTCCAATATTCCGATAAATTAATATTCGCAGATGTAAAGAATTTGTGTAAAGTAAATATGGCAGTGAAAATTTGATATTTGTCAAAGTTTCTTCGAATTGTCGATTGTTTTACAAATTGAATCGATAACGCATTAGAACATCACTTAGTAGACTACATTATCTCGTATTTGAGCTATGAAACGTAAAAAAGATTTTTCAAATTTAATTTAGACATTGGCAGAATAGTCGACATCGGTGTTTGCCATATAAAAAAAATATAATAGAAGATACTTATTGTGGACTTATCACATTCTCATGTGTTTGTAAGTATTTAGTAGTAAACATATAAGCTTCGCTGAGGTAGCCAACACAGGCTTTTTTATACTGTATATAAAAAAATCCATCACTTCTGTTTCAATGATTCAACAAATAGTCCAGTTGCGTAGACATTAGAGACTCAAAACAACACCAATTTGTCATTTACATTTACAATATTCACTAGGAATTTGTTATTTCAATATTTATTCTTATATTATTATTCTAATTTGCGAATAATTAAAGTAGCCACAAAATAACATACGAAAAAAGCCGCCAAAAACTCAAAAACTTCTGTACCTACTCAGCCATCAGCGAGCGATTGGCAATCGACCAACAACAAGGGAAAAAGTAATCGCAATTTGACAGCTACATTTTCTCGCCGATCGCTGTCGCTCTGCTGTCAAAAACCATACGTAATACGAAATTAACGCGATCACCTTGCGATAAATGCACATTTCAGTTAATAGATTTTTATTGTTAGCAGTTTTGTCGTCAAATTATTATGGTGTGGCTATAGCTCATTTATAATACGGATTCGCGATTAAAGAGCAATTATTTCGCAAAAATATGCCTTCCAATTTTTTGACGTAAAGCGATATTCGCGCGATGATTGTACAATATCTGCGCAAATATTGTTAATTGCTGTTTCATACGTAATAAGCCTGCCGTTCACAGTTATTTTGCCTATGAATGCAACCTTATTGCTACGTTAGTAAAGATCACTAAAAAAGGGTAATCTGGCTAGTGTCATACGAGTCTTTTGCCACATCGAGTAGATAAACCATCAAAAAAATTCTAAATCTATGAGATAAACGGAACAGAGACTAAGCTTCCTAAGAACGTGCAAAATTGTTACCTATTTTGGTAGGGTTGTCACAATAGGTGAAATCAAAAACAAAACATTTGTTAATAATTTTATTATTTACTAGGTGACCCGGCAAACTTTGTTTTGCCATAAAAACACCAAACATTCATCTACCCTAAATACCCAACCCTACCCTCCTATCCTAAGTCCGCCTCCTGGATCTAAGCTACCTCCTTACCAATTTTCAGCTAAATCGGTTTAGCCGTTCTTGAGTTACAAATAGTGTAACTAACACGACTTTCTCTTATATAATTATGTAGATTATGTATGATATAATACTTTACAAATTATTTCAGTAATTATTATTATTATTTATTATATAATTAAAGTACATATTATTAATAGATTAACAAACTATTACGAGTATTGTAGCCCGTTATTGCAATTGGGATTGTTTAATGCGAGAAATACAGGACTGATCGATGTCGTGATTCTTGGTGAGCTGTATGTCAAGATGTGGATTTTTTGGTTGAAACGATGATGATAGTCTATTTATCACGAAATTGACACTTTGGTCAGTTCTAGGTACCTTATGTTAGAAAGAAACAAAGATTGAAACAAATGGATACGGAGAATTTTATTTGTACTGTCATTTCGAAACACTACCAGCGCGGTGGATACGACCATTCCATGTTCTCTGGTTTTTCAATCTATTGTTTTTACATGAACGAAGAAGGTTAAATCGCATTCGACCTCACCCATATTTTAAATATTTTTTAATTCAAATTGAGATAAAATGTAGTTGTATTTTCAAAGAGGTATAAATACTTTTTAGATATGGACTTAGTAAGTAAACTAAACGACATGGGTCGTTTTTAATAAAACAAAAATAAATACTAGTGACAGCGGTAGTGCCAAAGAATAAAAAAAATACAGACCGACTATTCCTTGTGATTTCGTTAGTTCCTATTAAAGCCACCAGGCTACATGATCTGGCTGCATTATACCTGTTTTTTTTTGACAGATTGAATTGACGAGAAATAAATCTAATATTATATGCATTTTCCAGAAAAAAAGGGACATACGTCTATCTAGCAACGGCGCAAAGTGATCACTGTCGAATTGCACTGGATGGAAAGAAATTCACGATGGAATCAATTAAAAATAATGAATACGTTATTCTTGTTAATTATACCAATATACGTTGCTCAGTACCACGTGAAAAAAAAATTGCATGTCACGGTAATAGGTTACTTAGCCGTTCAATTTCATCGAGGTTTTTGTGGTTAAACGTGTTCCGGCCACAAAGTAGTTTTCAGAAATGTGATCAACATTAACATTTTTTATCTGCTGCCACATCTTCAATACATTTGGCTAAAAAATGTTTAAAAGAAAGCCTATTTTGGATATTCAGCCCCTTAGCACGCAACTATAGAAATGCTAGTACAATTAAACGACGAAAGTAAGTTATAAAAATGTAGGTACGGTAGATTAATTTCATCTCAATATTGGCAGGCAACTTAAAAAAAAATGTATGTTAAGCCAAAAAGTTAATAAATACAGCCATGATTAAAAATAATATAGAAACTAGGCACATTCGGTTATTTCGAAAAATAAAGAAACGAGTAATAAATAATAATTACCTTTTGATATATAAACGCAATTTTCGACATACGCCACTTTGCTCTCATAAATTTAACAGGCACAGGGGATTTTAAATTCTTGAATAGCTTATAGATAGAATAACAGGATCTACTGGGTCTAGGCTTATAAATTGTGAAATAAGCAATTAATAAGCAATCTTTGGCACATTAAACTTTCAGTAATTCCACATGGTTACTACTCTACAGAGATTGACCTGCCATTCTGATATCAGAATGGCAGGTCAACCTTAAATGTTTTAATTCTTTTAATAGATGAAATAAGCAATTCTCTCATTATGGTAAGCAAATATAAGCAATTGGTAAGTAATTTTTAGGCACAATTTGAAAGCTAAATAAGACTGTTGACCTGCGATTCTGACGCTCACCCCGTTTTTAGCGCTCATGGTGGTCCTGCTGAATGGAGCGTGACTACCGCAAGACCACCTTCAAAGTCGATTTTCTCGAAAACTACTAAGGTACCAATTTTGTTGTTCGGGTACTAATTGGTACCAATTGAGTAGTAATTATTTACCAAATATGAAAGCGGTTACTGTCGGGGTCCTGCGGTAGTCACAAACATTTATTCGTCATGATAACTTCGTCCATAATTGCACAGACAAAACCTTCGGTTTCCCCAAAGAGGTCACCGAAATGCAGCCAGGCTACGGACGCTGATTGGTCTACATCGGACCCATGTAGGGCCCGAAAAAAGCGTCCGTGAAGCTCCTTACTTTGCCATACCTCCCTGCGGTCGTTAGTGTCAAGCACTACAGGCCTGCGCCAGTTCTCATTCGCCAAGGAGAGCGGGGTGAGTCCCTTGTCCACTGCTACTACATCTCGATGCATCCCCACGTCTGTGTTTAGAAAATATTCCCTAAGATTGAGTATCTCGCGGTTGTGGAGGTTTTTGGCATTTAAAAAGCCTCGCCCCACACACTTCCGCGGGATATACTATCTCATGACCGACGATCGTGGGTGATGCATTCGATATGCAGTCGTTTTCGAGTTCATATCGACAGCTATTTTAAGTATACAAATAATTCTACCCATAATTAATGTGATCCATTTTGTAAAAAAAACAGAACTGAATCATTTTTATTTAAAATTACACTACCCTGCAAGATAAAATTGATACCCATGAATTTTGGGTATCAATTTTATCTTGCAGGGTACCTAGTAATTTTCTATGTAGGTTTGAGGAAAGTCGCAGGCTCCTCCAACTTGGAATCAACATTCGAAGTCGTGGTCCTGCTGAACGAGCGAGCGAAACTTATCATCGTTGATTTCTCGATAAATAAAAATGATTCAGTTCTGTTTTTTTTACGAAATGGATCACATTTACGGATAGTAATTATTTGTACACTTAGAATAGCTGTAGCATGCCCCCGTTTTCTGCGCTCATGGTGGTGGCTGCTGAATGGAGCGTGACTACCGCAGGACCACCTTCAAAGACGATTTTCTCGAAAACTATTGAGTAGTAATTATTTACCAAATATGGAAGCGGTTGCTGTCGGGGTCCTGCGGTAGTCACGGACATGATTAACAAAACATCTGTCCGTACGGATTGCATCTATACTGGTAATAAGTCAAAGATTCACAAAATCTCTTTCAGTATGTATTGAGTCTGGTTTAGTTAGTTGTATTTCATACTGGCACCGAATTTGAGAAGAAAATTAAGATTGATTTTAAAGCAGCATTTTGGCCCAAGGATAACTGCATCTCAAAACAAAAGAGAATGGGCAAGAGTGAAACAATTGATTCATAATTTACATTAGTTGTTTTCAAAATATTTTATTAACACAATTCATTCAATAACACCAAAGATTATAACATTCTCTAACATGAAACCTAAAATAAAATACAATTTTACCTAGATGTATTTTACTTACCAATTTATAATCATTCAAACATCATTTCGACTATGAGGTATACAGAATAAATATATTTTGAAATATTTTTCACATTATATAAGTCGTCAGAAATGTAATAATACTATTTAAATATTTAATATTATATAGTTATAATTTGAATGCGACAGTTGCTATATAATGTCATGAAAGCATCCGCCTTCCGAATACTTTTTTTTATATTGCTCGCATGAAGACCGAAAAGGAAAATAAAACACACAGTATAATCAAGTAGAAACAAAATAATATGGAATGTACAAACCATGTTTATTTACTGATTCCTGGCAATACAATGTTTGTGACTCGCTTTTGAATTTATCAACAGCCACTCGAAAGAGGATAACATTAGAGGCCCATTACAGTACGATAAGGATACATACATCCACTATAACACTGAAAGCTATGCAGCATGGTACTTAAGCCAGGTTTTACCTTAACATTCTCAGCGATAGACATCGGTACACAGTACCCTGGGGTTTAAATGTTTCATAAATTATTAAGATAACTTGTTTGGACTTAAATTTCTACTCTAACTGTACATTAGTTTCGCCTTAACGCTAAAATAATCTAAAAGTGATATCGTCGGATGGTACGATACGAAGATACGTTCGCGAGGGGGTGTAAACGCGCAAATAAACTTCTGATATGTCGATAGGTGAAACAAAAACATCTCCTGTCACCGAAATCAAAATAAAATGCGGTAATAAATTAAGACATAAATTACGCCGTCATCGCACGGTAGCATTTAAATTGTAAAACCATGATTGGGATTCGAAAATAGTGATCGTTACATTTATAAAATTGAAATAGAAAAATTATTTATACAATTCGCGTCTCTAGGCGCGGTGCGGCCGCAGCATCAAGGCTGCACCGGGCCGGAGATATGCGAACACATATAAATGATTAACGTCAAGTAACCAACAAGTACTATACAAGATGTATTGAGGTGCTCCGAGGCCCTATGCGGGTTGTTTCGCTACCGGCGACGACTTCCCTGTGCGCGACTGAGTGACTGAGCAGATTCTGTGGCATAGAAACTCGGAGCACGGGCGACGGGAGTAAGAGTGTGCTTAATGCGTTTACTGTTTCGTGTAAAGGTAGATGGCGACGATGAGACCGTACAATCCCAATACTTCAGCGAAAATGAGGATAAGGATCATGCCGACGAATAGCCTGGGCTGTTGCGCGGTACCACGTACACCAGCGTCACCGACGATACCTATGGCGAAACCAGCCGCAAGACCAGAGAAACCTACAGCGAGACCAGCGCCCAGGTGGATGAACCCTCTGAAAAGACACAAACAGAGTCCATTAATACAATTGTATAACAAAAAAAAGTAGTGTTTAGTTGCATTCAAGAGAAATTATGCAGAGGTGCTTAATAAAACCAAATTTGGATAATGTTGGCCAAGTCATTAACTATCTGTTAATAAACCACCATTTCGAAAAATCTATTAGAAATATGTTGGTACATTTAAAAACCATTTAATTTATAAAATGTGACAAGTCATTACACAAAAAAACTAGTCTCAAGTCTCGAGGTCAATAGCATGAAACATGCTCGCACGATTATTATAGTCGACGGCAATTATGAAATGAAAAATGTCACTCGTGCGTGGCCGCCACCATGGGTGTAATTATTCCCAATCATTCCTATCATTAACGAGCCAAAGCTACTACTGAACATGGGATAGTAGAATGTAGTATTATGGATTGTTGGAATCAAAGTAATACTCGAAAGCTTTATGTAGTCAAAACTGAATTGTGATGGCGTCATTCCTGCGAAGTAGGTCAGTAGGTAATGAATATGGATTCATTTCAGGAAGATTAATACTAGAGCTTGGATGCTTGGAAAATGCCTATATTGTTAATCTCGTCGTGAATACTCGTAAAAAAATCCGGTTAATAGATTGCGCAATCTTCATCTAAGTGATACTGATATACATATTTTTGTCTTATCAATTTGATCGATCGCCTCTTATCTAGTCAATTTACGGGCGAATTCCGTAATGTTGGTATGGAAATCAAAATTATAAGTGACTACTGAATGAATAAAAACGTCTAAACCTAATAATTTTCGAATGCATGAAACAAGAAAGTTAATAATAGTTAATATATTTTAATGGACTTTATGCCTGCCTTTTATGTATTTACTCAACTGTATGTACAAGAATGCACTGTAATTTGAATAGACAACATTCAATGAAAATATCTACACAGAAGTTGTAAATATAGCAAAATTACAGAAATAAATTAGAACCAGACATTGTGGCTGGCAAATACCAGACTAGGATACCATCTATTCACCCATTGAGGACATAAATTCTTAAGAGCTAGAACTATATTGTCGGGAAGAACATCCTGGCTTGACGCCAAGATATGTAAAACCAAAAACTAGGGTAAAGATATCGACCAATAAACTCTAGACGTAATATTTTGTTATGACAGTATATATGTAATATTTAGTTATGTTTCTGTAGTGATTGACTTGTATAACAATCACTCATTCATGGCTGCCAAGTCTAGTGCCGGCTGTACATTCTCGCGCGTGAGCCCGCGAGGATTATGTTCATTGCTCTCAGTACCGAGTTCAATCATGAAGTATTTAGTTTAAAAACTCAATGTACAGCCAGTTTATGGAGAACGAGGACTGAAAAAATCACTTCTGCAAACCTTTCGTTCATTGCTAAGGATCTTTTATTGATTTAGCGTTATGGGAACTTGCTTTGTATAGCTTCAATATCCTGCACTGTCAAAGTTAAACATAGAAATAATTATACTAACAAAATGCATAACAATACTTTGCGATGAATAGCCTTGCTTATGCAAGCAACCTTGTTCAAGTCTAGCTAACAGGAAACCTGCGAACCATTGATGCATAATTGGGACACAGACATAAAAAGCGACAGTGATAAAAAAACTAGAGAATGAAAGTATTTTTACAGTCTAGGTATTGTAAATACACTAAGGACAGTTAAAACAGATTTTTATGCTGCACTATCTGACTTCAAATTGTTGATAAGACAAGTAAATAAGATTACTGAAGTGAGGGCTACTTGAAAGGAGTTCATTTTGAATCCTGCACATGTTTGTACTTAAAACATATGACTTTTAATATTAAAGTATTTATATCATCATTTGAAACAATACACTGCAATGCAATTCTACCTGTTGTTTCCATCCCTTCTTTCTTTTTCAGTATGTGTGATACAACATCAGCAGTAAAATATATGTTCATGGTCTGTATACAATTTCAGTATATGAATTCACTTAACATCAATTTCAATAAGGTACGGAGAAATAAATTCTTAGTTCAAATTATGAAATAGGTATTTTAGGAATAAATGTTTGAAAACTTTCCAACACTTGATGAATAAAAGAGCAAGGTTTCCAATTAGACTAATATTAATCCATGTTCATGTAAATAAGAAAGAAAACTAACCATGACATGCTAGAAAGTTATTCTTATTCTTGTTACTATAAGATTGCTGTCAGAAGTGAAATAAGTCATCATCATCAAGAGATGGATTGTAGCAGAGGGCATTCTGCAGTTTCTGTCTATACCCATGGGAAAAAGGTGTGAATTGTATGTATGTATCATGAGCAGCCTGACTTGGTCCACAGCTGAGTATAGGCATCTCTAGTCTTGTGCAGATCCCCTCGCACATGTGTTCCATGTTCTACTCTCTGAAGAAATTACTTTTGACCGAAGCATTCAAGAGGTTCAATAATGTAAACTTACTTGTAAAGGGTGTAGTTGTTTGATGGTTGATCCAGGGATCCCGCAATCAGGACAGCCACTACCAGACCGTAGATGGCAATGATACCCGCCATGACAACGGGAATGATGGATTTCATGATAAGCTCAGGCCGCATCACCGACATGGCGGCAATACCGGTGCCTGACTTGGCAGTTCCATAGGCAGCTCCCAGCGCTGAAATCATATAAGTTAAATGTTTAGTACGACAAGTTCATGGTTTTAAGGGTATCATGTAAAGAGGTCAAGGTAGGTAAAATCTTACATTTAAAGCTTATCGAAGACAAGTAGACATTGATTAAGAGATTTGAATTATCTTTTCCTGTGAGGGTAGAAGAAAAATTTGATGTCGTGATGCTCAATAAGTTAGGCAAAAATCTAACTATTAAAAGATGATGTAATCATTGAGGGTTTGTTCACCCCTAAGTAGGCGTTGACCTTTTAGTTTCAGTCATAGTTGCACTATATTGATTGAATAGCCACACCCCTTTTATTAAAAGGGAGATCTTACAGGATTTCTATTAAATTGCTTTTGTTGGATGAATCATGCATGAGAGCAATGAGTCATAGGGAATCTGGTAGGTACTCAACACAAAACATGGCAATGGAAAATCCTGTAAGATCACATGATTTTTAAGGGTTCTATGGAAAAATACTAATATTGTATAATTGTAGTAGTAACACAGCTAGCACTAATCCTGGAGGTCAATTATAACCAATTTGTACTTTTATCCTGATCCCTAAGGATGTACCAGGATACCATGTTTAAGTAGGAGGTATTCATATACAAGAATATAGATAAGATAGAATAATATAATAGAACCTCTTTGATACAAGTAACAAGCAGTTACATTCACATGACATAACCTTACTTAATACTAAGTATACAACAAGATCATGTGACTCAATCATTCAAGAATTAATAATAAATGCTGTTCTAGTATTATCATTCAATTTCCATTGTTACTACCATTGTAATTATAATGGTACTGATTGGATCTTTAGTACTTGTCAGAGAATATCTTTTCCAGTACTTCAATGTAGTTGAGTGGTCATGTGATAAAATCAAGTTATTTAGTTTATGGTTGTTTTGCATAATTGGAATCATTCTTGAGAAGGATCTAATTGGAAGATACTTAGGTGAGAATAAGTAATAGTAGTAAGTTGTATTAAAGTTATAACATGAATGAACAGCTGACTATCACATGATTGTTAAGTTGGTCATGTGATGTGATGATCAGTACCATAGATTTTTCATTAATTTCCTTGTAATGCTGGCTTTTTCCTGTTCATAAGTACTAGCCTGTTTCTGTTAGAAGAGCCTGATGTTAAAACTAAGAAAGTAACTGAAAATACACTAGACATACTAAACAATGCAAAGTATGTCACAAGCATGATTCAAGTTATTGAATGCTAATAGTGGAATGGGGAATTCCTCATTACTAATTCCATGCATATTTTAATCATAAGGGATGGGAATTGCCCTTGAATGACCATTTTCCCTAAACATGCAAGGAAACACATTGACATTCTAGGGTAGTTGACACCCGAGTTGTCATTATGTCTACAAATTACAAACTTTTTGTTGCCGATGCAGCCACTTGAACAATGCTACCAACCGAAAGTGCCACCATTCAATCACATGACAAATGATTCATATTTTAGTTCTCGAATGAAAACAACGCCCCGAAAACCACCCCTTTTCCCGCAAAATACCTGAATTATCATCAAATTGGCTAATTCCGTCATGCATATCTATATATTTATGTAGGGATAACGTAAAGCACAAGGTGCGGCTACTACTATAATTAGTGCTCCTAAAATAACCAGATTCGAACTGATTTATTAGAGCATGATCATATAAAATGTTTATCATGGACATTTTCACACTAACTTCTGTAACCCATTTAGGTAAATCGATAAAATTCAAGACAGCCATTTGTAGGATAATGGACCACAAAATACATACCGCTAAAGATGATAGCAGACGCCGCCCCCATAACTCCAAAGAAGGGTCCATAGATTGGGTTTTCGGTTGCTGTCGACATTTTGAAGGTTTATTGAGGGAGTATTTACAGGTCCCAAAAACTGTGATGACTATCTGCACACACTCACTCCACGGAACTACTTTAGCACAGACAAATATGGCCCAAGCTTTGCAAACTCGATAGAATGGGTCATATGACGATTGATGTTCAAGGCAGTGCTCGATATGACCTAAGTTCTGATTGGTTTTGATACGTCACTTCCGAAATGCGCAGCCAATCCTGAGCTAAAGATTTAGCTGCGTTATGACGTCGAGCATTGATGTGGATCGCTGGCCAGCACTTTTCTTGTGCGCATGTACTGTTTGATTGTTTCAGTACTTTTAATAAATGAAATTTCTTCTGGGTACAGCACAATAGCAAAATATTTTATTTAAAAATTAAGTAATCAATAATCATATAATATTGTTATGTTAATTAACTTTGCTCCAAGGAAAAATATTAACTTGAAAATTGTAATTAATTCTGTATTGATTAAGTTATAATGTTACCATGTTTTTAAACCTACCATTTAGTAATATTTGAACATTCATGTTTCAACATTTATAAAAAAGAATATAAGAAAATAAAAGTGATGAACTGATGACGTTACACATTTTACTTTTTTATTACAATTACACAAAGTATAAAATGCTTTATTAACAATAACTACCTATACAGGTAGGTATAGTCTTTTCGAAGCTTCTAACTAAAATATCTGATATACCTACATACAAATACATGCAACTCACCCCTTCTCCCATGGGGGTGGAAGTAACAACGGTAACGGTACGTTTATTTAAAGTACGTCTTTCTGCTGAAGTGACTTTTTTCATATTTTTTTTATCTCTTCTTTTTCCTGCAAGCTGTCTTGTCTACATTAAGCTGGAGTTCAGTAATTATATCTTTGTCGTGCATGGTACAGTATCCAGTGATACGTCCGTATATATCAGTTCATTTTCCTTGATATACAGAAGATACTGTAGGACACGTCTTATAAGTCTTTTAAACGCTATCGTTGGTTGTTCTTCCATCAAGCTTCTTGCTAGTTGGTTGGGATGTTTATGTATTCGTTTTGTATACGTCAGTAGTGAGTCTCTGATTTCCTCTCTTACTGTTTTTATCTTTAGATATCATAGTCGTGAATGCGATTATTGGTCATGTACCATGGGGCTCCAGTTATCATACGTAGAGTTTTTGACTAAAAACGTTGTAGAATTTCTATGTTTGATGTGGATGCTGTGCCCCACAGCTGCAAGCCATAAGTCCAGATAGGCTTAAGGATGCACTTGTAGAACAACAATTTGTTTTCCAGAGTTAGCTGAGACTTGCGTCCCATAGAAAGCTACATTGTGGCCAATGTAGCCTTCTTAATTGCTGGTCAAGAGCCTTTCTTTTGGTGGAAATGTGCTTTTTCCAGGTAAGTCACCTATCCAGATAAACGCCCAAATATCGAAAATCATCCGACTGAGGTATTTTTACTTGGTTTAGTTCTACTTCTGGGCAGGTATCCCGTTTCAAGGCAAAAGTGACATGAACTGATTTGGTTTCATTTGCTTTTATGTGCCAATCCTTCAATCATTTTGTGATGTGATTCATGTTGTTTTGCAGTTTTATTAAAAGCTCCTTCAGCAGTTTCATCAACTGCAAGCAAGGTGGTATCGTCAGCGAAAGTACCTGTAAGTACTTCTATCGTATTTGGCAGATCTGAGGTGTATAAAAGACAGAGCATGTATCAGAATTTGGGTCCAGACACTTTAACCAACACGCTTTAAACTTTTTGCATTCGATATGTCATGACGACATCTCATTTTCCTCAATCCTTGCTTATTCTTATAAAAAGTTGATACTTAATAACTCAGCTCATACCGTGGTAAAATTGATTGATAATAGCACCATTCCTTTTCCTTTATATATTGATTCACCGTTACTCGTGCACCAAACACCACTAGAAATGTGGCTTTCAGTTCACTCAAGGAGTAGTGAGTTTTTTGTAGTTTGTAAATAGAGATCTATGTTTTGGAACGGCCAAAAGCTTAAACTTTCTGAGATAGTTATGATTCATTTGAAATAAATGCTATGCTTTGGCTTTGAAGGAAGTTAAAAGTTACGACACTAATTATTTTTGGCTCCTGCTTAATCAGGTTCTGAGTTAAAAGATGGCAGGCGTCACTTCAAAGATGGCCACGGCCTGTTTTGTACGCATGTAGCTCATGGCAAATCAGTGAACGTTTTGGGGGATCATCCACTATAAACTGCGATTGACGGTCGCGCTACGTTCGGATGCTTGAATGGCAAAATTATCCGGCTAACGTGGTACATCGTGCACATTCTACAAAACATTGTATTTTACGCTCAGAGCACGGCAACGTGGCCCAATTTTTCAGGAACATCAGCAAGTGCTCAGTGATAGTGCAGCGTTCTATCAGAAAAATAAAAACAAATCGGCTAAATTGGATCAGTACTTTCAGAAACACAAAATTATCTTTTTTTTTTAATTCTTTATAGCTATTAGAAGAAACTACGTTCTTCACAAGGGGTATCATTTAACTGTCGAAAACGCATCTCTTCAAAATTTTTGAATACACGTCCAAGCCAAATGATGTATTCGTTTTGAAATTCTACCAATAAACACGAAATATTACCTACTGTATCCGAATTTACGACTGCAGTGTGTCATATCACGTGATTTCTAGTTTATGTTGTCCCTTTTTCTCTCGTTGTAAATTATATAACGCTTTCTCGCTTTTATGCTATAAATGTATTCTTTGTGACAGCATAAGTACTACATAGTCTTGGTGTTATGTCGAACATTGTATCGTCTGTAGCAGTTTTCTGTCAATGTCAAAAACTTCACGTTGCTGGCTGCCGGGCTGCCCATGTGTTTTAAAAGTTTTGATTTTGTTTGCGTAAATATATTTTAAAGATAAGTGGAAAAGTATGTGTAAAATAAGTAATAATTTGAACTGATATTTGTGAAATTAGTGCCCATTCTTCAAAATGAAGTTTCATTACAAGGTAATCGAAAAATATTGAATTTTGAAGGTTCACATTTGTTATGGTCTTTGTAGTTTGTTTACAATATTTTAAATAGAGACCTAGACCTTTCCGTTCAATATAGCTGTTATGATAAATCCTAATAAATGTTAAGGAATAAATCGTTAGGAAATCTCGACTTACAGTTAAGTGATATGGGTTTGAAATCGCAAACCCGCCTTAAGCGAGCGTGGTGATTAATGCTCGTGAGTTTTTTTTTATAAGAATAGGCCTTTGCCCAGCACTGGGTCGGTAACAGACTGGTGTAATGTGTATTTTTATTATAAATGTATTTGCTGAAATGTATGCTTGCTTTCAAAACTGTATAAATAACATTTTGTTGTGTTTAAACATAACCTTTCTGAATATTTCAGTTCCAAAATTTACTGGGTACAATTTATCGGAGAGGCGATATTTTGTTCACAGGCGATGGAAACTGTGTCATAAGCCCTGTAGGAAACAAAATAACTGTATATAACTTGAAACAGTAAGTACAATCTAGAGGATACTCTATTAATATCACTAGTTACAAAAAAAAAAAAAACCTGGTACTCAGTATTTCCAGTAATTAATTAGTATCAGAGATGTTGCGGATGCAGATCTGCTTCCACATTCCTGGATGGGGAATAGTTGATGATGATTTTTTATTAAATATTTAATAAATAAAATTTAACATTGGAGCATTATATTTAGTGAAAAGTAGTATTGCCAGCTTCTTCAGAAATTAGAGTTTCATTAATTTTGTATGTATAACAAAGCTTTTTAATTAAACTATTTTAGTATGGAACTTTAAAACATAATAAGTTTCTTCAATATAATAATTTAGTTCAAATGCAAAGCAAGTCCAAATGCAAGTGCAAAGCTCAATAAGTAATTTGCAATTTCTTAAATTTCGGGATTTAGTCGTCATGTTTATGATTTTGGGATTCTAGAGCAAGTATTATCAACTTTATGTTACTTCACCAAACTTTATGTAAATGTACTCTACCTATTCTGATGTGATCGGAATAGGTAGAGTACATTTACCTAAAGTTCACAAGAACAACAAGAATAATTGACAAATTTTTATTTCATTTTAGAAACAAAAGCAACACCCTGTCTTTTGAGAGCTACTACAACTACACAGCAATAGATGTGTCACCCAATGGATCTACTTTGTTGGCAGTCAATGAAAGTATGTATAGACATTGATTTAAATCTTAGTTGTTTTTAGTTTCATCAGCAAAAAAAATATATTTATTGAATTGAAAATTGAAATAAAATATTTCATGGCAAGCTGCAGGATCCTCACATTTTTTAATGGTGGATGGTCTTTATTTTCAGTTTTGATTCACTTTATACACAGTCAGTTTTTTTTTAAAATTTTGTATGCGCAACTTGCCATCCTGTTCTTGTATCCTCAATATCTTATAATTTCTAAAGTAGTTGGAAAATTCATAATGCCTAACACACTGCTATTTATTTTCCAGAGGGTGAAGCCCAGATGATAAGTTTACTGACGTGCACAGTAATACACAAGTACAAGTTCAAGCAACAGGTGAATGCCGTCAAATTTAGTCCGGATGGCAAATACTTTGCCGCTTGCTGTGATGACATAGGTATTATTTTATTTTATTTGTCACTAATAACTTTATTTGTCAGTATTAACTTTTTACTGTCAAAAATACTATATGTTTTAGGACATTTTTATTTCATTTACATTTAATTCTCGTCCAATCTAAACCAATATTATAAAGAGGAAAGATTTTTTTGTTTGTTTGTTTGTACCGAATAGGCTCCGAAACTACTCGGCCAATTTAAAAATTTCTTTCACCTATGGAAAGCTACATTATTTCCGAGTAACATAGGCTATAATTTTGTCGAGAGCGAAGCCGCGGGGGTCAGCTAGTTTCATATGATTTGTTTATTGTTTATTTGTTTTGACATATATTACTAACACAAGTTAATTGTTACTAACAAGAAATGGACTGTAAATTGCAATCTGATATTATAAAATAAAATTAAATACAAGTAATATGATATAAGTTTTTAAACTGTCATGGTCACTAACATTAACATTCGAAATGGGATATTTACCATGTTTACTGTTTGTTGCGAGTTTCCGATATTTCGGTGCTGTTGCAAGCACCATGATCACGGATAAACTGATGTTCTTGCGGGTGGGTGTTTATGAGGAGTTTATGGTGTCTCCTCATAAACACCCACCCGCAAGAACATGATGGTTCGCTTAGGATGTAACATAATTTTGTTTACCATTTCTTGTAGTTAGATACACTAAGCGTCATCTAAATGAAATATCAAAAGGAATACAGTACAACTATTTTCTTTATGTCCCTCGGCAAAATTCGTGTTTCGTCAGTCGTCGGCTTTCTCGCCGTTTTTGCAATTAAGCAATCTGCTCAGGATTTTCCTAACAATATTAGTGTCGGCTTCCACAGATGCATCTGAGTACCCATGTTTTATTTACTATTACTGTTTTTACACTGCAGTGCAAAAATATTAAACCACATTTCAGGTGGCTTCTGGAAATAGGACTTTCCTAACCCATAGGAACCAAGTCGTTCCAGAATAAATAGTTGTCTATTGCAGTCAGAAATACTTTAGCTTTTTAAAAGTGAAAGAATTTTGTAATTGGATAGAAAGTAAAAAACATGAAAAGGAAAACCTACTTTCAATTTAAAATGGCCATTAAATGCATGAAGTTTAATTCTTGTTCTCATTCAATTCCAGTATTCATAATGACAGCACCATGCACATTCACCGGCGAATTCCGTTCGTTTGTCATGAAACGAGTCTTCAAGAAAGCCAGAGACGAAGTGACTTGCTTAGACTGGTCTCCTTGCTCCAAACTGCTGGCAGTCGGATCCAAAGACACTACCACTAAAATCTATACCATAGATTATTTAGACAACCTAAGCATGTATTCCCTCAGTGGTCATACAGATAAAATTGTGGGCGTTTTCTTCGAGAAGAAGAGTTTGGACTTGATAACTGTTAGCAGGAACGGTCAGGTTTGCCTTTGGGAGGCTAACATTGATATTGATGATCTGGTGGTGTCCGATGTCCAGATATCTCACCGCAAGAAACGTAAGATGGTGAAGGATGAAGAGAGTGAGGATGAGGTTGATGAGAAGGCTGTTATTGAGAAGGATAAGGAATATGTAAGTATTGCTTTCAAAATGTTGTGAACTTCATTACAAAAATGTTAAAAAAATAACTCTACTCTCTCAAGGGCCCTGTGGTCGTAATCGCTGCTGAGTGGGGAGTCCTTTGTTCGATCATCAGATCAGATCAATTACTCTAAATTGGAGACTCAATAGAAGGGTTGAAAGTCTTAAACGGTCTATAGTAAGTTATGTAGAGGATTGATGTTTGTGTGTATGTATGTATGTCTTGACAAACCAACCTGTCCAACTTAGGGAACAGTGTAAATGGTAATATGTAAATTAAGTTATTGTGGGTATTACCCAACTTAATTTACACATTCGTGCGATTTGTCACTAAGGATTTCGGTTGTATGTTCCATATCTTGAAAACTGCTGAACCGATTTTCAGGAAACTGGCACTAGACCCTAAGTTGACAAAAAGAATTATCAAGATCCTATAAGTAGGTTCAGAGAAATGTGTGGACAAACGTACATACATATACAAATATACATACACTTATGAAAGCCTACATAGAGTAACATATTATGTGAATATTGTGCAGTTCCAACAATATTACATACATACGTATAGAATTCATTACTCTTTTTTTTTAAGTCGGTAATAAAAATATTGAAATTCCAGGAAAGTGACAATGAACCAGATCCCACTGAAAAGGAAATTAAAAAGGAAACGGAAGACAATAAGCGGTTGCTATACAAAAAATTAGGCAGACATTACATCGGCGATGACTTACGCAAGGCACACCATAAGGTCAAGCTGACGGCCGCGCAGTATCATAGGGATACCAAGATGTTGGTTACAGGTATGTAAGAATGCAGTCAATCCCTGTAATTATAAGGCAAGCCACTTTGCAGAATGTATTGTTTTGTTACGGTAGGTGGCATACGACCACGGTTATCGTCTACGGAATACGGAATAGTACAAAATATAACAATTTAAGATGAGAATATTTTCTTGTTTCATACTTTTTAGAGCGTGATTTTTCATTAGTCTGGTTTTATTTGAAACGGCAGCGATCGCACGTAACCTGTAGGACCTATGGAAGTTTTTAGGGATTAAGAGTATCGATTAAGCAAACATTATTTACTATTATATTTTTATTCATACATCTATTTTTGTGCTAAAATAGTTTGTTTAAATTAAAAACAACTTCTAACAATTAAACACCTTTCAGGAACCAAAGGAGAATGCCCATTTTGTAAGGGAACTTGGGCCCTTTGAAAAAATGGTTGTATCTTGATGAATTTGGTTGTGTATTGTAGAAAAAACATGTTATACGAACGCGATCGATTTACAAAAAATAATCGGTATAATCAGATGAAAAACGCTAGTTACATCGGCACGGTTTCTTTGTATGGGATGAGGCATCTGTATGCTAGTATTATATTATCTGTGACTTTGTTCTGTTTTTTTTTCTTCATTATTATTAAGATTATTATATTCCAATTAGTTGTTGAAATCAAACAAAAGACTTCAATGTGTGTATCAAATTACGTCTTCAAAATCAGTCTATTCTTCAAGGTTAAAAAAAAAGTTGGAAACCCCACTACTGAAAATTCATGCTCCAAAAAAAATCAAAAAACCCGACTGCTTCAAAAGCGAACTAAAAAGACGTAAACAAGGAAAAAATCATGCTGTGCAGTCGGAGGATACATATTCGCGGGCTGGCTGACCAAAATCTGGTGTATCCTCCGCCTGCACAGCATGATTTTTTCCTTGTTTACGTCTTTTTAGTTCGCTTTTGAAGCAGTCGGGTTTTTTGATTTTTTGATTTAACTTTTTTTATTTATAAGTTTTTAGTTAAGTTTTTTCGAATTAGATACATTTAAACATATAAGTGTTATATATTTTTGAAATCACCTCTTAAAACCCTTTATTTGGATACCCCACACACTGGGTTTGGAAGAAAAAAAAAAAATGGGGCCCCACAATATGGCGCCCAAAATCCGCCATTTTTCTATTGTCCAATTTTAACGTAGCCTATGACACTCGCAGGGTTAAGACGAATCGATTGACGTATGAATCATCAAAATCGCCCAACGCGTTTGGTCTCTGGAACGCCACATAGGAACAAACATACATACATACATACATACATACATACATACATAGACTGATAAACACATTACCCTCCTTCGGCAGTCGGGTAAAAAGTATGAACATGATTATTTCATACATATTCATAGTGTTGTTCAGAGGATAACCGTGGTCGTATGCTACCTACCGTAACAATATAATACATTCTGCAAAGTAGCATACGACCAAGATTATCTTCTTGTTTACTTACGTCTTTTTAGTTCGCGTCTTAAGGTTACACTAGTCGAAAATTCTTCCATACAAACGTGGTCTAGCGATTACTCCACTGTTTGACGATGTACGTTCAAACTAACAAAATGCCCTGTATGGAAACAAAAAAGTAAAAAAAAATATATAATATTTGAAAGTTATGAGCGTCGAATGTTCCATATTTCAACACTAATTTTAACGCATCTTTGGGCGAAAATAAATACCATAAGAAGAAGGAAAATTGCAAAACGGCCTCCATACAGGGTTAGATTAGTAATTCAACAATGAAAATAATTTTATCTTGAAAATATACATTTAGTAGTTTTTTCATGATATCTAGACTCCCAAAGGTCTGTTTATAAAATTTCGCGCGCTCGTTTTCGTCCTAAATCATCATCCATTTCGATACAAATATGCAAAACTGCTAATTCGAACGCGAACTAGCTTCTTACTGCTCATCACAGCATCTATCTCTTTCGCACGTGTGGTCGGATGAGATAGCATGCATTTACCTCGCGCACAAAATAGTTCGTGCCGTAATGAGAATCACGTCTAAACGGCTCGTCGTAATTTTTTGGAAAAAATATATGTTACATTAGACCATTTTCTTAATAATTTGATTTGAGCAAAATTTGAGTTTTATTCGTATTACATAGTGTAATTAATATGTAAAGTTATGTCTAAAACGGACAAAACACGACAATCACACCAAAACCGCTAAGCGTATTTTAATGAAATCGACACCATCTCAAAGCCAATTTTATTATCTACATTTTGATCTGAAGCTTTTTTTTATGTCATAGAATAATAAGGAAAGTACAAAAAAACTACTAAATTTTGGGTCGCGCGGGTGTGAATCGAGTGCGCTTTTTGTTCCCTCAAGGTCGTTGGCGTTAGTCGTCGTCTTAAGCAGTGGGGTTTTTTAGAGTTAAGTTTTTTTATTTACGAATATTTTATCCCTTATTCTTGTAGGAAAACAGACTATTCTTTATGGAATTCGGTTAAAATTAGATGTAGTTGTGGTAACAAAACGTTCCGTAACCTTGTTTTTTTTTCACTGAAAATCATATTCAAATTATCATTTCCAGGTTTCTCCACGGGCATGTTCTTCCTACATGAGATGCCAGATGTGAATCTCATCCACACGCTGAGCATATCAGAACACAGGATCAGCAGCATTGCTATATCTTCTCCTGGGGACTGGATAGCGTTCGGCTGTCCCAATATCGGACAATTGTTGGTTTGGGAGTGGCAGAGTAAGTAAAAACATCTAAAAATCGAGCAAATTGTTTTTTTTTATTTTCATCTAAGTTATTAAAAAATTAACTTAATTATTATAATATAAAGTTCATATCTACAGGTTTTCCTGGACTCAATATTTTGTATTTTATCTTGTACAATGGTGCACTTACATACATACATAAACCCACGCCTTTTTCCCATGGGGGTAGGGAGTAACTACAGAACGCCACCTGCTACGATCCTTACATACTCCTTATTGCACTTGGTTATTCCAAAAGCAATCTTAAGCTAATTTAAGAAAGCTCAAAATGCTATTAATAATATAATATAAACCTTATTACTTAACCTATTTATTACCTTAAGCCATTTTGGTGAACATTCAAATATGTACCTTACACCCTGGATATAAAGCTAAATTTTCAATGAAATCTAAATCTGTCTCTGCTCATTCGATAAAAAACTTTACGCCACTAACATAAAGTTCCTTTTCCCAGGTGAACAATACGTGATGAAGCAACAAGGCCACTCTCTCGACATGACCTGCTTAGCATACTCCCCTGACGGACTATACATAGTCACGGGAGGTTACGACGGGAAGGTCAAAGTGTGGAACACGACCAACGGCTTCTGTTTCGTGACCTTCAGTGAACACAAGTCCACGGTGACGAGTATCACTTTTAGTGCTAATAAAAAGTTTTTCGTGTCGGCTAGTCTTGATGGGACAGTTAGGTGCTATGATTTGACTAGGTGAGTTTGAATTTTAGGTATTTTACATACATACCACGCCTTTTTACCCGACTGCCGAAGGAGGGTCTATGTTTATCAGTCCATATATGTTTGTGCCTACGTGGCGTTCTAGAGACCAAACGTGTTGGTCGATTTTGATGTTTCTTATTTCAATCGATTCGTCTTAAACTTGCTAGTGTCACTGGCTACATTAAAATGGGAAAATAGAAAAATGGCGGATTTTGGCCGCCATATTTGGGAAAAAAATATTTTTTTCATCCATCATCGTCTTGTGTGGTATCAAAAGAAAGGGTTTTAAGAGGTTATTTCAAAAATATATAACACATTTATATTTAAATGTACCCAATTGGACAAAATGAAATTGTAACTAAAAAGTTATAAATAAAAAAAATAATTTAAAAAATCAGACGTCCTAACTGCTTAAATCATACTATGCAGTCGGAGGATCAGCCAGCTCGCGAATATGTTGTTGATTATTCTAGGCCTAAAGATTTTCAATTGCAGAAAAAATATACTAAGATTTATTTGACTGATCAGGGGGTCTACTCCGTATGCTCGAAATCCGTAGTTTCGGCCTTCGTTACGAGCGTTTCCTACTCCGTATCACATACGGACGCGTGATTAGTTCGGGGTCCCGAACTACAAATGAATGACAACACATTTTGACAGTTGTATCTACTCCCGATGTGTTTTTACCCGTCCGAAATTTTTATCAATAGGGGTCCACTCCTAAGTTTCGGATTACTTTCGGACGGGCCCGTTACTTCGTTGACGGAGTTAGGGAGTAGACTCCCAGACATCGTCCTCGAGTCGTTGTTGTTTCTTATAAAAAAAACAACTTTACCATCCGTTTTCAGATACCGTAACTTCCGTACGCTGACATCTCCGAGCTTGGTCCAGTTCAGCTGCGTGGCCCTAGACTCCAGCAGTGAGTTGTGTGCGGCGGGCGGACAGGACGTCTTCGAGATCTTCTTGTGGTCTATCAAGTTTGGAAAGCTTTTGGACGTAAGTATGGTTGAATCTTTTAAAGCCCGTCTTATATTGGAACTGCTGCGCCGGATTCTGGAAGTCTGAATTTAGCGAGGAGTCTGCAGGGTTGAGTTTGCGCAAACATTTAATAATATCGACTAAACACGGATTTCATTGGATAATTCACAGTTTTTGTGAAATAAATTTTAAATAGGTTAAATTTAATTTAGGTGAGCAATATTTACACATCGAAGCAAAGATTTTTAACTCCGATTCTGGTCCAAATCGCCAGCTTGGTAACATACTAATTGCGACATCTTCGCTATTCGAGACAAATATAAAAAAAAAAGACTTTACGAATGTTAAGGCTTAACACGCACTGCGTTTTTTAATTGCGCGATTTTTGCCGCAAATTCTGCGACACATGGAATTGTATGAACCTGCACACATTGCGGTAAAGAAAGCCGTGATTACCGCAGAATCCACCGCACCGCGAAGCTCTACGAAAAGGTAGAAAGAGACAAAAATTCGCGCGAATAAAAGCCGCGCAGCTACTAACCGCAATGCGTGCTAAGCCTTCCTTAACACAAAAGTACACTTCGAGTTGATCTTTCAAACTTCAGGTGACTTTTATCTATGGAGTTTTCATCTCAGAACTAATTAATACAAATTGAGGTTTGGCAACTTTTGTACAGTGTCAAACGGCAGTATAAGAATAACTTCTGATAAAATATATCTGACAGTTGAAAGGCTCTTATTACAGGTAACTTAATAATCAACTACCCCAATTCCTCAGGTACTAGGAGGCCACGAAGCGCCAGTATCCTGCGTCACCTTCAGTCCTACACTCGCCAGCTCTCGCCTTGTTTCCGCCAGTTGGGACAAGTCCATTCGGATATGGAACTGTATTGAAAGCAGTGCCGATTGTGAGACGGTTCAACTTACGTCGGACGCTCTGCAAGTTGCGTTTAGACCTGATGGGGAAGAGGTGAGTTTAACTTCTTACTTTTATATCCTTAAACTTTGCATTTTAGGGTTCTGGGCGTCTACTCCCTAAGCACGAAGTCCGTAGTTTCGACCTTAGTTACGGGCATTTCCTACTCCCTATCACCTACGGACGGATGATTCGTTCGGGGCCCGAACGAAGAATGAATGGCAACACAATTTGACAGTTGAACCTACTCCCTATGCGTTTTTATCCGTTCGAAAAATTGAATTTGACACTTGTTATTACGGATCGTTATGTCAGATATTACGACAACAAAATAGTTATCGTCAACCAGACGAAACTTATAATTCCCAACTATGGCTGCTTTTTTAATGCTCGCAGAAGATCTACAGGAAGAGCGGAGGCAATGTCGACAACATTTGCGCCAAAACTTCCAGTTGGCAAGTATTTGCGACGTTGAGTTCATAGGGAACTATAGGTTCACTCGGGAATTATTTGAGGACCCTTTTGCCTCACCACTTACGACGAACTGGTGTTGATCCAACAATGAAGGTAAGGATATTAAAGATTCTGCAATTTATTGAGCTGTATTACCAATCAGTCCTACCCATTTTACTGTTGTTATTCTTTTATTTCAGATGCCCGCTGCTCTTAATTTTTGTGCCCGGGGGACTGACCAAGGTGCAGTGGGCCTTAGCAGTGACGTTCTAATCGCACAACAGACAGTGTCACGGTGTCTGCGGCATGTCGCAAATTCACTGAACCCCCTCATTAATAAAAAAGTATTTAAGGTTGCCACAGAATTTGGCTGAGAGGAACCTTATAAATAAAAAGATAGTAAGTTTAAAAGCTTGTACCATTGTTCTAAAACAATTATCCATAGGTAATATAGGCTGCCATTTGAACAATGACTACCTATACTTTGAAGAGTGTTTATACCTACTTAAAGAGTGCACTTAAATAAAGTTGTATCGTTCAAAATTTTACAGATTTTATGAAAAATATGGCCTGCCAGGTGTTACAAGAAATTTTGGGTACCCACTGGGAATTCATGATAACCCCAATAGACAATAACATACAAAAACATGCTCGGTACACTATACAGCATATGTTTGGCATTTTAAAAGGCCGATTAAGATGCCCCTTAGTAGCAAGAGAGCTGCATTTACAACCGGGCAGTTGGTATTTGTCACAATTTATACTGGGTATAGCCATGTTTTTCTAATAATGCATTGAACGGGTGAACAGTATTTTTTTCATCTATTTATTATTGAGGTAATAATGTACTAAGCACATTTAAGAGCATATTGTCGTTGCCTGCTGTGTAACCAATATGTTTAATCAGGCAGACTTGGAAGCACCTTCCCTCAGCGAGAAGATCTTCAATTTAAGCGCAGTAGATGGGGAGAAGTGTCTACAAATATATTATCTGCCCATCAAGCTCTTCAGCAAGAGCAAAGAGCGAGAGACAGATTAGTGCAATTGCTAGAATGAAATGGATACATATGCATTCTCACAAGAAAACTTCACGAATAAAACAAATAAACATGCATTGGGTATGTGTATGACTAGATGTATGAATGTGAGTGAGCAAAAAAAGTATGAAAGGATTGTAGCAGGTGGCATTCTGTAGTTTCTGCCTATCCCCATGGGAAAAGGGCGTGAGTTTTTGTATGTATGTATTATTGACTCGTCGCAATAAAAGCATTGTTTTGATTATTTATTTTTTTATTTCACCATTCAAATCTGAATAAATTTAACAATTAACAACACTATGACTTATACAATAACTACAAAAATACAACTACAAGAGGCAAATAAAAAACTTTTATGCAAAAAAATACTACCAACTTCCAAATGAAAAACTTCAAAAGTGAAAAATAACACAATTTTTGGAAGTTGGTGTCCCAGACTTCCAAAAATTATGTTGTTTGCATAAAAGTTTTTTATTTGCCTCTTGTAGTTGTATTTTTTTTGCAAAAAAGTTGTTTATTTTTCCCTTTTTAGTTTTACCTACCTAATAGGCAAGTTGTTTAGTAAGGTCCCTATAACGCCAGAATAGATTACCCGAATAACATGAAACTTGAACATAACCAGTGAAATAAGAGATCTGCGTACCCCTTTAGAGCTTACTGGCGTGATGTTATGTTATGAAATGGTATAAAAAGTAAACAGGCAATCCCGGGAGTTTTGCCGTTATTTATTGAAGAGTTCTGTTGTATATCGCCGAAGTTCTTCATCAGACCTTCACCAAATTAAAATGGGACCAATTTCGAAACATACCCTTTCAAACAAAATAAGATTTTTTTAAATCGGTTCACTATTGACGGAGATATCGGTGAACATACACAAAAAAAAAAAACAAACTTACAGTCGAACATAGAACCTCCTCCTTTTTGGTAAGTCGGTTAAAAAGACGTTTCATTTCATAAACAAAGTAGTTTTGAATTTGGTAGTTTGCACACTTGATTAGTTACCGAAATTAAGTGTTGATAGGAAAACAACCTTTGTGGGACTTACCCTACTTAAGTACGAAAATCGCCAAAATGTTAAGAGAAAAGAAAAATATTTATTTGTGACCCGCACAGGAGACATGAGATTAAACTTGAGAATTAAACAATAATAAAAATAAAACCCCATATGAGACCAAAAAGGCTCCTATCTCAGAATGTGCAGTGATACTCAAAAAGGAAATAACGCTGCCCTGATATTATAATAATTCATATTTAAAAAAAAACATGTAGAAGTATCCACGTGGCTTTCCTTTTACTTATCAGTTTTAAATTATTGCTAGAACCTTAATTTCTCTTACTTGTCTACTTCAGTCTCAAATACCTAATAATCTGAATAAAATTAACAACACAGTATAACAATCAAAACATAGATTTCCTTTTATTTATCACTCTTAATATATTGCTGGGAACTTTGTTTTTCCAGAATAATCAGCTTTACTTCATCGAGCATCTCATTACTCCTAGTTTTGCTTATAAGCACTTCCACCTTCGGCAAGTCTTGCAGCATGGGTGGCAGATGGCAGCTGGCTCTCTTACTGGTGGACCCTGTACAACAAAAACTGAATATCATTGACGGATACAACAAAAAATATATGATTGTTTATCTGTAATTTATTAGTATTTAGTAAAAAATTGTCTACTACCATATTAATAATTATTAGTATTACCGTTGGAAAAGCTGGTTGTGACTCTTGACTAGATTTGTGGCTTTCCAAAACTCCATCCAATAATCGATAGGATCTTTAACTCCATTTGAAAGCGGGTTGGTCCTCCCAATGAACCTGTAGCACATGCTGACCGTCTGGCAGCTCCAGCAGCTTTCTTGGCCAAATGTTTTTAACAGCCCACACCTAAAATTTAGATATTTGGTTAATTTTAATTGCATATAGGGTATAATATATAAATACTAATACTCTTAAGTACTGTTACAGATAATAGCCCAGTCAGTAAATAATTAAAAAGGCCTTTGCCAAAGCTGGCGTAGTCGTGATTTGCACAGATGTATTCGTGATTGTAACGCCTTCTGACTGGGCTACATGTATTTGCAAGATGACTGATTATCATTGTTTGCACTTTACTGATGACAAGACCTCAAAATCATATTAATATTGAGGAGTAATGTAGTAAACTCACCCTTTGCCATTGGTCCACGAACTTTGTGCAAATTCCCATTGAAATTAATGTGCTTGCACAGGTTTTCTTACAGCCGCTTTGAGCGAACTCATGAAGTCGACAAGGGCCTCAATTTGCGCGTCATTTGCTGCAGCGGTCGGGGTCATTTTAATTAATTATTAATGAAAGAAAAAACTAAAATCTGTCCGGATATTTAATAGGAATTGCTTGACGTTTCATTTGAAAGTTGCTGTCAAATAGAAAAAAGGCAATGGTATCAACAGGATAATGCCACTTTCCGGACTAAAATGACAAAAGTAATTCATTTCTATATTGATAGACATGAAAAAATTATATTGTTAAAAATATGGTCATTTTCTAACGTAAAAATTATATTATATTTGTTTAGTAAGTTTGAAACCACAAACTAGGAAAACCGGTAATCGACCGATAAAATAGTACAACTCTAACGTCATCCGTCGTTCGTTCACGAAAATTGTCCATGATCCCGTTCGAAGCTCAATAACCCGAAATCGTTAGGGGGTAGGGTTGACTCCGAAGTTTCGGAATACTTTCGGACGGCCCGTAACTTCGTCGACGAAGATAAGGAGTAGACGCCCTGTACCCGAAGGTTCCAAACGGAGCCCTATTGTTGTCACTCACGTGTCTGTCTGTCTGTCCGTCGTGTGTCACACGGGTCAGCCAAACAGTTGGTCATCAAATTTTCACAGTATAAGTATCTTGTTGACCCAAAGCCATACAAATTGTCAAAAAATATTTTTATGGGGTTAGAATACAAGAAAAGGGGGAGCGAAAAAATAGTATTAACCTACCCCATCGAGTGGGGTATCCTTGTTTAGAGCTCGTTGAGTAGATAAATACTATGTTTGAAGTTTAAAAAAAATATTGGTAAACAAAGGAATGGGAAGCTACCAAAGTCAGCTTTATTACAATATTTGTAATAGAACTACCGAAATTAAAATCAATTTTTTCTACCATCTTCAGATAGCGGTATCATCACTGGACGGCAACATAACGTTCTTCAACACGACCACTGGTGACCAGACCGGCAGCATCGAAGGCAGGAACGACCTCGGCTCTGGCAGAGCTGATACCGACCTTATCACGCCTG
Organism: Orthosia gothica; assembly: GCA_949775005.1. Classification (NCBI taxonomy): domain Eukaryota; kingdom Metazoa; phylum Arthropoda; class Insecta; order Lepidoptera; family Noctuidae; genus Orthosia; species Orthosia gothica. The sequence continues at coordinate 4,644,658 of OX459045.1, forward strand.
AGAAGATGCTGAAGACTAAGTGAGTGTGGCTTGTGAAATAGTACAAAATATACATTCAGCAAAGATTTGCAAGACCGGTCCGATATAAGTGTTATGAAGGTTTTTTTTAAATTATAGATAGGCTCGCGCTTAACCACTATCTCACCTGATGGTAAGCGATGATGTGGTCGACGATGAAGCACACTTGCCTGGAAGTAACCTATTCACTCTTGACTTAAATAACCCTAGGCTGTAGTTATCAGGAAAGAAAGACTCCGGCAGGGTATTCCACTCCTTAGCTTTACCACAGATAATTGTACATGGCGATACATAGATGGTGTTAGCAGCGACTTGCAAGTAAAAGTGTTTACTCGGTGCATAAATATTTTTTTCTTTAAATACAGTGAAGATTTGTTTTTTTGCACGTTTTGACACTTTCATTGCACAAACAAATTAAAACCGCGCCATCTATTGGCATCAATTTTAAACGATCCGTTCAAATAATCTGAATTAAGAACCCAATATTCCAAAATTTAGTGCTAAGGTGAGTCATACAATTTTAATGTTCATTTCCAGAAAATGTTAATACGACACACAATTCAATAACAACTCGGTGCATGTCGCGCCATCTAGTGAGATTTATTTGAACCAAATTTTCTTTCTTAGCGCTGGCAACCCGTGGCTGTGCACACAATGAAATTATTTCCAAAACGTTTAGTGCGTATGGGTAGTATGTCCACCATGTACCGAAGGCGCATCGCCGTATGTCTTGTAGTCCGATGGTAGAAAGGAGCGGCAGGGGCGGAATTAACTGTCCGATTGAAAAGGGAGATATATCTCGGCAGATATTTCCTTTTCAATCGACTTTATGGGTCTGGTCGGAACTAAACGTTGTAGTTTGTATGTGGTGGCGTAGATGGCGCTGGTGAAAATCTGGCAGCCCAGTGGTTGCAGTGCCAAACAAATATCAACATTGCGTACCTTAAAATAAAACCGGGTTTGACTTGAGACGTGTCATTCTTTCCGCTTTAAAGCGCTGTCGGGCTTTTTAATGAAACTAGTAATTTTGAACTTTATTTTTATTTAGCTCAAGTTTGATATTTATTTGTCGCAAATCCCTTTGTAAGGTTAACTTACGATGGTGAGTAATATGTCAAATGTTTGTTCCAGGGCATTCACAACTATATGCTACTCAGCCGATGGTTCGTGCATATTGGGCGGCGGTAACTCTAAACACGTCTGTCTGTACAGTGTGAAGGAATCGATTCTTATCAAGAAGTTCGTTATCACGCAGAATAGATCTCTAGACGCTGTTAATGTGAGTATATTGTTTTTTTTTTAATATTATTTGGAGCAGTATTGTATAACTATGCAAACAAAATAATAAAAGTATATTGAAAATAAAATCGTGACATACTGCAGCAATAAAATGTATTTTAAGGGTTGCAATTTAAACCGCCCGGTTTCTCAAACGAAAATTTATAGCAAAATTATTTCGTAAAATATTGGCTGTTGACATTCATTCAAACAATAACAGTAGTTAACGCGCGCTTGAAAATTTTTCACATTTATTTTCAATCATTTTTGTTGGCAAACCTGTGAGTTAGAATGCATACATATTTTCAGCAAATAAAAATGTTTTTGTATGATTCAATTTTTTTTTACAAAAATCTGCAATGCTTGGTAGTTCATCATATTGTTTTTGTTGCCAGGACTTCATAAACCGTCGGCTGATGACAGAGTTCGGCAACATGGCGCTGGTCGAAGAGAGAGGGGACTTGGAAGGAGGGGACGTCAACGTGAGGCTTCCTGGAGTCAAGGGGGGGGACATGGCGGACAGGAGCGTGAAGCCAGAGGTAAGCTGTTCCTACTCTGAATGATAACAGGTTCATATCATCATTAATATCTTTTATCTACACTCACAACGTAATGTTCCAAATATGAATTCAAAAAATATTGCATAAACACGTGCTTTATATTTGTGGACAGGTAAAATTTAAAAAAAAAACCATTACAGTTCAACATTTTCCTTCGATTTTCAAACAACTGCATCATAAAATAGCTTTTTAATTTTTATAGCACACTTTTACTTTTTAATTTTTTGGCGATTGGGCTCATTGACAGTCATGGTGCAATGAGAATCTAAATTGCGCGCCATACTGCATATTTTTTCCTTTAACACTTTTATATTATTTCTACTGTATGAGTGAAGATAAAATAGTGTATGCAACGGCATATAATTAGGTATTAAAACACTCGCGTGTTAATATTATACTATTCGGCTTCGCCTCATGTGATAAACCCACGCTCGTGTTTTAATAACCCCTGTTATATGACCATTGCATAAACTACTATTATTAGTCCGTTCGCATGTTGTATATAAGTCATATACCCCAGTGACACAAGGAAACCTATAATTAACTATAATTTGCCGTCAACTACATCATCGCTTACCATCAGGTGAGATAGTGGCCAAGCGCAAACCTATTATTAATAAAATATTACTGTATATACACATATTTTGTAAAATATTAAATAAATATTGAAACATAATTTAATACATCATCAATTCAGCTGAAAGACTGAATGCAAATATTTCAAGTATTTTCAAAAAACAATGCTTAAAGATTGGTCAGCGCTTCTCTTGATCAGAAGACAAGGCCGCATATTTGGACGAAGCATCCAATTAAGACCAATTATGTAGAATTAAAAAAAATAACATCGTTAGCTTATCTCTATCTCTCTCTATCTTTGATCGTTTTGGGAAGAATTCCTGTTTATAACGTGATTCGAAATGTTTTGTCCAAGTTTTATTGATTGTAGTATAATTAATATACCTTTTCTTTCGTTTGCTAGGTGCGAGTCCATTGCGTGAGGTTCTCTCCAACCGGAGACAGCTTCGCAGTCGCCGCTACTGAGGGTCTCCTGATATACAGTCAAAATGCAGGCATCGACGGCACTTTCAGGTACCTAATAAAACTAAATACTTACCGTTGCTTCGAACAAAACTCTGCAAGCAGCTTATATCTTATGAAATGTCTTCGAGTGCTTTTGAAGATACATACATGGTGTATACATACATGCAGGTGGCGTTCTGTAGTTTCTGCCTACCCCCATGGGAAAAAGGCGTGAGTTTATGTATGTATGTACAGGGTGTAACGGACAAGCGTGATCATATTTTTTATACAAAGTTGTCGATAGCTGACCAAAATTTGTATGGGAGATTGGTACAACTTTTTCCTAAGAAATTGTTGTTCATTTACATGCGCAGGAGTAGTTTTAAAAATATGATCACACCTTCCCGTTGCATCCTGTCACAGATAATATAATTATTTTAGTATACAGATGCCTGCCTCATTCCGTTGACGTAACTAGCGTTTTTCGTCTGATAAAGAAGATTATTTTTTATAAGTACTTCGATCGATTTCGGTTCCGTTTGACGGCTATAGATGGTGTTAGCAGCGACTTGCAAGTAAAAGGGTTTTCTCGGTTCGTGACTATTTTTCTTTAAATACAGTGACGATTTGTTTTGTAGTATTTTTTGCACGTTTACCAAGTTTCATTGTACGAAAATGTGTTAAAATGCAAATTAAAAATATCGAGTAGGATGTTTCAGAAATTTAAAACCGCGTGATCTATTGGAATCAATTTTAAATGATCCGTTCAACTAATCTTTGAAATGTGAATTACGAGCCCAATATTCTATAATTTTGTGCTAAGGACAGTTGATTAAACAAGAACATACAATTTTTATGACAATTCTAGAAAATGTTAATTTTACACACAATTCAATAACAAATCGATGCATATCGCGCCATATAGGTACATTTTTGGGCGCACGGTTGGCGCAGTGGTTGAGCGATTGACTGCTGCGCTGCGTGTCGCGGGTTCGATTCCCGCACGGAACAAATATTTGTATGACCTACAGATAGTTGTTTCGGCTCTGGGTGTTTGTGTATGTGAGTTTATATGGTTGTAAACGCACCCACGATACAGGAAGAAATTCCTAGTGTGGGGCAACGTTTTATAAAAAAAGAAAAAAAAGAAAAAGAAAGAAAAAGATTTATTTGAACCAAATATTCTTTGTTAGCGCTGGGACCCCGTGATCCTGTATAATGCACTGTGGTTATAGTTACCTTTACGACTTTGTATTGGAGAATGACTTTGTTGCCTTTTGGTTATTATTAATAGTATCTCTCCGGATGGTAGTCGCTGAATTGGTCAACGATGGAGCAAGCTTGCCTTGATTTCAATTTGTAACAATGTTTTTTTTTACCAGGCCATACCGTCTGGAAGCCGGCTCAACACCATACGCAGTCAAACAGCTATTATCAGAAGAAGCATGGGGCGCCGCTCTGGTAGCAGCCATACAGCTAAACGAGCATACCGTCATACAGCAGTGTGTGGAGGCTGTACCGGCCAATGACAGTAAGTATACATTTATTTCATCATCATCATCATTTCAGCCGAAAGACGTCCACTGCTGGATATAGGCCTCCCCCAAGTGTCGCCACATTGACCGATCCCGTGCGTCTCGCATCGAGCGCCTTCCCGCAACCTGGTTAAGTCTCTTTGCTTAATACAAATTGCGTTCACGTTGGTCATCATCATCATATCAGCCGAAAGACGTCCACTGCTGGACATAGGCCTCCCCCAAGCGTCACCACATTGACCGGTCCCGTGCGTCCCGCAACCAGCGGATCCCCGCAACCTTCACTAGGTGCACGGTCCACCTGGTGGGAGGCCTTCCAACGCAACGTCTTCCGGTTTGCGTTCCCCACTCCAGAACTTTTCTGCCCCATCGGCCATCCGTTCTGCGAGCAATGTGCCCTGCCCACTGCCACTTAAGTTTGGCAATTCTTCGGGCTATGTCGGTAACCCTGGTTCTCTTGCGGATCTCTCCATTTGTGATTCGATCACGCAAGGAAACGCCGAGCATAGCCCCGTCCATAGCCCTTTAGGTGACAGTAAGCTTTCTGATGAGGGCCATTGTAAGCGACCACGTCTCAGAGCCATATATCATCACTGGCAACACATACTGGTCATAGACTTTCGTCTTGAGACACTGTGGTAAGTTGGACGAGAAGATACCGCGCAACTTCCCGAACGCTGCCCAGCCGAGTTGGATTCAACGGTTGACCTCTTTCTCGAAGTTGGCCCTACCCAACTGGACCGTTTGTCCCAGGTAGACATAGTCGCCCATAACTTCGAGTGTACAGTCTCCGACCTTTGTTTTGTCCATGTTCATCCAAAGACCCACTCTTTCGGAAGCTTTAAGCCTTCTGATGAGGCCCGTTGTTAGCGACCACGTCTCTGTTCCGTAAGTAATCACTGGCAAGGCAACACACACTGGTCATAGACTCGTCAAGAGACACTGTAGTAGGTTAGACGAGAAGATACCGCGCAACTTCCCAAATAAATTTCTTTCATCATCATCATCAGCCTTTTAATGTTCCCACTGTTGGGACACAGGCCTCCTCTCGTGAAAGGAAATGGGCCATAATCCACCATACGGGTCCAGTAAGGGTTGGTGAATGTCACATGTCTTCGAATTTTTGGTTCTAGGACATGGTTTCCTCACGATGTTTTCCGTCACTGTTTAGAGAGCAGTGGTGAGGAAATAATTTTCACAAAGTAAATCACCTGCCTGGGTTCGACACGTAAGTCGCGGCCTTTACCACTGGGCCACCCCTGATCTAATAAATTTCTTTTCATGCAGTTAAAACACAGTAAACGAACCTAAAATGTATGAGAGATTCGCAGCTGGTGCATACTCCCAAGACATTTACAGACGATAGGTGACAGCATTAGCCACTCTAAAAGAAAGTGTGTGAAAACTTCTAAAGATTAATACTTCTAAAAAAAAAGAGATTATTCCGTATCAAAAGCGAGCACTGCTACTTAATTTCTCAGCATACCAACTCTCTAGGCCAATCTCACATATCGGTATGAATGTTACATCGAAAGTTCGTAGCAAGGAAAGTAAGAAGGCATTCTAATTTGTATAAAACACCCTACAATGTACTCAACCTGATCATTCTGCAACTGTACACTTCAGCATCACTATTTAAACATGCAAACTAAACACCATCATTTCCTCCCCCAGTAACCCTAACTGTAGCCAACCTAGACGACGACTACGCAGACCGCCTGCTCAGCTCCATCGCGCGGCTGCTAGAAGACAGCCGGCACTTGGAACACCTCCTGCTGTGGGTGAGGGCCATAGTCTCCGTGAAGAGGAGGAAGTTCCCGCCCAGTGTACTCCTGGCATTGGAGAAAGTACTCACTGTTAAGTACTCGCAGATTAGTAAGATGTAAGTATTTTTTCCGCTACCTTGTCTATTATGTAACACATTGCCTAAGAAATTCGTTTCGAAACATGAACATTTAGACACAAGATTATAAAATAAAAATAATAAAAATTACATAATGACAGTTACGAAATCACTTTTGAATGGATCATTATGTAACTGGCAGAATGATACTGGACCTGTAACCTCTCGAAAAAGCGCGCGTTGATTGTGTGCATATAGTCTGTGGTTTTTTGTCTGAGCGTTTCTAATAAATTGTTGTTGGAAATTATTTGCATTTAATTAAGTAAGCTCATCAGGTAGTGGAAAAATAATCGTTCGTGTCTCGCATAAAAAGACTTTATTTTAAAACTCGCATGTAGCTTTCGAAGTTCGCCTTCAGCTCAGGTTGAAATTGGCTACATCGCTCGTGTTAAAATATCGACTTTTCATGCTCGACACGAAATTATACTATTTTCACTTTTCTCAACCGTCTATATCGAGTTAGCAACATTCCTGAGGCTATAGACAAGTGTCATTCAATGTCAGCGATGACGATGATCGTAATGCCAAAATGTAAGGGATTGATCACGTGACATTTCGATAGCATTTGACATTCCCATACATTTTTAACATTTTTACAAGCTTTTATTTAACTTGCAATGTATGTATGTGTTCGGGTCAAATCTTGCAACAGAATTTTAAAGCAGTTTTCCTCCACCGATTAAGATAAAATTTTGCATACACGTTCAATTTGGATGGCAATGCATGGTTAGCTAAGGGACGTCATTCTATATCCAATATGGCGGACGGAGAAAGATGGCGGGCTAAATATTTTTTGTGCACTACCATGATATGGGTATCAAATGAAAGGATTTGCTAAGAAGAATACGAAAAAAGCTTGTTTAAAAAAAAACATAATGAATTATTTTTTCAATCGCTATCGCCACGCTTTCGATGATAAAATGTCACTTGTCTATGGCCAACGATAAGCTATTTTTACAAATCGAAATAGTAAGTACGTTGACATGGAAGCAATGCGATGCAGTGCGACCGATTTGCGTTTAAAATTTTCTTAGAAAATACTTGTGTGATATAGCGATCTGTTATTTTCATCTGGCATAGTTATTTATATATGTTTTAAATACATAGACTATCTCATTACTTGCGAAGTATATGTAACTTTAAATGAAAGATTGAGAAATCACTACATATTATAAAATAAAGTCCGCCACCGCGTTTGTACACGATAAACTCAAAAACTACTGAACGGATTTTCATGCAGTTTTCACCAATAAAAAGAATGAGAAACGAGAAGGTTTTTGTGTATAATTTGCACCGGGTGAAGCCAGGGTGGGTCGGGGTGGGATGTAATAAGACAACTTTGTGGTTTAAAAGAAGATGTAGTGACAAAAATTGAAAAGAGTAAGCTATGATGGTGTGGCTATGTTGAGAGGATGAATGAAAGGCAATTAACAAAAGGAATCTACAAGGCAGACGTGAATGGAAACGCCGAGATCGGACGCCCTAGAAAGACATACGTAGACCTTCATAAAGGCCAGGTGCGCAGTACTCATAACCGGCGTTCGTGTATGACTAGATGTATGAACATGAGTGAAACAAAAAAAGTATGTAAGGATCGTAGCAGGTGGTTCTGTAGTTTCTGGCTGCCCCCATGGGAAAAAAGGCGTGAGTTTATGTATGTATGTTCAAGTACACATCTCTCAAACCCGCACCTAACGCTCTATAGCGACTTTTAACGGCGTACCAATGTTTCGATCGAGAAGCAATCTAAACTTCTTAAGAGTAAAATGGTGTGCTGGTTTGTAAGAGAGAAAACCGGCCAAGTGCAAGCTGGACTCGCGCACGAAGGGTTCCGTACCAATATCGCAAATAACGGAAAGAAAATCACGTTTGTTGTATGGGACTTAAAAAAACTAAAAAATAAATATTAATAAATAAACACTTAAATATTTATTTTATTCTGTTTTTAGTATGTGGTGTTATAGCGGCAACAGAAATACATTATCTGTGAAAATTTCAACTGTCTAGCTATCACGGTTAATGAGATACAGCCTGGTGACAGACAGACAAACAGACGGACCGCGGAGTCTTAGTAATAGGGTCCCGTTTGGGTACGGAACCCTAAAAAAATAATTTATTGCGCCATAAGCAACGCACAAATTACATAGACTCTGGAAATACAGATTCGGTTTAAAAAAAACATTGTACCTACTTATAAAAAAGCAAATGCCGAGTGCCATAGAATTATATTTTTTATTTATTTATTTATAGTTAATTACAACGGTACAGATACCAATTACATTAATTTACATTGAAATTGTGAAACATAACAATGTTAACAACTGTGTACACAACACAGCTGTGTACACAGCTGTGTAACAATGTTAACAATATCAATAATTATATTAAATGGAGGAGGATACATGTTTAATTGTATAGTTGACGTCCATGCGAACTAAGTTGAAAGCAGAATCTAATCTAATAATAATTTATATATCTGTGAGAAATATTACTCTGAACCGAGTTAAACTGACGTCATATACGCCAGACAGGCGGCAGATGTTATTGCGTAACCATTCACACTTCGCATGTCTGTGATAATTCAATCCACCAGACGAGGCCAGACTGCCAGACAATATTATATAATGTGAGATGTTTGAAATATTATGACATGGACCCGCTGAGGATTACTTTACAAAATTTTTGTTTTCTGCAATAGTTGTGGTATCTAATACGGTCAAAAGTCTTTGACTAGTGTGTGTTGCCAGTAATCACCTATGGGACCGAGACGTGGTCGCTCACAATGGGCCTTATCAGAAAGCTTAAAGTCACCCAAAGGGCAATGGAGAGGGCTATGCTCGGAATTTCCTTGCGTGATCACGTCAGAAATGATGATATCCGCACGAGAACCAAAGATACCGACATAGCCCGAAAAAATGCCAAACTTAAGTGGCAGTGGGCAGGGCACATTGCTCGCAGAACGGATGGCCGATGGGGCCGAAAAGTTCTGGAATGGCGACCGCGAACCGGAAGACGATACGTTGGAAGTCCTCCCACTAGGTGGACCGATGACCTGGTTAAGATTGCGGGAAGGCGCTGGATGCGAGACGCACGGGATCGGTCAATGTGGCGACGCCTGGGGGAGGCCTATGTCCAGCAATGGACGTCTTTCGACTGAAATGATGATGATGATCTAATACGGTTATAAGGAATATAGTAAAGCCAAAGAAAATACGGATGAATAGTGCGAGGAATGAAAACAAAGAATAGGGTGTCAGTGATAGCTTGACGGTTGGCAGGACGAAGATAATGGAAAAAGACAAGTAAAATTTAAAAATCCCTTGATATATTTTTATTTCATGCTACATAATTTATCTAGATTAAAAACGCTTCAATCGACTATCTATTGAACACGTAATTATGACACGATATCCTGCGAACACACCCTGATTGAAACAGTAAAACGCGCATAACTTTTGAACGGCGGAACCGATTTTCTTCAAATATAACTGAGAACGCACTCGATAAAGTCACCTTTCAAATAAAAAAGACGAAATCAAAATCGGTTCAATTTCGATTCATATTTCAATCCCAAACGCGCGAATTTTTGTATGGATAGTCAATGATAAATCTATTGCAACAGACAGACCATCCAAAACGAACAATCAACAGGTTAACAAAAACCAGCAACCGACAGGTTAACAAAAACTAACAACCAACAGGTTAACAAAAACAAAAAACCAACAGGTTAACAAAAACCAACAACCAACAGGTTAACAAAAACAAAAAAAAACAACAGGTTAACAAAAACAAAAAACCAACAGGTTAACAAAAACAAAAAACCAACAGGTTAACAAAAACTAAAAACCAACAGGTTAGGTACCTATCCTCGTTTCGGATGGTCCGTCAACAGACAGACCACCCTAAACCAACAATCAACAGGTTAACAAAAACCAACAGGTTAGGTACTTATCTATCATCGTTTCGGATGGTCTGTCAACAGACAAACCATCCCAAACCAACAACCAACAGACAAAAACCAACAACCAACAGGTTAACAAAAACCAAAAACCCAACAGGTTAGGTACTTATCTATCATCGTTTCGGATGTTCTGTCAATTTAACAGACAAACCATCCCATACCAACAACCAACAGGTTAACAAAAACCAACATGTTAACAAAAACCAAAAACCAACAGGTTAACAAAAACCAAAAACCAACAGGTTAGGTACCTATCCTCGTTTCGGATGGTCCGTCAACAGCCAGACAATCCTAGGCGCAGGCCACATAGGAATGGCGTCGGGCGCGGACATGGCACGGGCGGCTTCCTATTCCATTCAAATTTTATACAAAGTGCATGGAAATAAAGCTCAATTCGATAAGGCGCGGGCGCTGAAATGGCGCGTCATTACCACGTCCGAGCAACTACATACCGTGTGTCCTAAATTGCGCTTTATTTCTATGCATTTTGTATGAAATTTGAATGGAATATGAAGCCGCCCGAGCCATGTCCGCGCCCGACGCCATTTCTGTGTGGCCTGCGCCCTTAACGATGATAGGTACCTACGGAAACAAGAAAAAAACCTTATAACACTTTTTAAAGAGCATAACCGTTAAATTTTAAACAATTTTCATAAACATCTGTTCGAGAACCTATGTACAACCTTAGCTCGGTATAACTTTATTATTGACAGTGATACAGACAGACTAAACAAACTTGTAATTACATAAGACTTCTGACCTAGATCCTAGGCTTTCAGTAACTTTGAAACCTAAACATATTACCAAATACAGCAAGCCTTACAGTATTCGGAATGTTTCTGAACTCCGACACACTAAGGTTGCGGTCCCATCGAGAGTTGTTAGCCAGTATTTCATACTTCCAAACTAGTGAAGTACTACTAATCTATTAATTTGCCAATTCTATCTACCTTGTAGATCTAGCAGCAGTATAGCACTGAACTTGAACGTCTAAACTACAAGTTAATTGTTCTTATCTGCTTGTGATAAATTAGTGGCACACACAGCATACAAAGTACGAACTTCTAATTACTCAGTGACAACTAACCTAGATTCCAATAGAGTTTCAGTAACTTTTAAACCTAAACGCGGTGGTGTGATCAGTTTTCGAGGAGCGTCTTTTTTTATTTTTACCTTGGATTCTATCGGTAAAAATAATTGTGTGTGTAAATAAATAAACACAATATACTACAGCAAGCCTTCTAGTATTCATCATCATCCTTTTTTTAATGTGCCCACTGCTGGGATACAGGCCTTCTCTCTGTGAGAGGGAATGGGCTGTAATCCACCACGCGAGCCCAGTGTAGGTTGGTTGATGTCACAAGTCTTCGAATTTTTGGTTCTAGGACATGTCGGTTTCCTCACGATGTTTTCCTTGACCGTTTTGAGAGCAGTGGTGATGTAATAATTTACACAAAGTAAAGCGTCTACCTGGGTTCGAACGCACGACTTGCAAGTTGTAAGTGGCAGCTGCTATCACTGGGCCATCACTACTCGTTCTAAAATTCAGAATGTCCCAAAACTCACTTGAGCTGACAGTAGATGTAACGTTTTTGGGTTCGATCCCCAGGTCGGTTAGCAGCCTGAAGACAATACAATTCTAAATCTAAATACTCTCCGCATCATGTAAGATATACGTATAAAATTAAATCCTACTTTAATGAGTTTTGTAGTTCTAGAAAAGCTACACTTCTATTACATCTAAAAGGTGAGACAGAAATCTAGTCTAATCTACCTAATATTATAAATGCATAGGTTTGGATAGCTGGAAGGATGTTTGTTACGCAACGACACCAGAACGGCTGAAAGTATCTGGAAGAAATTTGGCATAGAGATAGATTATAATCTGAAATATCATATAGGCTACCTTTTATTCCGGTATGTTTTCCCTGGGGATAATAAAATACATTTCGGATGGAAGCTAGTTATACAGAGTGAGCATCTCAACTTCTAATTACTTAGTCAGAGCCTTCGTGAGAGTCTATGGGGTCTTTTAGTAACTTTGAAACCTAAACTTGGTATAGCAAGCCTTCTACTATTCAGAATATGTCTCCAAACTCCGACACTTAGGGCGCAGTACTATCGAGAACTAGTTTTATCTACTTGCAAACTAGATAACTTTGAACTACTGTTAAACTTTTATATTGAAATTTCTGTCTAACCTTGTAGATCTAGTACTGAACTTGAACGTCAAAACTACAAATTAATACCTCTCAAAATTTTTGATATAGAAAAAAAAAAAAAAAAAAATATATACAAACTTGTAATGTTGTAATCACTAACTAATATCTAACCTAGATCCCATTAGGCTTTCAGTAACTTTGAAACCTAAACATACTTGCAACAAGAGCCGGTATTCAGAATGTCCCCAGGCTCCGTCACACTAATCACCTTTTTTTTTTTTTTTTATAACCTATAGGCTCGCGCTTGACCACAATCTCACCTGTAGTTGGATCACATGTTACATCGATAAATCACGCACGGTGCGATTCGTGACGGTTTGGAGGTCAAGCGTACGATACCACTCCGTTTTGAAGGCCTACGGTATAAGTGTAGGAAGATTTTATTGATGCTGTGGGGAACTGGAGATAGTGTGGTTCATCTTTTAGACAGATCTTGATGCCTATTATTAAAGTCGTTTCAGACACTCGACTCAGCCTCTTTCAATCGCATTCACAGTTATAACCACAGAACATATATACCCTAAGCCGGGTTATAACTTGGTATTCATTGATGTACACGTCTTCGACAGAAAGTGTTTTTCCGTTGTCATGGCGACCGACCCAAAAATCAAACTATTATATATTTGTCTATGGACCGACCCATTCGAGTGGAGTGTAGGAATGTTCCTTCAAAAGATAAGACTCTGGATGAGATTCTGATGAGATCTATTAGTCGTTGTTATACAACACTGCGGTTTTAACACACAAAAAAGTTTCCTAAGCCGGCCTAATCCATAGCAATGCCATGTTGATTTATTTAGACGGGCTGTGACTTATTTCAATTGATTTATGTATGTTATATTTAGTTAGCCCGATTTACCCACATACTTACACATGCTAACCATGTGAATATCCATAGCTATATGATTGTTTAATTGGATGATAAAGGAAAAAGGATGACAAGAGTTAAGTTTAAGAGAAAGCCTGAATGAATGGTGACTGAAAACTTGTGTGGAAATCAGTTGTAGTATGGGCATGTGATGCGGAAGAATGTGGTTTTTTTTTGCCGCGTGTGTAAAAAATTACGACGATACAGTGCGTTGAAATATTGTGTGACGTCACGGTGTGCTATAACACTTTATACTGACAAAGTGACGTCACAAGCCCCACTCCTGAACTTTGATGCGCTTTATCTTTGTCAATTTTGTATTTAATTGATAAAGCAAAAAATACGGGTCCAATATTATTTGATAATCTCACTGACGGACTAAATAGAATTATCATTTATCTACCCAGGAAACATCAATATTGCTTGATCTAATTCCACCTAGCCCGTTTCATCATCGGACTACCAGACGTACGGCGATGCGCCATCGGTACATGGTAGACATCCCACCCATACGCACTAAACGTTTTGGGAATACTTTTATTATGCGTACAGCTAAGGAGTGGAATTCCCTGCCGGAGTCTGTGTTCCCCGATAGCTACAATCTAGGGGTCTTTAAGTCAAGAGTAAATAGGTTACTTCTAGGCAAGCGTGCTTCACCGACGACCACATCATCGCATACCATCAGGGGATAATAGCACTTGAATAATAGCAGGCGAATGAGAAATCGGGTTACGATAAATCCGTATAACAAGGATATATCTTTCAAGAGATAAGCATACTATTGGAAAATACTTAAGTATTCAAGTACTAAAAGGATCGGCAAAACGAAATATTAATCATTCAGGCTCCACCTTATACAAAAAGCCCGATTTACCTATATCGTAAATCAAATTGATATATTGCCTAGGGCCTTTTTTGTGTCCTAGTTTGCTGGTATTTGCGTATCAGCTTTGGATAAGGTTGAAAAATAGATAGAATATACATCATGGCACACCAAAATGGTCACACAACTGTTTTACCCACAATGGCAGCCTAACCTAGGTACTTATTTCTGGCTGAACTGCTCTGAAGTGACTGGGGTATGTCATTTGTCAGTAACAAGCGGTACACGGGTACAAATGCCTTTGTATTTTAAAAGATCTTTGATAGCATCCATGCCAGTTCCACTACACTCCTTTATACAATCCAATATGTCTGATTGACTTATGTTCTTGAGTCCGTGCTACACGGTTTAAAACCAAATTTAAAACCAAGGTCACCTTGGTTTGAAGCGGGTGGGGCGATGTTGGTTACACGGTTTAAAACCAACTCCAAACGTAACAATGCACTTCTTGCTACCAAGGGCGTTTAAAGGTCATACTAAATTTGGTTTAAAACCACTGTATACACGGTTTAACTTCTGTTTGAAACCGCCGTTTTAAATCGTGTGGTTCAAGATCACTTCATTAATCAATTCTACTAATTAGTCAAAAGTTTAATAGTGTTTTAATAATACTATATTTGGTAGAGTATGTTGTTCAACCAAGATCTTAAAGCAATTAGGTAATTATTATTTGAATTAGGTAGTCTAAAGATCGAAATTCGTGAATCCTAAAAAGGTTTTTTACTGGCATCTCTCAATAGCGAGGTCGTCGCTAACCGGCAGTAACTTCACGTGCCGTGTTCGTTGACACTTCCAATTTGCACGTGATAAAACTCAGCTGATAGCCCCTCGCGTGACGAAGAGAAACCGAATCTCAGCTGATTTATACGTAATATTAGATGTTTGAAAAGGTAATTCCGATTTTAAAATAATTGCCTTTATAGATAAGTAGATACACGTTACATTAATTTTATTCGTATAAACAGACATTAGTACTCGAAAAATAGCTCTTATTGCACTATTATTGGGTCCAGAATGAAGAGTAATAATTACTCTAAATACCTACAAAAAAATAGGGATTTCAACATTATATCGATACCCATTATTATTATTTTTTTTATCAATACTTGCCAGATAAATGGTCGATCATTAATATGTTAAAAAGAACATTCCAATATTAAATATTTTACAACGTTCCACTCAAGTAGTTCCGAAGTTGTTAATAACATAAAAACAATGATTAAGACACACAACATTAAATATTTGTGATCAAATAACACAACCATATAAATTTAGGAAGTTTGTTTGTTTAATCGTTTAAAATCAAACATTTATAATAAATAAAAATTCACCTAAATATCTAAAAAAGTATTTCAAAAAATCCTGATAGTAATTTTTCTATAGTCTACTGTATTTAATTGTATATTTTTGTATACTGTATTTTATATGAATTGATGGTAAATTAAAAATCTAATCTGGTAATACTGAAACCAGCTAATGACAATAAAATTCGCCGAATATTATTTATAAAATTTCGTCTGCGTGAAGTTATATTTGTGTGTCGCAGTTAAATAATTTGGCAAAATAAATATATTGTACTTATATTAGTTTGATTTCACACTGACAATAAATATAACAAGTAGGTAAGTATAATCAAGTACTATTATCATTTATTTACTTATTATAATCATTTATTATCTGAATCATTTGTTTAATTTCAGGATTAAAACAATGTCACAAAAACGACCAGGATCTCCGTCGATACTATCTAGGTATATAAAGCTTCGTTGCAAAGAAGATACAATAAAAAAAGAAGTAGCCACACAAACAGTCAATGAGCCTTACGTGGCTCGTAACAAAAACAATATATTATTTGAACCAGGCGCATTGTCCAGAGTGGACTTCTATAATCAACGCCCTTCAGATGAGAGGAACGAAAATTTCTCCAGATTAATCGCATTTGAAATGGAAAGAGTACCAGAAGATAGGCGTACTAATTTGTACGCGCAAATAATTAATTTAATCAGAATATACCGGGGTGATTCCGATTTATCCGAAAGTGTTGATTTCATACCAGAATGTCCTTCTGACGAAGATGAAAATCCTTTACCATTAAATATACGGTACAAGAAAATTGATTAAATTTTGATTAAGGTTAATTAAGGTTTGATTCAATCAATCAAAAGGTTTGATTATTTGTTTTTAATTATTATTTCATGATTAAGTTCCCAAATAATTTTGTATTGTTACTATTTGATTCTTACAAGACTGATTAGCATAATGCAAATAAACAATTTTCAATTTTTTTTAAGTTAGGTTCGACAAGTAGGAACATGTTTGCCGGCAAACTCGCGTCGAAGCTCATGCGTGATACAATAGGGATTTATTACTTGTTATTGTAGGTAATATTGTAAGTCAACATAAAATATTATTATTAGGTATGCTCATTTTGTAAAAGTTTGTTAAATTAAATAAATTGTAGACATCTATGGTGTTTCATTTCATTTGTTAGTAACTACAAATGCATATTTATGTAAACTATTCATAATTGTTTCTGATTTATGAAACACGGTAGATTCACACCGAAGTGGCAGCGCAGCCGACATTGGCGTTCAAAAGGTTAAGCAATGTTGAGTAGGTACCTAGTCGTAATGCTGGCCCGATTGCTCAGGGGTGTCCGATTTGATTCGGGGATCGGCCCAAGTTATCCTAACGTTGCCGAAGGAGCTTAATTAGAATGTAAAGAGGCACAGTAAGATCTTTACTGCGGGACTTGTAGGATTGTTAAAAACATTGTTTTTTCTAAACATTTACCTAATTAACTATTTTTACTTTAAACTGAGTAACTTGTTATCAATTGTTTTTTCTGTGTGCAATAAAGAATATAATTATGTATCTTCTTACTTTACATCAAATTATTTCTTTCTCTCAATTTATTTCTGTCAACATATTTTTTTTAACTATCCAGGAAATGATGATATCGCATCGGAGAAGCCTAACACTCCATTATCATCAACTACCGAGATTTCAATTACTCCACCACCATTTTCACCACTTACTCCTCGAATGTACGTAAAAAGTAACCAAGAAAACAAAGAACGTAAGTAGTTTTATGAAAATTGGTAGGTAGTTATGTGGCATTCAGTATAGTTTTATGCAATCACAAAATTTCTGTGTAGATGGTTCTAAATTCATCTTGTTATTTGCAGATGTACCTTATACTGAGAGTCCATTGAGTTACGAGTGTACAATTACTTCGCCAACAAAAAATCAGCTGAGTACGTACATATCTATATTTTTCAAACTTAATTTACGTGGACAAATTAGGTATTTAGGTTTCCGTACCCGAAGGGGAAAGATGGGACCCTGTTACTAAGACTTCGCTGTCAGCCTGGTGACAGCACTAGCCTGTATATCATGAACCGTGATAGGTAGACAGTTGACAATTTGAGGCAGATGATGTATTTCTTTTGCCACTAATAGACTTTAATAAAATACATATTTGGGGGGGCTCTCAAAAAACAAAACATAATTTTTAACTTGTTATTTGGTCGATATTCGTAAGGGCTTGGCATTATGGTACGGAACCTTGCGTGCGCGAGTCTGACTCGCACTTGGTCGGTGTTTTACTATAAAGCAGTTGTTTAAGTACCTATTAATTTGAAATTACATAGTTTCAGATGGATGCACTCCAGATACACCACTGCCACTCACTCTTGCTGATGTAACTTCTATGAATAGTACAGAATTAACTACGATTACTTTAGAACCAAATTCATCGTTTATCCCATGTATGGCTCCAGAAATTACAACAGCTCTCAATGATGTAGAACAGGATGCATCGCCTCTTCCATGTATGTCTCCTGAAACTCAGAAGCTTTTTAATGTCCTTAATGAACCAGAAATGTGTCTTGATAATGATTCACCCGACTTTATTGAAAATAGTGATGATAGTGTTGCTGATCCAAACTTTGAGATTCGTAATTTAACGGACTCTGAAACAGACTGTGAATCAAATGTTAGTGGCGACGACAATAACACTAAAACCAATAACAACACCAGAGATGAACACATTGAGAGCTTCGTAAAAATTAGTGAAGAATGCAACAAGAAAAGGGTATTGAATTCAACAACTATGAATGTAGAAAATCATACAAGACATGACACTATGTCTATAACACAAGATGAAGATGAAACTAATTTACATACTCCTCAAAAAACTGTCTTAGATAAGCATGGTGAAGTTTTAAGTCCTGTCATTGAAGTTCAGAAAATAGTAAACTTTTCACCTGAAAAGGAACTTGACAGCTCAAATGAAGAAAACATTAATGAAAGCAATGACCAAGTAATAATAACATCTAGTTCCCAGGCTGGAAGACCGAAAAAAGGCCGCAAACGTAAGCATCCTGAATCCAATTCGGAAAGGCAGTTTAAAAAGTATAATAATTTATCTTATACTACTGTACGCTCACAGAAAAAAATTGAACCAAAAGTATTTCAGGATTATCAATGCAAATGTCTTAAGATATGTGCCAATGCAATTTCGTTGGAAGATCGAAAACAAATATTTGAGACTTATGTAACTCTTGGATCTTACAATGCTCAGTTAATGTACATTAAGTCATGTGTCACAGAGGAACCAAAAAAACGGAGCTACACCATGACTTCTGTCCCTGTTAACAAAAAAAAGCCTAAACAATTTCATCGCACCTATAAATTAAACGATGTCAAAGTCTGTCGCGATATGTTCCTGCACACTCTACAAATTACAACACAAAAAGTTACCATAGCATTATACAAGATTCGTAATAATGAAATAAATGACTGTCGAGGCAAGAAAGGCAAAAGCTCGAATAAATTGACTGAACAGAACTTAAACTTTATTAAGGAAGTTATTTCAAAATTACCTAAATATAAATCGCATTATCGTAGGGAGAATAACAATGAAATCCAATATTTAGAGCCTGGCATGACAATATCGAAACTTTATGATATTTACAAGAAACTTTTTGTTGAAAAATTTGGCACCGAGTTGAAATGTGCCTCTCTTGAAACTGTAAAGAAAATTTTCTTGACTAATTTTAATTTGAGGTGTAAACCATTAAAAAAAGATACGTGCAATAAGTGTGATTTGTTTGCGGTGCAATTACAAAACACTAGTGGATCAGAAAACACAAAAGTAGCTGCTGAGAAATCGTTACACTTAGAGAAGGCACAAAAAATGAGGGAACAGATGAAATGCGACTTTGAAACTGCACAAAATACCCCAAACATAGAATGCTTATCATTTGATCTCGAAAAAACTTTGCCCTTGCCTCGTATACCGACAAACGTAATTTTTTATAAACGTCAGCTTTGGCTATATAATAGCGGTATACATTCAGCATCAGATGATGTAGGGCACTGTTATGTTTGGGTGGAAGGTGAAGCCGGAAGAGGCGCTCAGGAAGTAGGATCATGCCTTGCCAATTATATAGAAAACAAACTACCTCCTACTATAGAACATCTCATACTATGGAGTGATTGTTGCGGTGGACAAAACCGAAACATAAAAATTGTTTTAATGTTAAAGGTTATCTTAGACTCCCATTCTACATTAAAAACGATAACTTTTCGGTATCTTGAGTCAGGGCATAGTTTTTTACCTAACGATACCGATTTTTCAAAAATTGAAACAGCGCTTAAAAAGCAACAACGTGTTTATACAGCTGAAGAATATATAGAAATTATGAAAAATGCTAGAAAAAAAAAACCATTTCAAGTATATAGAATGGACAAAAATGACTTTTATAGCACTGAAGATATTGAGAAAAAAATAGTAAATCGTAAGAAATTCACAGATAAAAGTAAACTGAACTGGCTGCTGGCAAAGGAGATAAAGATTGAAAAAGCTAAATTATATTCTATTTTTATGAAAACGTCCCTTGATGAGGATTATAATGAACTAAACATTAAAAAAACGACAAAAGGAGAGATTTCGACTATACATAGATCTGATCTGAAACAGTTATGGGCTAACGGGAAACCCATTGCTCCAGCTAAATTGGCTGATTTACGATCTGTATACAAGTTTATTCCAGCTGATTGCCTTAGTTTTTATAAAACATTGAAAGCGTCTAATGACGCCATTGACGATATCGATGGATTTGGTAAGGAGCTGGATTTCGATCTAGATGATGAATAAATTGTGATGATTTTCCATGCTTTGATTCCATCAACCTCAAAAACGTATTTTATTTTGTCATAACACGAGATAGCGCGCGCTGTACGCAGGCGTCTTAATAAATATTTTTTTAATAATGTTGTTTCATTGTTATACTTATGTTTTAGAAAAAATATATATTAACTACCAAAATATACCAGTTTTCAGATATTGGATCGTTTTTGCAAATTAAGCTATAAGCTACTTCCATACAAAAAGCCTTTTTTTAAAAACGTTCCAAGTGCATTTTCTTCATCATTTGTATGAGAAATATTAATACATTTTAATGACAAGTATATAGTAAAATAATGTTTATTTATTTAGTTGATGTAATACATACTACTTAGTTGTACTCGCTACCAAAAAAAAGCGTACCACAAAATTACAAAAACGCGATTTACTCAGTTCGACCTGCGTGTGGATTGGAACGTTGTCGCATAACTACGTCCAATTAACACACGTAATTTTTTATTGCACTACTACTGAATACACACACGTGATTTTTATGCGCACAAGTGCACTATTGTGGCCACAGATAATTAATTAAATTCCGCCTCGGTTGCAATGACAACCTTTGCGCACTTCAATGCAGTGGGCAAAGGTTGTCTGCAATGAAGGATTTCTGCATTTTATCCCGGATTTAAGACGTTAAATTTTAACTAGCGTCTCTTTCAAGCTTCATCCATCCGTAGTTGTCAAAGTAAAAGTCGGAAGTGCGAAAAAGATGAAAGCAAAAAGAAACTCTCAACAGCTAGAAGCACTTCTAGGATCCATTATTAACTGAACTTCAACCTTTTTAAAGACTTGAGTAAAAAATTATATGTTTTATAGCAATTCGAATTTATGAAGGACGGGATGGATGGTTGACCCTGTGTGTTAAACGTAGAAAAATGCATAAAGGATTATGAATGCCTTAAAAGTTAAGTTTACGCTTATGAAAAATTCCTCCGAAAAATCAATCGATATTGTTACTCGAAAACTGGCTCCCCCCACCGCTTTTTGCCACTACTTGAAGTGTATTTCATTCTCGTGTGGATATGGTGGTGGCCAGCTCATCTATTAAATGTTTAGTAGTTGGACCTATATTTACAGATCAGATTATCCAGACATAATTGGATTCAATTTCATTCTCAGGCAGAAAACTCATAGGCTTCATAAATCAAATGTTTCAGTAAAAAAACCATAGTGATAAAACCATCAGCTGTTTATCTCTACGTCAAAGAACTAAATCAAGGCCAGGCGTTACCTAGTAATAGTACCCGACAGCGATCCGTCTTCTTGTCTGATAAACAGACGGCAGTCTGATTTCGCAATTTTAGATTGCATGATATAACGTGCAGTTATCTCCTACAGATAGTAAACCATGCGATTTTGAAAGGAAAGTGACCAGATTGGGTTCCCAAGTCATTTTCAGTCGAATGACGTCTACTGCTGTACTTGGGACTCTCTTATATAGAGGACTTTTTTTATTTTTGACTAGCTGTCCCAAGCGGCTTTGCTCCCGTCAAATGGCTACTTACCCATCTACCCTACCTACCCTACATACATGATTGTTGCGTAACTTTAACCGTTTACGCAGTGCACGTAACGGGAGCTCACAAAAAGAATAAATTTTCCCGTTTTTAGAACATTTTTCATTTATGGAGCATAAAGCTCCTTCCTTGATAAATGGACTACTCAACACAAAAATAATGTTTCAATTCCAACCAGTAGTTCCTGAGATTAGCGCGTTCAAACAAACAAACAAAATCTTCAGCTTTATATTATTAGTATAGATAGGCTCGCGTTTGACCACTATCTTCTTACCTGATGGTAAGCGATAGTGTGGTTGACGATGGACCATGCTTTCCTAGAATTAATGTGTTCAGTTATTCACTCTCGATTTAAAGACGGCAGGGAATTCCGCTCCTTAGTTTACGCACAGTGAAAGTGTTTCCCAAACGGTTACAGACTTCCGTGACCATGTTTGAGATTTATGTAAAACAAGTAAAATTAAAAATTTCCAAACTCCCGACAATTTTTTTTATTTCATACTTTTTAAAGTACATAATAAAAACGCTATTGCCGTTGGTGAATTCTGTTCAAAACGTATATAATTGAGGAATCATCGATATGACGAAGATGAAGAAGAAGTACATAATTTATATAGTAGTAGACACGCTTCAATCAACAATCTATCGTACACGTAATTATGATATGATATCTTGCGAAAATACACCGATTCAAACAGCAAAACGCTCATAACTTTTGAGCGGCTGAACCGATTTTCATTAAACATACCTTTTTTTTTTTTTTTTTTAAGAACACCATCGATAAAGTCACCTTTCGAACAAAAAAATACTAAATCAAAATCGGTTCATCCGTTTAGGTGCTATCATGCCACAGATAGATACACAAATACCCAACAAACAAACAAAGTACACACGTCAAACTTAAAACACCCCTTATTTTCCTTCGTGGGTTAAAAATGGTCGCGATCCGAATTGAGTAACTCTCCACAATTTATGTTTCCTACTATGAGCCTTCAAAGCAAGTGTTAACAGGCCTCTTGGACTTTCTCGCTACATTGTAGTCCCCATCCATTGCTTACCATCATGCAAGATCGTAATCAAGAGCGTCGCCTTTTGTCTAGCTCATCATACCCGCCGAAAGACGTCCACTGCTGGACATAGGCCTCCCCCAAGCGTCGCCATATTAATCGGTCCCGTGTGTCTCGCATCCAGCGGATCCCCAAAACCTTCACCAGGTCATCGGTCCACCTGGTGGGAGGCCTTCCAACGCAACGTCTTCCGGTTCGCGGTTGCCACTCCAGAACCTTTCTGCCCCATCGGCCATCCGTTCTGCGGTTTCGCTTCCGTTTCTGTTTGTCTAGCTCATGAGAAATAAAAAAAAAACATTCGAATGTACATAGTTTCTCTTAAATCTAAAATTAACTAATTTATTACTTAGAACTGTCCCTACTTCTCATAGTTTCAGACTTTTACATACTGACCCATTTGTATGAATCACTCTGTAGACGGCAGAATTGATGGAGTTGTGTGGAATGTCTGGCAGTTTCTTTTCACATGCAAATTATGTGCCGGTAGGTTCATTCTTGAACAGATAAATTAACGGCTTTGATATAGAAACTCGAACTAGAGCGTACTATAGAATTACTATTTACCCGGCTGCAAGGAAAGGGTTATGTTTTTCGCGCGTATATTATAAGTTTGTAATATTCTTTATACCTTCCTTTTCCCGCTCTTAAAAGCTTATTTTATTCACTGAAAACAGTGAATAAAAAGCACTTTTAATCACTGTTTTGGTGTTTGAATTTGGAACACACCAATGTATTAGACCTCCATCTCAATGCTATATAACCTCCTTGCGCAAAAAATACTCTATACAAACTTCTTGTGCAGAGAATTCTCGTTTTTCAAACTCCATCTTCGATTTTAATTTTGAGTTTGTTTATATTTAGGATTTAACTAATGATTTTGATTTTAGTCTAGGATATTTATTGAATACTTATTTGGATTGTAATTCTAATATTAATTACAATGGTGTTTAATTAATTATAATTATGTAACGTAACGGAGGAGGTCACCGGCCCCTGAAACACAGGTGCTGTTACCTGAAACACAGGTGCTCAGGGGTCAGGGTTTCACATTTTTTTGTTAATTTTGAAGGAAATAAAACATTTATTTTGTATTTATTAATATTCCTTATGCTTAAATCTTCCTTTTTCTCGTAGTCATGGTATAAAATATAGTATGCAACTCTTGAATAAAACGAATTTATATCGAGGGCCATGAATCACTCGCATCGCTCATGATGCGAGTGATTCATGGCCCCAATCCCCAGTAGACCAATTTCGGCGGCAGCCGTATTGTCGGTCGCTAAGGATATCGTTAGTTTCTACGTATGCCAGGAGCTTAGTGTTAAGTACACGCTCCATACTCTTACAGTGTATGGACGTTACAGAGATGGGTCTGTAGTTAGCAGGATCAGCCCGACTGCTCTTCTTGGGCACGGGCTGTACGTTGGCTTGCTTCCAAGCATTCGGAACTTTTCCAGACTCATATGAAAGGCGGAATAGGCGTGTCAAGATCGGAGACAGTTCAGGCGCACAGGTTCTAAGAACTATAGCTGGTATGTCATCAGGCGGATGGCGACATAGCGGATTTTGGGCGTTATATTGTTGGCTTTGCCTTTTTTTCCTCCAAACCCTTCGAGTGGGGTATCAAAATGAAGGGTTTTTAGGGTTGATTACAAAAATATGAACCACTTGTCTTTAAAAGTCATTCGAATAATAAAAGTGTAACTAAAAAGTGGTAAATAAAAAAAATCAATAGAATAAAAAAACCCGACTTCAAAGATGTAAACAAAAAGAATATCATGCTGTGCAGTCAAAGGATTTTGGTCAGCCAGCTTGTGAATATCCTCCGACTGCACAGCATGATTTTCTTTGATTTTCTTCTTGTTTACATCTTTGCAGTCGGCTTTTTTATTTTATTAACTTATTTTATTTGGTATTGTTCCATTCTTTTGATCAGTTTTCATACTATTCTATCAAGTTTGCGGTACGGTCTTAAACATCTTACTAATGATATTTTCCTTAGCCTTGAATTGTGTCCTAAATTAAGCACAGATGTTAAATAAGTCCTAATTGAAATTCGCGCAACATGTTCGCACGACCAGCCACGCGATCACGATATCACGTTTTATTAGCTTACTGCGTTACTTAAGAATTTGTTAGGCAAGAATGACAGTTATACTCGATACCAAGATACAGCAAATTAGTACCTAACTATAGTAGACACAAAAGATATTAAGACGACGACAGTCGCCAACGACCTTGAGCGAACAAAACGCGCACTCGTTTCACACCCGCGCAACCCAAAATTCAGTAGATTTTTGTACTTCAAAAAAAGCCTTAGTTAAAAATGAAGATAATTAAATTGTCTTTGAGATGGTGTCAATTTCATTAAAATACGCCCGGCGGCTTTGGTGCGATTGTCGTGGTTTTGTCCGTGTTAGACGTAACTTTACAAAATCAAAATAAAAAAAAAAAAAAAAACTTAGATCAAATTATTAAGAAAATGGGCTTATGTAAGATATATTTTTTCCAAAAAAATACGACCAGCCGTTTAGACGTGATTCTCATTTTAAAATCATCTAGTGAGGGGTATGTGCGCCTTAAGCTTAAATCAAGCTAAGTGCACATTTAAATATTTTTTTTCCATTTAAAATAAATTTTTATTGAAGCTTTTTAGCTTACCGTGCATTGTCATCCAAACCAAAAGTGTATGCAAAATTTCATCTTAATCGGTTGAGGATAACTGCTTTAAGGGCACTCCACGTTTTTAGTGTCGTAAAAGGGTAAATTTCTAAAGCATACTCCTTAGTAACGGCTAGGTTAAAAGGTTTGAAAAAATATAATAATATATTTATTATTGATTCATGTACATTATTTGTGAATCATGGTTTTTTCGTGTAACTAATAGTTTTGCTTCGCGATATTGTTTCGCTATTTTGAATACTCCTCCACAACGACTTGGATGTTTAAAAATATTTTTACACATTAATATTTATGGCTAGAATTTCTTCATAACTGAAATAACATATGTAAATCAGAGAATATTGTGCAAATATAACTATCCAAATTGAGATCCGAGCAGGCGCACGGCCAGTATTGCGTTAACATTGGGGAATATATACGCCTTAAAATACAGCTGCAAGATTTGACCCGAACACACACACACATTGCAAGTTAATAAATAGTTTCATATCGCAGTTTCATGCTACTTTGCGAGGCGATGGTCGAAATACAAATATTGTAAGGGATTGGCATCATACAGTTTCGATATTTTCCAATCACTGTCTGGACGATTTCTTTGATACAATATTACTTGTCTAGTGCAGCATCTATCACAATTCTATAAAGCTTGGTGCCTGTTAGATATCTATCATGTAATATGTCGCGACTTTCAATCTACAATAAACTTTCTTTTGTCCCCAGTTGTGACTTCAACAAATACACTATACGCTGCATCAAGACGGTCGGCGAGATGACGCCGAAGATGGAAGTGGATGAACCCATGAACAGCGACAATGAGTCTAGTGGTCGAGGAACGGCTTCTGATAGCGATTGATAAGAAATAAACTGTTGAGTTTTTATTTGATGTGTTTTAATTGCCAACGCCAATACGAAATCCCACTTATACGCACCACAGATGATATAATACTAGAATACAGATGCCTTATCCCCTACCACGGGGTCCCAGCGCTAACAAAGAAAATTTGTTTCAAATAAATGTCACTCTTAATTGTCATTTCAAAGATTATTTGAACGGATCATTTAAAATTGATTACAAAAGATTGCGCGGTTTTAAATTTTTGAGGCATGCCACTTGCTTTTTTCAATTTGTATTGTAAGTATTGTAACCCATTTTTACAATGTAACTGTTAAAAACTTGCAAAGATATAATAACAAATCGTCACTGTATTTATAGAAAAAAATTGTCACGGACCGAGAACACCCTTTTACTTGCAAGTCACTTTGTATGGTATGATGCAGATGTATACTATTAGTGTTTTATTATCTGTGCATAATATATAATCATTAAAAGTGTAAACAAAATTATTCATACATTGATTATTTTCATTATTTGAGTATATTATTCAATTGAATTAATTGATTATTAAAATAAAATTGATTCATTGCATAATATAAAACAAATACAAACGATTGTATAATTAATAAAACTATTGAAAACAAGAAAAATTTCAAAATATAAAAACCCCACGTTTATCTTGCGAAAACACCCCGATTCAAACAGTAAAACGCTTATAACTTTTTAAAGGCTGAACCGATTTAATTCAAACATAGCTAAGAACACTCTCGACAAAATTGCCTTTCAAACAAAAAAAGCTAAATTAAAATCGGTTCATCCGTTTAGGCGCTATGATGCCACAGACAGATACACAGCAACACATGTGAAACTTATAACACCCCTCTTTTTTCGGCGGGGGTTAAAAAACCTATCATGATTAGCATGCATGAACCTCTCACATGATGAGACTGCAGGCCTTTTTCAGGGATGACCAGTGGTCACGGTTTGTGGCAATTGACATCCAGTTTTTTCCCGTGTCTCGTGTGATGTCGTCAGCTCATCTAGTTATCGGTCTGCCTCGTTTTCTATATCCTGTAGGGCCAGGCCATGACGTCATGCGAATCGTCCAACGGTCGTCACTCATTCTTGCTACGTGTCCTGCCCATCTCCATTTAAGATTGAGAGCGTAGGTGAGAGCATCTGTGACTTTGGTATTTTGACTTATAATTATAACCGACTGCCATACTAAGTAGTAATTTTATCCTTTACTCGATGAATGGACATCCATATTTGACATCTGTAGGTAAGAGATGGTAGAAGACATGAGTTCATGATTCTGCTCTTGAATTTCATCGGCATTTGGCTTTTTACCCGACTGCCGAGGGAGGGTAATGTGTTTATCAGTCTATATATGTATGTATGTTTGTTCCTATGTGGCATTCTACTGACCAAACGCGTTTGCCGATTTTGATGATTCTTACGTCAATCTATTCGTCTTAACCCTGCGTGTGTCACTGGCTACATTAAAATTGGAAAATAAATAAACGGCTGATTTTGGACGCCATATTGTGGGGCACACGGTATTAGAATTTATTTTGCACCCCAAAACTTTTTCACGTCGTTGTAACTCTTCGATCTACTTCTGCGTCGTTGTTGATTTTATTAAAAGAAATTTGTTTTCCTATGTAGATATAACTATCAACGTACTCTACAGGTGTGTTGTTGAGAAGAACTGAGTTTTGAGTGGAATTTGTCATCAGTTTTGTTTTGCTCAAATTAATTTCTAGTCTAGCCTCTCTACTTGCTTGTTGTAACGTGTTTAACATAATATTCAGCTCCGAACACTTTTCTGATAGCAGGATAATGTCAGCATAATTTGACAAAGAACAATGGCAAGTGCCCATACATTTTTTTAGCTGAGATTAAATTCCTACGTCTTTAAATGAAAAATATCTGGTTTAACTCAGGGTGATGTTCTGAATTAGTTTGTGCAATATTTTTTGTTCGAGAATGTCGAGAATAATAGATATTCAGTCATAAACTTTTGTAGGTTATGTCTGGGTAACTTTGAATAATGTGTTTAATAGGTAATATTATTCAATTTCGTGGAAGTAAAACGGGAATATCGCATTAGCATTTCCCTTACCTAGTTATTTCAGCATGAAATGTATAATATACTCTTTGAAAAGAGTATATTTATTTAAACTAAGCGACTTTGACGTTTATCAAAAGGTCGTCGTCCTCGTCAACAACCAAGCTATATTTTTTAAACTTGGATACTAGTCTTTTTGCCAATCATTAACTAAAAGTAATTCATTTATTTCTACTACACTACAATATTCTTACCTACCTGCGAGGAACATCTATACTTAGACATAAACTGTATTGTTAACTCATTTACTGCAATAAATACATTAATTATATTAGCAGGTAAAATATATGATGGCAACACTAAGCTAAAGAAATTAACTGTATAATCAAATAACTTTTTATTTATTATGATTTTTTTTTATCCGTTTTGAACCAGCCCAATAATATATTTAAAAAATGTAGACAATTAATAGAACGTCTTTCGTATATAACTCACTTTCAGACGCTCAAATTTAAGTCAGCTAAAATCTCGCCATTGTTCTTTTTGGAGCGATTTTTTGACAGCGACCATTTAGCGCATTCTAGCGCTTTTTTAAAGAGCTTTTTTTTTTGCGTGGAGAAATGCTCATGCATACTGCACTACCACGGGGAGATAGTGCAGTTATGTGGGACTCTAACCCACTAAAACTCCACGGTGTCCTCCTGTGCCGCTTATGGCGGGAACACGGGCACGCGTTAGCACTCACCGCGAACCCGCCGCGGCTGTCCGTCACCGGACCCTCCTCGGGGGAGTAACCCCCATCACCGGCGCACCAGAACACACTGTACGCCGTGACCACCCCAGGGACCAAATCAGCACATGGATGCCAGACGACCCCGTGTATGGCACCCTTGGACCCCCTGTGACGGGTCAAGGTCAATGACCCCGCCACCTACAATTTTGCGGCCGCAGAGGATAGGGAGAGCGGTGAATCTCAGGTGACTTATGTACTTCCCTTTGACGCTTATATTATATACCGTTTCCCAATTTAATTTGCCTGTGATCGATTCTAGAACCGCTATAAATATTAGAGGTGATAAAGAATCGTCTTGTCGTACTCCTCTTTTGATGGGGATAGGTGGTCCCGTGGTCTCAGGGTTTCACTCTAATTGTGGTGTTCTCTTAGAGGTTTTTTTTAAGTTCTGTATGTATTTATTTTTCACCTTTTGTGATTGTAAAGCTTTCCACATATAGGGATGTAGAATCGAATCAAAAGCTTTTTGATAGTCGATAAACACTGTTTATAGGCGACGTTGAAATTCTAGATACTTCTAAATCAGCAGCTCCAGAGAATGGATGTGGTCCACAGAATAGCCGCTTCGATATCCTGCTTGTTCGATTGGTAGGCTTTTTTCTAGTGTAGTACCAATTCGCCTTTCTATAGTTGTTGAGAATAACTTATAAATATGTACGTGATGGAAGGTGGCTAATTGGTCGGTAATTGCCTATATTTTTTGTCTCGCCTTTTTTAAACAACAATAAGATGTCAGAGTTTCGCCATTGTGAAGGTGTTGTGGATGAACTTAGGTTCAAATTGAATAAATGTCTCAGTGGAGTTACAAGGTGAGCGTGAGCTTTATAGCCCTTTGTTAAGTATAGTTACAGCACTGATAACAAGATTTGTGCCACATGTTAAATTTAGTCTTGTTATACTTTGTATAGATTCTTTTACCGATTGTTTTGTAAATGTGTGAACATGGTAGACCTTCCAGATTTCTAGATGCTTTTTAACAATTGTTAACATTTTATCTCGTTTTACTTTTTTTTTCAGTTACGTCTTACGACTTATTGTCGGGCCTGCGTTGCCCCCATCTAAGTTCTGCTGTAACATGGAAATATTGTAAAACCAAACAATTTTTAAAAGAGTAACCATGGAGTTTATTGCCGGTTCTTCTCCATAGGAAACGACCAACCGTGCACCTTTTGTCGACGTTTTATAAGTGCCCATGTAGGCCTATGTGAAATAAATTTTATTGTTTTTTTTATTTTGAGCGCAAGTCTCATTTGTAATCTTGTCTGGTCCTGGACTCTTCTCTGCTTTTAGGTTTTTTATTCCCATGAAAATTTCTAGTTCACCCACTGATTGTATGCCCTCGTCGTCGCTATTACTTACTGGCTCAGTTTGACCTATACCTTGTTGTATAGCCAACTATACAAGTGTTTGTAGAAGTTGGTAGCTATATGAGTATATATTTTCGTTCGTATGTTGTTCTGTGAGGGCCTTGTAATCCTTCTATCCAAGCTCTATGAGTTTGCAGTTCTTTATAAGCTTTTTTAAGGCATCCTGTAGAATATAGATGTCTTTCTTTGGTATGTTGCCGATGGTTTGCGTAGTCTCTTCGAAAATATTTGCTTTCGAGTTGGTAGAGTGCTTTCAATTCGTTTTTCATAGCTCGCGTCTTGGGTTTTATTTTTTGTAGCTTGCTTCTTCGTTGTATTAGTTTTGTAGTATGAGATGATATTGCGCAGCTTCATTTGTCTCTATTTGGAATGAGGGCCTTCCTCAAACTTGTGTCTAGAACTTGTATTATTTGGTCGTAGCATTCTTGTACTACTTTGGTTTTAAGACAGTTCATAAGGTTTTCATTGTTTTCGGTGAGTGATTATTTATATCTTGAAAACTCTTCTTCGTGTTTCAATATACATCTTCAGTTGTTAGCAAAGTTGATTCTGGATAACTTGGATTTTTCTAGGAGAAATGTTGCGCTAACGAGTCTGTGTTCCGTAGGAAAATTCAGGTTGATGAATTGTATATTTTTTTATTTTGGGCAATGTGACATAATGTAGTCCAAAGCGTTTTTAGTGACACTGTCAGGGGATGCTTGGCACTAACTATACTTCATAAAAGATAGCTTGATCTCTGCGACAGCTGTCAGTATCAATACAGTAACAATAGCGCTTGACAGGCTATCATTATCGTATACGTCAGTTTGACATATGTCGCAGAGATCAAGCTATCTTTTATGAAGTATAGTTTAAAAACTGAAAAAAGAAGCGTTATATTTTTCACAACCATTAATTCAGAACGGGCTGCATTAAATTTTTTATTGTTTCAAAATATATATAACGGCAGTACAGCAGAACGTTAGTAGCAGAGTACGTTTAATGTGACGGAGTCAAGATGCCATTAACAGCTTACCCTCTATAGCGTTATATTACCCAACGTTGGGTCATTAAGTCATTAGTAAAGTTATAGCAGAAATATGCACCATTATGCTCTTTAACTACCTATCTTCAAACACCGACAAAATTAGCGGGCCAAAATTAAAATGAGGTATTGTTCTCATAAATTTTTATTTTAAAAACTTATATTAAGATATTTTTTTCCTTATATTAAGACACCTTTGGAAATAAAAATGAGATCGCATTTAGTAAAACTTTTGTGATTAACATGATTAACTGAAACTGTACATTCTTGATTTTTTAAGGTTACCAGGAATGTAAAAAAAGTTAATTAACAAAAACTTTTTTACAATAAGATAATATCTCATTATATTGCGTTTCCTCAACTTGCTCTTAATAAAGTTTTCACCCGTATAGACATTTTGAGAATAATGTTATGCATTGTCTCCTGTGGTATTATTTATCATTCCTTACAACTACACTTCGCAGTTCATCCACATTGACAGATGTTGGGAGTATAAACTCTTCGTTTTAGCAGGCCCCAGACGTGTTCTGTCCAATGCATGTCTGGTGATCTCGCCGGCGCGGGCGCCGCCAAAACTGTGTTTTTGACATTATTAAGATAAGCTGGCGTTAAAAAGTAGTATGGAACCGAGCATTATCATGGATGATAACAAAGTGACTGATTAAGGAGCAAATGATACCACGTTTTATTCTATAATACTTACATAGCGATGTACAATATGATTCTCCATCGATAACCAACAGGGGAGCTCCCAAACATATCCTACCTGAATCCAATATTGTTCCTCTACGTTAAGCCACTGTAGTTAAAAAAAATTGTGATGTTCTTGTTTACATATGAATTGCCGTCCATCAATTCCATTTTATATTAATTCCACACTCATCACTGAACAATATTTTACTCCATTAGTCCGTGGACCAAAGTCGATATTCCCGAGCAAAAGTTATTCCGTTTCAAAGGTGGTGTACCTCAATGAACTTTAGGTGAGGACGAACGAACCAAAACCAGTTCTTTTAACCTTCTTCTTACCGTAAATTCACTCTCTATTGTACTTCGAAGTTCCTCCAGCTCATGGCTTAAACGGCCTTTAACGGCGAGTTTTTGCGAAAACGAAACTAAATAAAACGATTATTTCTCTTAGAAGTAGGTATGAGTTTTCTGCCTTGTCCTGATACTCTCGCAAAAGCATTAGTCTCTCTGAATAATTTTAAACTGCAATCAAAATCAAAAAAGTCATTTTTTTTATTTCACATATGCCTACATGGGCACTTATAAAACGTCGACAAAAGGTGCACGGTTCGGGTTGATCGATTCCTATGGAGAAGAACCGGCAAGAAACTCCACGGTTACTTACTCTTTAAAAAAAATGGTTTGGTTTTACAATATTTACATGTTACAGCATTAGTACTCAGATATCGGGGGACAACGTAGGCCCGAGAATAAGTCGTACGACAAAAATAAAAAGTTAACAAATGTTAACAAGCATCTATAAGGCCTACAATGTTCAATAAATGGTTGAAACCGGTAAATGGTGAATTATGTACAGCACTCTTTAGGTTTGATAATTTCTTCTCATCTCAAGTGGCCTGGCCCTATCAGCTTGGGTAAAGTTGGGAGCAATGATGTACTTTTACTTTAACTTCGAAAAAGATCTAGATATCAAAAATTAAACAAATAACTCAATATGATACTGAAATATTTACGAAATTTTAAAACAAACCATATTCCGGCAATAAGCAAAATTCTCTTCAAATGATGTAAGTTCGAATAACAAAAATAATAATAATTAATAATAATAAGCAATATTAATGAGTATAGTTGCTTGAATAGTGAAGTTCAATTGTTTTATCAATTAAGAATAATTGGTTTTATTATAAAACAAAAGAAAAAACACCCAGCATTGGTAAAAAAAAAGATTTTTTGATAATTATTTCTTGTTCCGCTAATGTTGCCAGTGTGATAAGTTATATTTTGATAAAAAATATATATTTTGCCTATTTTGTTAACGGGCAAAGGCCTCTGCTTTTTCTCACAATTCCTTCTTCTGCTAGTGGGGGCAGTCCTTTCAGTAGGAGTAGAGTTCGTCCCTAAGTCGTTAAAACAAAAAAAAGTTTCTTAATTTAAATACTGGGATGGGATTTACCCTGGCGTGACGACTAGAGACTTTTAGGTGGAATGGTCGAAAAAGACCACACGTCGGGAACAGTGGAAGGCCTTTCGGGTTCCGTACCAAACCGAAAAATTAAGTTGGTTGTAATAGAAAAAAATAAAGAATTTCTTGAAAACATTTTGTAAAAAAGCTGACTTTAGTGGCTTTTCATTCCTTTGTTTGCCAATATATTTTTAAATAAAAAATACAGTATATTTATATACGTATACTTAACGAGCTCTAAACAATGATACGCCACTCGACGTTTTTTTTTTTATTAGATACTTGTAAATTTTAATTTTAATTTATGTGACGTTCAAAAGTGCCGTTTATTGGCCTAATTGAATAAATATATTTGACTTTGACTTTGACGGGGTAAGTAGGCAGGGTTTTTTTTTACTCTCCCTTTAGCTGTATGGGAGCCCAACATTTAAAAATATTTTTGTCAGTTTGCATGGCTTGGGGTCAACATGATGCGTATACTGTAAAAAAAAAAAGACTGTAGCTGCAAACGTTTGGCTGTAAAACCCGTGTGACAAACTACGGACAGACAGATGAACACGCAAGTGACAGCAACAGGGCTCCGTTTGGACCCTTCAGGTTCGGAACCTTAAAAACAGGATTTAGGTTTTCCCGTGACGCATGACGGAGTTTTCTTCGGTGACGATATAAAGTATATACATAGGGGTGGGTAAACTTATCAGGCTTATTCTCCTATATCCCTTGAATAGAGCAAGAAAAAACATTTAAAATAAAACGCATCTCTTCATCAATTGCCTTTATTAACCTGTGTAACGCTGGGGCCCAATATAAAACTAACGGAGTTACTGTTGCGTGGCCACGGGAGCAGCGCGTTGGCTCTCGCCACCGCTACCGCTGATGCGATGACCGCGATTATCGCCAATATGAGTAGGAACCATCGGGCTACTTCCACGTAGCCCAGGAGTTTGTGGGAGTCGCGGAGTTCCTGTTGTATTGATTCGGGAATTGTTGCTCCCTGAAAGAAAGAGAAAGTGTTTAATGTAATGTAATATTTAAAGGTACGCATTCTGCATTGATTAGGTATTTGGAGTAAAGAATGTCAAATCCTACTGTAATGATAAAGTAGAGTTTGACAAATAACCATAAGCATGATCAGTCTTTTAATGTTCCCTGGGACACAGACCTTATCTTTGTGATAGCCAAGTCAGAGGCCTGTGGGGTTCCCAGAGGCGGCTTATTTAACTCTGATACCAGATGTGGCCACATCCTAACACGAAAAGAATAAGAAGTGGGGATGTGCTTTAATCCACCACGCGGGCTCAGTGCGGGTTGGTAGATATTACAATGACATGTCTTTGAATTTACATGCCAATTTCCTAACGATGTTTTCCTTAACCGTTTTAGAGGAGTGATGGTGATGCAATAATTTACACAAAGTAAAGCGCCTGCATGGGTTCGAACCCACGATCGTTACTACAGGGCCACCACTACTCAACTTTGACAAATTTAGAAATTGGGGGATAGACAGACTAATCAACTGGTTACGCCTTTTTCTAAAGGTTTTAATGAA
The DNA here is from genome assembly GCA_949775005.1 of Orthosia gothica. Taxonomy (NCBI): domain Eukaryota; kingdom Metazoa; phylum Arthropoda; class Insecta; order Lepidoptera; family Noctuidae; genus Orthosia; species Orthosia gothica. Next base: position 4,680,162 of record OX459045.1, read on the forward strand.
AAATTTAATGCATGAAAGATCACTCAATTGTAAGTGCTCGTTCACAGGGTCCATTTTACAGGTTCGCTTTATCGTATACGTTTTTATTCGGCAACGGCGTAGGTAGTTGTATGAGCGACTTCACACACACAACAGTATTAAATAAAATACTGATCCATTTTATCGGATCGAAGCCACGTGGGGCGTGCCAAAACCCCCAGTAACGACGGATCCGTTAAAACGGTACTCTAAATACGCTGTCAACATGCGACGGATCAGTTAAAACTGTAGGTACTGTAAATGCGGTGTGAACATTATCTCCAGAAGCGACGAATCCGTTAAAACGATCCTGAAAGTACGGATGTTATGTGCAAACGAGCCCTTACAGGCCAGCTATGGCAAAAGTTAAAACTTTTTCAAATCAAAACTGTGTGGCCACGCTGAGAAACAGCTGTTTTTGTGGCTCTAAAGGCCCAATCTCATATGTCACGTATCTTAATCTCGCGTATCTATCTCAAAGATAGATTGACGCAGGAGCCTTTTTATATACTTACTTTAGCTATACAATTTATTTGAATTATGCAACGAGTTTACCCAAGTGAAGTTTTCATAAAACTTTGTGTTTGTTAGACTTCTAAATTGCAAATTGGGTCTCTAGTGCTCTCAAACTATTATGAAGAACACTTTCGGCATTGGCCTTTTTACCCGACTGGGTTATAAACTATCTATCTTCTTTATATATATATAAAAATCAATACCACTTTTCGTTGTTATTTTATAACTCAAGAACGGGCTTACCTATCAAAACATTTTTTTTAGGTTTTTTTCGGACTATTTAGCAGATGGTTTATGTTAAGAAAAAAAAAAAAAAATGAAACAGGGTAGGGTAGGGTAGTGTAGTGTAGCGTAGGGTAGTGTAGGCTAGGGTAGCGTAGTGTAGGCTAGGGTAGCGTAGTGTAGGGTAGGGTATTGTAGGGTCGGGTAGGGTAGGGTAGTTAGTGCAAGGTAGAGTAGGTAGGGTAGATAAATGTTTGGTGTTTTTATGGCAAAACAAAGTTTGCCGGGTCAGCTAGGAGGTTATAAGATTAGGATCTTGCTAGGCGAATTTAGATTTTGTAAATAATTACTTTTTAATAAAATAAGAGCAGTGGTGGCCCAGTGGTATAGAACCAGACTCACGTGTCGTAGGTCGTGAGTTCGAACCCAGGCAGGCGCTTTAATTTGTGTAAATCATTTCATCACCACTGCTCTCAAAACGGTGAAGGAAAACATCGTGAGGACATGCCGGTTTGTCCTAGAACGAAATATTCGAAGACATGTGACATCCACCAACCCGCACTGCCGCCCGCGTGGTGGATTAAGGCCCATTACCTCTCTCACAGAGAGGATGCCTATGTCCCAGCAGTGGGAACATTATAAGGCTGATCATGAATAATTATCCTAAAAGTTGAAAAGTCCAGATTTACATAAAGTAGTTATTCAAGAATCGGTAATTGGAAATTAGTTATCATGATATCTACAAATTTTGCACATTTATGTAAAATCTTTAGGAAAGTTTAACTTTAAATATTCTCATAACTTTTACAAATGATTGTACTCCAGAAATATTCTGTACTCCGTCTTGCCTTACGAATGAATGGCAGTCATATTTTACTTTTAAAACATCTGGTTTCCATCCGATTTCATCTAAGAACCGACTGCATTTACTCTTGGCCGTGAGCCAGAAGGTATAGTACATAAAGGTTAAGATGAAAATGTTCCTTAATATCCCGTTTATCTTTACATGATATAAATTATGTGAGATAGATAAAATGCGTTAGAGATAAATAAGATTATTTATAACATGAGATAACAACTGTCAGTGAATTAATACATCCATTTACATGACATACTTGTGATTTTCCATACTGTTCTTTATTTTACACGGTAATTTACTAAATAAGTCTGCTGGAATCCCCTGGATGCGAGATGCACATGACCGATCAGTTTGTAATTGGGGGGAGGCCTATGTCTAGCTGTGGACGTCTTTGAGCTTAAATGATCATGATGAGGATCTTCTAAATGTTCTTTATAGTCATAAGATCCAGCACTATCAGATACATATAACGCCTGTTTGCCCCTGATTAACACTTCAGGGCGATGGGTTTATCAGTGGTGTCCGTTTAGTACAGCCAAATTTCGCCTTAGCCGTTATATAATATTGTATTTAGGTGCCACATAAGGGTACGTTTACACCGAAGATCCGTTTTTCCAGGACCGATTTTAACGGCTCCGTCGCTACTGGAGGTGATGGTCAAACCGCATTTACAGTACCGTTTTAACGGTTCCTTCGCTTTTGGGGTTGATGTACACACCAACCAACTTTTTACAAGGATAGACGTCCGTTAAAACTGATGAGTAATTTAATACTGTTGTGTGTGTCTCGCTCATACAACTACCTACGCCATTGCCGAATAAAAACTTATACGATAAAGCGGAACTGTAAAACGGACTGCTTTATATTTTGTCGGATCGGTATGTTTTACTGGATTCGGAATACTGTGATGTGTGTGAACTCGCTCATATAACTACTAGGTAAGCGTCGAATAAAAACGTATACGATAAAGCAGACCTGTAAAACGGACCTCTGTGTGAACGAGCACTAATAGGAGGTAATCATTATCAGTAAAAGTTGCAAAAATCCCCGCCCGCTCTTTTTTAAACCTCAGAAAGCTAAATCTGATTAGAAGTTTTAAAACAGCTTTTGTACTAAGTGTTCAGAGTTTTAAAGACGTGGCTGTTTCTCAGAAAAATCATCGAATACACACACACACACACTCACACTTTTTCTTTCTAATTAGGTTAATAGTATGAGATCCCACTGCAAAAGACTTCAGATAGTTTTAATAAAACTTGATTTTTAGAATAGATTACTGCAGTGTTTCCTGGCAATATAGATAGCTGTCTAAAGCCGCAATCTACTCCTGTATCGTGGGTGCGTAGTAGGGCAAGTAATATCGGAAGATTTTCAATTACGATATTGATTTCTGATATTAGATCTCAATATCGGAATGCCGATATTAATATCGGAATAGCGCACTTTTGTTAAACATCGCTTTTTTTTTTGTTAATTGCTCAAATTCGATATGAGGTTGGATTAAACATAAAAAAAATATTTTACTGCAGAATCAGAGGTCCATAGTTTTGTTAGTATTACAAATTACTTTAAAACACTTTTTTTTTGTCATAGGACAAAAAAAGCACAATTAAAAACGTTTATGTCGCGACATACTAGGATTTTTTATTATCTCTTCACTAGGTTTTTTATTATGACTCGGTAATTGGGTGCTTATTTTCACAAACTGCTCATTTGTTCCCAAGAAAGAATATAAGTCATGTCTTTCTGACAAAGGATAATGCAAGAAAATGCAGAAAAATAAATCTTTATCGATAAACTTTAAAATAGTACCGATAAGTGTAGTGAGTAATAATGATGAATAAATTCAGTATAAGTATCGGTCAATGTAGCGACGCCTCGTGGGGGAGGCCTATGCTTAGCAGTGAACCTCTTTTGGCTGAAATGATGATGAGAGACAATGAAGTCAAGTAGTGGCAGTTGATTTATCCAACAGATTGGTGATCGGATAGAGAAATTTGTTGTATTTAATACAAGCAGAAGAATGAAAAGTATTAAGCTTTAATTTATTGAGGTTTTCAAGCAAGTAACATAATTGTAAATTTGAAATAAAGTTTTCGCGTTCCAAAACAGCCCTCTCAAAACTATGAAAAACCATCTTAGCATTCATCATCATCATCATTGTCAACGTCATTTCAGCCGAAAGACATCTACTTCTGAACATAAGCCTCCCCAAGTATCATCACATTAGCCGATTCCGTGCGTCTCAAATCCAGTGGATTCCCGTAACCAAAGCATTAATCAATGAAAATATAATTCTATTCTATATTTTGGGTTTTATGAAACTGTATATTTACTTGTACTCTTAAAGGTAACAGTTTTAGCAATCTCGGGGCTGTGAATACGGAATTCATCAAGTCACATATTATTTTTTCATGAAGTGTAGTTTAAGTAAATAAGCGCCAAATTAGTAAACAGATTATGCGACCACTTCTAATCATCGTAGTCAACGGGCTTAACCGCGCTTTCAAGCTCAACGCTACACAAGGAGCTAAAATAAGTTTTTTTTTTTTTCTGATATTGAGATTCCGATATTTGATCACTCAATATCGGAATTGAAATATCAGTAATGTTGGTCTCAGATTCCGATATTACGAGATTCCGATATTCATGCCCTAGTGCGTAGGCAACATCATCTAGCTCAGCAACCTTATTTTTTCCGAATCCGATATTACAAGATTCCGATATTCATGCCCTAGTGCGTAGGCAACATCATCTAGCTCAGCAACCTTATTGTTTCCGAATCCGATATTACGAGATTCCGAGATTCCGATATTCATGCCCTAGTGCGTAGGCAACATCATCTAGCTCAGCAACCTTATTTTTTCCTTTTTTATACAGCACTTTCTTTCAAATGATACTGGATTCATATGAAAAACATAAATTACATTTATTTAAATAAGGTAATTGCGGCTAGATAATTCCAGGCAACTCTTTTTGATATGTGTTTCTATATAAAAACACGCGTTTCGACGATATTTTGCATGTTTTTTGTTTCAATATTTCTATGAGAGCCATTGAAAAATAAAAATAAATATACATTTTATACATTAAAATGAAAAACAAGGCATTCTTTTTTTGCGCCGGAGCTTGTCGCTTTTTTTGTCACATTTGATGAGTCTTCTTTAGTTTAATCAAAAATAAAATAACCTGAAGATTTTTACAGTGGGATCTTAGGCTACAAGGATAAGAGCTTTCCCCCGTGGTACAGAGTTCTTAGAATCGTGCAAATTATAAAGTTTGGTTTCATGTATTCATGCCACGTATTTTAAAGACCGGGAGCAGTTTGTTATGTTTATAAACCTGCCAGACCCTGATTAACATTATTTCACAAGTGCCTGTTTATTCCCTAAAAGGTTAGGTAAAGTAGGTAGGTATGAAAGTAGACCCATATTGCCTATGTTATTAGTCCCTTAGAACTTTTAACCAAAAACAAATCTTGTCTTGTTGGTATTCTGGTCGCAAGCCCTACTAACAAAGAAAATTTGGTTCAAATAAATGTCACTAGATAGCGCGATATGCATCGAATTGTTATTGAATTGTGTGTAAAATTAACATTTTCTAGAATTGATCATAAAAATTATATGTTATTTTATGATTAACTCTTCTAAGCACAAATTTATGGAATATTGGGCTCTTAATTCACATTCCAATAGATGGCGTAGTTTTAAATTTCTGAGGCATGCCACTCGATTTTTTAAATTTGTATTGTAACACATTTTGGTACAATGACACTGTAAAAATGTGCAAAAAATACTATAAAACAAATCGTAACTATATTTAAAGAAAAATATTGTCACGAACCCAGAAAACCCTATTACTTGCAAGTCGCTGCTAACAAAATCTATAGCCGTGGAACGGAACCGAACGCGATCAAAGTACTTAAATAAATAAACAACTAAATCAGACAAAAACGCTAGTTACGTCGCCACGGTTTCTTTGTATGGGATGAGGCATCTGTATGCTAGTATTATATTATCTGTGTTCTGGTATTGATTCCCAGGTCATAGTACCTGCTATCGGCAATTTCTCAGTAGCAGACCTGAGTCTAAATCTATACGCGGTGGTTGAGGTAGGTGCACCCCCTTTTATATGACTTAGGGCGGTTACGCACTACACGTCCGTGTCCGTTATTTGAGTTCCGAGTTCAAAATGTTCTGATTAATGACAGATTACGGCCGAGTTTCTCACCTCTTAATTATCGCAGAATTAATGTAACAAATTGTCAAGCACGCGTTATCTGCTGTAATTGGTTCAATGAATTTTCAACAGCATGCTTGACAATTTGTCACATTAATTCAATTCAATTTCAATTTCATTTGTTCATAACAAAGCCTTACAAGAACAGTATAAAATTACGTGTGAAATAAAAATTAGGCAAAGAAGCAACTTTGAAACCATGGAGCACACAACCTTTGAAACTCTGATTCCCAAATTCTGCGATAATTTAGAGGTGAGAAACTCGGCTTATGACGGATAGAGTTCGGATGTAGTGCGTAAGCTTCCCTTCAGGAAGTACTACGGCTACTTCGGAACCGAAATTTCACGGACACGGACGTGTAGTGCGTAACCGCCCTAACCCTTTAGGAATTACAAAAGCCGTTGGGTATGACCATAGTCTGACACTACCTGACCCGGGGCTCAAACCTGCTAGCAGTTAAGCAGTTGCGATTACGATCACTGGACCGTGATAAAATAGAATATACAAAAAAAAATGTGCATAAGTACCTCTTCAAGCCACAGCATAGGGAACAAGCCAGTAGGTACTTTCTTCAGCTGCGGGATGATATCAATCTGGCGCATCTCTACGTTGAACTGTAGCCTCTTCAGACCACTGAGGACTACGCCGGTCGTCTGTGGAAATACACAATTATTTTTGTATTTGGTGGAATAGTTTAGTCAGTACCCCTGATTGTGTAAGTTCAAATTTAAATGGGACCACATTAGAAGCACCAGCAAAGAATCATCAAAATCGGTTCATAATTGGCGAAGTAATCGGGTAACAAACATACCAAAACTATACCGTCGAATTGAGAACCTCCTACTTTTTAAGTCGGTTGAAAAAATAAACTAAATCTCATCAGTTTCGGAATACAGGCTCGTTAAGATGTAAACCTCCCGACCGTCGAAAGGCGAGAATCTCACGTAAAGTTAAAGGGGCTTAGGCCCGCAGCCTAATTGTGTAAGTGAATTCGGCAAAGGAAACAATCTGTTTCTTGCCCAAAAACGACTTTTCGTATTGCTAAAAGCCGTTTTTGGAAAAGAAACAGTTTGTTTCCTTTGCCGAATTTACTTACACAATTAGGCTGCAGTATGCCCAGATGCTCATACTATACTCAAACTCAAAATTGTCCACACCTACCAAACAACTGTCAACTAATCACAACTCTCGAGTTTTGCATATGATTCTTAGTTTACTGAATTATTTCTACTCAAAATTTGTGGTAGGTATTGAAAGAAAATAAAAGTCCAAGTTAGCAAGTACGAGTAGGTTTCAAGTACATACTAACACTACTCAATTCGATTTTGTGTTAAAAGAGTTCGGTAACGTTTGAGGCGTCTAGAATCTTGGACTTGAGCACGTGACAGCCAACCAATCACAACTGTCCATTTCCAGTTTGAGTTGAGTTGAGCATGAGCTTCTGTAATACTGACCTTAGGCTCAGTTACTGATTTGGGTACTTGGAGTAACGTAGTATCAAATACTACTTTAAAATCAATTTTTTACTGGCTAAAGTAGAGATTGAAAAGTACTCAAATTCGAATTCAGAAATTGGGGTTTAGGTAGTCAAATCATGTCATATAACTTACCGGATCAATATAAACAAAAGAGTTGTGTTTTTCTCTGACAGGCATGATGCCCGACTGGAAATACTCTAACAGTTCCTCTGAGCCCAAGTAGAAGTGCGGCAGAGAGGCGATGGCGGGTGCACCCTGGCACGGCATGAGGTTCAGCAGACCCATCAGGAGGCAGCCGTCGTGGTTTGCACTCCAATTCCTGTAAAAAGAAAATGTGTGTGTAAAAAAGTGAATGAGTGCATAACACCAGGGGTCACATCAGGGGTCGGTACTCTCAGCAACTTTATTCTTGCTGCATATTAACGATCTGCTAAAACCCGGCACCTTTGGGTATGCAGACGACAGCACTGTTGCTGAGAGATACATGTCCAACGCTCGTGCTACCGGACCTCAGATCCAGTCTCTGCGGGAGGCCATGGTGGAGCGCTTGAACCTGTCCTTGCAGGCAGTCTCCGAATGGGGCGATGCCAATTTGGTCAGGTTTAATGCTGCTAAAACCCAGGCGTGTCTTTTTTCCGCTAAAAAGAGCCAATTTCAACCGGCTCCAACTTTCCGAGATGTGACCGTGCCAATAACTGACCATCTTGAGCTTCTTGGCGTTACGTTGACATCGACTCTCAATTTTGGCGCATACATTGAGGCAAAGGCTCAGCTGGCTGCCAAAAAGCTGGGGATCCTTGCAAAGGTTAGAAGGTACTTCACGCCGGAACAGCTGCTCAGCTTGTATCAAGCGCAAGTTCGATCATGCATGGAGTACTGTTCTCATCTCTGGGACGGATCCGCCAAATACCAGCTTGATGCACTAGAGTCGATCGAAAAGCGGGCCAAAAGGCTCATCGGCGATGAGGCACTGGTTAAGTCTAAGCTCCAGAGCCTTGAACATCGTCGCCGAGTTGCCAGCTTGTCGGTCTTTTATCGGTTGCATTTCGGGGAGTGTGCGATGGAATTGCATGATCTAATTCCAGCAAGCCCGTTTCATCATCGGACTACAAGACGTACGGCGATGCGCCATCGCTACATGGTAGACATACCACCCATACGCACTAAACGTTTTGGAAATACTTTCATTATGCGTACAGCTAAGGAGTGGAATTCCCTGCCGGAGTCTGTGTTTCCCGATAGCTACAATCTAGGAGTCTTTAAGTCAAGAGTGAATAGGTTACTTCTAGGCAAGCGTGCTTCACCGTCGACCACATCATCGCTTACCATCAGGTGAGATAGTGGTCAAGCGCGAGCCTAAAATATATAAAAAAAAAACACAAATTACGTCATTCTTTTGGTGCCAAAATTCATTTCAAATACTACATTGTTACTAGTTAATATGAATTTGTTATTTTTGCATGATGTTCATAAGTGTTTGATTGTACAAATTTAGATCCAATAAACAATTTATTATTATTATTTCATTTATTCATTTTATATACATATTTGTTACATTTTTAAATATTAGCTTATTAAAATAAAATAAAAGAAATAAACATTAAAAAATATAAAAAATATTCTGTATTATTATTATTTTGTCGTTTATTTATCTTTTGTCGTATTATATTACATTTTAAAATATTTCTTAAAAGCATTCATAAAAACATAAAAAATAGAGGCCCACCGGTATCAGGGTCCAAGCTACCGGTGGTCAGGGCTTACTAGAGAGAGGAACCTACTAACAATGCGAGCCGTGTCCAGCAGTACTGCTTTCTGGATCAGGCCCTTGACCCAATATATTATGTTTATTTTTAATGTTTGGTCATAAATAAGTTTGGTAGAGCCGTAGTCAATTAATGACCAATTAAATCATCCGGTATTTTAACGCCCATACTACTCTGGTAGCAAGGAAGTACTTATATGCTGCTTGCAGCCATAGTTTATTACAGTAGTAACAATTATAAGATTGCACCCGTTGGCAGTTTTAACTTTTAACCCATACTTGTTCCAGCGGGTCGATAATGACCCGTTGTTCTGCTAGTGCCAATAAATGATCATTGTATGAGAATAACAAAAAACCGGCCAAGTGCGTCTCGGACTTCACACATTTAGGGTTCCGTACCAAACCGCAAAGTCCATTTGGTTGTAATAGGAAAAGAATACATTCTGCAAAGTAGCATACGACCACGATTATCCTCTGAACACCAATATGATTACGTATTGTAGCGTGATCGCTACAAGACGCTTTGCTTTAGCCTTTTTTTTAATTTGTCAAAGCAGGCTGGTTACATTAAAAAAAAAAACATATTTCGTTTGTCAAGAAAACAGAAGACAATTTTTCTAGTACATTTTATAAAAAACAGCCGGCAACAGTATGACCACGGCCATGTCAATCCTTGAGCGGGGACATGGCCGTGGTCATACTGTTGCTGGCCATTTTAAACACACACTTTTAAACAGTAAATATAAAAAATACCAATGATTAATTTAGTAGATAATTTCAGAGCCAAACATTTTTTTTATAAATTCAAATCTGTCAGTACTAGAAAAATTGTCTTCTGTTTTCTTGATAAACGAAATATGTTTTTTTTTTATAAATGTAACCAGCCTGCTTTGACAAATTAAAAAAGGCTAAAGCAAAGCGTCTTGTAGCGATCACGCTTTAGTATGAAATACAATTAAATATTTAGTTAATTTAAGTTGTTTATTTAATACCATAAGTAAGTAAGTAAGTAAAATTTTATTTGTTGAAACATGGTGTACATGAAACATTGCATGCAAGATAATAATGGGATACATAAAAGTTCTAACATATTCAGCCGCATATCGTGGCGTAGAAATTGGTAAGAAGAGATGGTGCATTAACCGCGATATTACATTTCATCATTATTCATCAAACAAAATCACAATTCTCATTAAGCATCATTACAATTCAAGAAGCGTATCCTTCTTCATACAATTAATTGTCGAAGTAGTATTTAAAGAAATGGTGATCGTGATGGGGCGGGCGAATTTTTTTTTGTCCTCGGCTTTGTGCCCCTAGAGGGCGCCATATTCAATTTAATGTGACGTCACATTAAATTGAATATAAGTAACCAGCGGGCAAACAAGGCGCTTCGAACGATACCTCATTTGTCAAATTATGATAAGTAGTTTAAAAGTTATGAGGGAACAGATGTGCTGTGCATACATATACACATACCGGTCAAAAACATAACCCTCCTTTTTGCTTCGCCGTAGTCGAGTAAAAAAATATACTCACTTTCTACAAAAACATTTGTTGTCATGGTTGGCACTCTTCGCCGCTAACGCTGACTCCGAGATCTCGTAGTAATAAGAGCTGATATTGAACAGCTCCCTCTTGCCCACCAGATCCACATAAAGGGACCTGTTAAGAAAAAAAAAACATACTTTTATTGCATATTACCATCGAATTAGGGTTGCAAATCGTCTGCAGTTAACGTAAGGAAGTGGAAAATGTTCGATTGGGAGCAGTAAAAAGGCTGGAATAACATAATAGGGTTTGTAATGTAATGTTTTTAGGGTTCCGTACCCAAAGGGTAAAATAGGGACCCTATTACTAATACTCCGCGGTCCGTCTGTCTGTCTGTCACCAGGCTGTATCTCATGATCCGTGATAGCTAGACAGTTGAAATTTTCACAGATGATGTATTTCTGTTGCCGCTATAACAAAAACTAAGAATAAAATAAATATTTAAGTGGGGCTCCAATACAAAAAAGGGGTTTTTTTTTTTTGCCGTTTTTTGTGATAATGGTACGGAACCCTTCGTGCGCGAGTCCGATTCGCATTTGGCCGGTTTTTTATGCTTTTATGTCTTTTGGGAGTAAAACATTGATGATTTTTGTGTAAACAAATATTTGTGTATATCTACTTTGTACCTTTTCATCTGGAACTTAAAAGGTATAAAGGAAAACGGTAAGTAGAAATAATATTGAACCTGTTGCTTTAAACGTTTTATGGTAATCGTTACCATAAAACGCAAAAGGATTTGAATCCTTAATCATTTGCCTGCATAAACATGCAAGGGTCGTGAATAAGTGCCTCTTATATAGCTTGCTATGAGGAAAGATTAAGCAATATTTTCTTTGCCTCTGAACTGTGTTCTACCGGTGATCATACTATACTTCTTATTTTTTATTTCTGAAGACTTATTAAATTTTCAACATAGCTCCAGTCTCGATCTTTCAGCATAATATAGCATTCAATCAATCTGCCTAGCCTTTTCACAACTATGTTGGGGTCGGCTTCCAGTCCAACCGGATTCAGTTGGGTACCAGTGTTTTACATGGAGCGACTGCCTATCTGACCTCCGCAACTCAGTAACTGGGTAACACGGTACCCCTTGGCTAGACTGGTGTCAGATCACAAGCTTCTGACTACTCGTTATGACTGTCAAAGGTCTTCAAATGACAGCCGGGACCAACGGCTTAATGTACTTTCCGAGGCACGGAGGAAACTCGGTTTGTTGAAAATGGTCACCCATCCATGGACCGACCTCGGCAAGCGTTGCTTAACCTTGATGATCGGCCAGTGCGGCTTCCAATGTTTTCGATGCTGGAAAACAGGCCTCCTCTCTGTGAAAGGGAGTAGGAAGTAATCCACCACGATGTCTTAGTGCAAAAATCGAAGACATATCCAGCAACATGGATGTCACTTGCCTACTCACTCACTCCTACTTACTCTTTTACTAGTTTTTTTTTCTTGATGAGTACGCGATAGTTAAGGTACGCTGGAACGAGTGAGCCCAGAAAACGCCTGTTCTCTCTATTTAAAATTTCAAATTACCTGCATATATCCGGTTCAAATGTATAAAGCTTCTTGGGCACGCTGCCCTCTTTGATCGGAGGGAATATTGAGGAGTCGGAGCCGTTGATCTGGCCGCAGTACTGGTCACCCCACATGTGCATTTTCTGCTGACCCTTGTAGGTGACGATGTTGCCGAGCTCGTACACGTTATCTCGGCCCCGGTTCATCTCGTACGGGCCCGTTTCTGAACGGTTCATCTGGAAATTGTTGATGAGGAATTTAGGCATTTTTACTTTCGAAGATCATAAGATGTTTTCTGACGTAGAAATGCTTTGAGTCTAGGAATTTTATACGACATCTCATCACAATTAAAGTGCCACTGTTCACGAAGCTAAACCAATATTTAAACAATCGCCGAGAACTTCTCATGTCTAGCTATACTCCATTTGAAATAAAATTAGTTTTTTTTTTTTTTCTTTTTTTTTTTTAAATAAAACATTGCCCCACACTAGGAATTTCTTCCTGTATCGTGGGTGCGTTTACAAACATTTAAACTCACATACACAACACCCAGAGCCGAAACAACTATCTGTAGGTCATACAAATATTTGTTCCGTGCGGGAATCGAACCCGCGACACGCAGCGCAGCAGTCAATCGCTCAACCACTGCGCCAACCGTGCGCCCAAAGAGATAAACTAACAACTCTTTTTATAGTCCGTTCAAGCGATTTTGTGTTCTATCCTGTAAACATAAGGATGACACAAAAAGCATAAACCTGTTACCAAAACCAACTGTTTACTACAACAGCTACCATTTGTCGTATCTCTAACGCAATAGAAGTCAAAATCGCATAATCGAATCGAATCGCAAAATCATTGCAAATGGAGTATAGGTCTCTTGACTATGTTTTCCTAGTCCTCTATCCTAGTCAAAACTTATCATATAGTGTTTTGAAAACCCACCCAAACTATAGGAAACTAATAGCAATTCATCAAAATCATGAAATTGAGGTCTTGAGGTCGGACTGATCGATAAAAACCATGATCGCAGGATGAACATTGAGTAAACTATGCAAATACATACATGCGAAAACATAGAGAAATAGAATCCATTTGATCCTTCAGCTAGTCGCATGGTAGGCGGCAACTCTGCTTTTATTTTACCGCACACAAGACCTGAAATGAAAACGAATGAAAACGTTCAATAAATGAATAGAAGTCCCAACAGTTTTGAAGCGTCCGCCGACCTTAATGGGTCAGTTCCGAGCACAGCTGCTCCGTCGTCACAGCTGCAGCGACAGAGCGATAGTACTCGTATTATATTATGGAAAAGTATATCTAGACTAAGACCTCTCCCCTCGTGCTTAAGGGCGTGGGTTCAAGTCCGGGCAAGAACCAAAGTAACTTTTTCAAATGCTGAAATGCATATGTATTTTCTAAGTTTATGGACCTTGCTGACAATGGTGAAGGAAACATGGACTTTTAGATTCGCCAGCCCATCTTAGGCAAGCAAGGTGATCAATGCTTGTGCCTTCTCTGTATGAGAAGAGGTCTTTGCCCTGCAGTGGGACAGTTACGGGTATTATCATTAGACTGCCGAGCAAAGTGACTCCGATGTCACTAACGCAGCGATGCTGTTCCTGCGTCAGTATCGCTGCGCTCGATTGGTGCCCCATTAATTTCTATAGTACATAATACTGTCACCGCGTCAATCTCAGCAGTGCCGCGACTTTGTTCGGAAGTTTACATTTAGTTCAACATTTCTGGGACCCTATTCAATTTGGTTCGCCCAAAAGGGTCAGCAATACGTGCTGTGACCACAGCTATAACTCTAACCCAGAATTTTATTCATCGCACTAGTTCCTTTGGGTTTTTGAGGAATCCTTACTTGAATGTTAATGTGTGTCTCAACACGTGTCTTTTGGTATATATTCAGAGCGAGCACTGAACTCGGTTTTCATTCATTTTGTATGTCAAATATGGAAAAGGTCTGTAGAGTATTTTTAGTCCTATTTATAAACGAGTCCCTATATTGCGAAACTTCGAATGGTAACATTTAAGGACAGATTTCCATAACTGCTTGGATATTTAGGTATCTATTTTTGTTTCTAATAATTTGCCTCGTTCATCCAAAGCTTCCTTGGTTGATGCCGTAACTCTTATCAAATTACTATGATCCGTTGTAGTCCAATATCACCGCCCTAGCCTTGTCCCAATCGTAACTATGTTGGAGTGGTCTACTGGTATTCAGATGGATTCAGAAAGAATCCTCCTTGTACTAAATTATTTAAGTACTTACTAATACTATCGTTAAGGGTTTTGTAATTAGTTTTTGCGGTAAATAAACACTTTTCCTTTCTTTCATTTTAATACTCGGAAACAATCATCCAGTTGATGACACTGCGAATATAGTCGCTCCACTTAAGTATGAGGGCGTTCCTCCTTAGAATTGTCGATTCGCGGCAACAGCTGCGTAATGTATAGCAGATAATGTAATGAAACAGTAATACAATATCATCATCTGCCTAGCCTTTTCCCAATTGCTGTTGGGATCGGCTTCCAGTCTTACCGGATTCAGCTGAGTACCAGTGTTTTACATGGAGCGACTGCCTATCTGACCTCCACAACCCGGTAACTGGATAACACGGTACCCCTTGGCTAGCCTGTTGTCAGATCTCAAGCTTCTGACTACCCGTAACGACTGTCAAAGATCTTCAAATGTCAGTAATACAATATACTGTGATGAAATGTAACCCATTGTAGTTATGTTGTAATGTAATGGGAGGTAATCTTACCCAAAGCAGCATTATCACCATCACAGCTCAAGTAGATGCCATCAAAGAACAGGTCCCTCACTTTGACCCTCATGAAGGCGTCCTCAAGGCTCGGGAAGAACTGCTCCAACGCTTTGTTGATCACTCCAACCAAACTTGGCATCATGTCGTGGACTGTTAACAAGGCAGCCTGGAAGAAGGAGAGAAAAATATGTCAGTAACAAAATCATTATCAGCCGAAACTTGTTCAGTACTGGATATGGACTTCCTCCCATAATTGCTTCATCATCATCTTATCCTTCCCTTATTACCTATCTATTAACTTTATGACATTATTTTAAGTATCATGTATATATTTTATTTACCCACGTCTATGTGTCTCTACACCCAGCAAATACTGAGTTAGTAACCATTTCGGTATGGGCACACCCGGTGCAATTCTTAAACCTTGTTTGCACTTTTTTTTACTATTCTTCTCTTTACTTTGTGATTGTTGTATTGTGTTTATCTTTACTAATATTATAAAGCTGAAGAGTTTGTTTGATTGTTTGAACGAGCTAATCTCAGGAACTACTGGTTCGGATTGAACAATACTTTTGTGTTGTATAGTCCATTTATCGGGGAAGGTTATAGGCACGGAACATAACGCTACGACCAATAGGAACGGAGTATAAATGAAAAATGTTGCAAAACATATTCCTTTTGAGAGCTACCGTTGCGTGCGCTGCGTAAACGGATAAAGTTACGCAACAATCATGTAAGTAGTGTAGAGTAGGTAGGTAGATATGTAGGGTAGGTTAGGGTAGGTAACAATGTAGGGTAGGCAGGTTGGTAGGTAGGGTATGGTAGTGTATGGTAGGTAGGGTATGGTAGTGTATGGTAGCTAGGGTAGGGTAGGTAGGCAGACAGGGTAAGTGGGTAGATAGGTGGCTACCTACCATCCTGGCTAGTTGACGGGAGCGAAGCCGCGGGAGACAGCTAGTCTCGAATAAATGTATTGTATTCTATTATTCCACGTAACTTAGTGTCGGCCGGCGCTACACACATCATCATCATTTCAGCTGAAAGAAGTCCACTGCTGTACATAATCCTCCTCCAAATGTCGCCATATGGATCAGTGCTGTGCGTTTCGTATCCAGCGGATTCTCTCTCTCGGTCCACCTAGACGGAGGTATCCAACGCTGCGTCTTCCCCTTGGCGCGACAAGTTCACTGTCATTTATTGCCTTTTACTTTATCTTATTCGGTACACCGATTGACATACAAAATTTACGATCGAGAAAGGCTGATGAAATGCTAATTCTCAACTTAAAATAATAATATGAGATTCGATTTTGTAACAGAATTGAACAAACTAAAACATTCTGTGTAAACCACAAAAGAGTGAAAGGGATTCAATTTACATCCCAAGAAAATTGAAGACAAATTTCGAATTAATCCTATCTATCAATATTAGAAAATCGCGGTTTCTTTGGCGTGTCACTCGCCAGAGTTAGAGACAACAAAGATTTTGTCACTCGATTTTATCAGGGAAAACATTGACCTGTGTTTGAACCCGCCTCGGTTATCGCCCTTCCTCAATATTGACTCTCTGAGGGTCGAATCAGTTACTTCTTGCCCTTAGAATCGAAGACATCCTTTCGTACAGAAAGTTTACTCCAGTTCAACATTATTAAGTAAGAAAACTCCAACAAAGGTCGTTTTGACCAAGTTCTGTATTAATCTTTTAAGATTAGACCTTTAGGAGAGCCTATATGTTTTTATGCGGCAAAAAGTTTCAAATTTATGAAATGCTCGTTGATTTTCCGAGCGATGTTGAAATTGTTTATTTACCGTAACAGGTTTTCATTTTGCAAGTTTTCAGAGAAAATCTGATGTATGAGTTTCGTGGGTTGTTAAATATTTGCTACATTACGGAAATGTAAACTAGTGGGGAAAGGTTTGTGTTCTTGTTTACTTTTAGAAACATTTTGTACAGTAAATCAAACCCAACACACACTCACATGCGAAATGTAGTTTAGTTACTATTTACTGAAAAAGTTTTAACTAGGGATAGTTTTAATATCGCTTATTATAACCATTTTGCTGTCCGCTAGGCTAATCACGCTACTCGTAGGTAAGAATACACAAAATCGACAACTGCGGCTATAATATACCGATATAATATATATATATGTTTTAATATGTTTTATTTATATATTTGTGTTATACTTACCCACCTTCAGTGTTTTATTCTATTTTGTTTGTTATTTATACTCGTTTATTCTTCTATTTTATTTCATTATATAAGTCCCGTTTCCGTAAGTGTGTCCGTGGCATAAACAGTAGGCCCTATCAGAATATCAGCGCAGCGTTATTACCTTTTTTAGATATCGCTGCACATGCTGAGATAGGAGCCTTTTTGGTCTCGCACAGGGTTTTTTATTTTATTATTGTTTAAGTGTATGCTTATTTCTCGTGTCTCCTGTGCGGGTCACAAATAAATATTTTTCTTTCTTTCTTTCTTTTTATATCTGTTAAGTTGCAGTAAAGAAAAATAATTAAATTGCGTGTGTTTAAATACAAACACTAAATTTTGGTGCTGAGTGTACAAATGGTGACATTTCGGGAATGTGACCATTCGGAAATGTGACCTTTCAGGGACGAAGGTACTATACACGCCTTGGCAAGATAATAACAATCCAACAACAATTTATTAAAGTGTGCCCCTTTGTCAAGGGCCGCGCGTATCTTTACCAATACCAATATTATAAAGAGGAAAGATGTTTTTGTTTGTTTGTACCGAATAGGCTCCAAAACTACTGGACCGATTTAAAACATTCTTTCATCTATGGAAAGCTACATTATTCCCGAGTAATATAGACTATAATTTTGACGGGAGCGAAGCCGCGGAGGTCAGCTAGTTATAAATAATATGCCATCGGAAGATGTGTTCCATAGCCTGCCGAAATTTGTGTCAGGAGCGCACAGGTGCATTGAAGGAGGCATACAAATTTGAATTATTAGTTTTTTTTTTTTTTTTTGTTTAAATATAGTGTATACAATTATTTATTCTGTGGTACAACATCGTTTTGTAAACTTGTTGTTGTAACTTATTTGGAGTAGTGGTGGCCCAGTGGAGCAGTGGTGGCCCAGTGGTATCGGCTGCGACTTACAAGTTGTAGGTCGTGGGTTCGAGCCCAGGCAGGCGCTTTACTTTGTGAAAATTATTTCATCACCACTGCTCTCAAAACGGTGAAGGTAAACATCGTAAGGAAACCGGCATGTTCTAGAACCAAAAATTCGAAGACATGTGACATCCACCAACCCGCACTGGGCCCGCGTGGTGGATTACGGCCCATTCCCTCTCACAGAGAGGAGACCTGTGTCCCAGCAGTGGGAACATTAATAGTCTGATGATGTGATGTGATAACATCGTCTTGGATAACTGTAAGATGTTGTACTTACTGGTGTAAAATAAACAAATAAATAATAATTAATAACTGAAGTAACTGCAGCAAAAGTTCGTAACACGGGTAGTTAATGAAGCCCTTTTGCAACATTTCTGACCCCACTTTTCTGATCGTTAGAACAACGCCGCTCCTGAAGTGTAACTATCCATTTAAACGATGTGTTCCGCGTCTTGTCCGTTCTTCCCCACGTAGGTACATGCCGAACGGATGGTAGAATCAGTTAAACGATGTGTTCCGCGTCTTGTCCGTTATTCCCCACGTAGGTACTTGCCGAACGGATAGTAGAATCATTTAAACGATGTGTTCCGCGTCTTGTCCGTCCTTCCCCACGTAGGTACTGGCCGAGCGGATAGTAGAATCATTTAAACGATGTGTTCCGCGTCTTGTCCGTTCTTCCCCACGTAGGTACTTGCCGAACGGATAGTAGAATCATTTAAACGATGTGTTCCGCGTCTTGTCCGTTCTTCCCCACGTAGGTACTGGCCGAACGGATAGTAGAATCATTTAAACGATGTGTTCCGCGTCTTGTCCGTTCTTCCCCACGTAGTTACTTGCCGAACGGATAGTAGAATCATTTAAACGATGTGTTCCGCGTCTTGTCCGTTCTTCCTCACGTAGGTACTTGCCGAACGGATAGTAGAATCATTTAAACGATGTGTTCCGCGTCTTGTCCGTTCTTCCCCACGTAGGTACATGCCGAACGGATGGTAGAATCAGTTAAATATGTTCGAGCCTCTGGTTCGTACCGCACAGGTGGTAGCCCTCAGTGTGGTCGCTTAGGTTAAGCTTTTTGTGCCTGGCTGGAGGCTATAGTTTAGTCTCCACAGGATCGCCCAGTTAATCATTAGATTTAGCTGCGAGACGTCTCTCGATAAAAAATAAAAATGTGTGCCGCGTTTGTCACAATATTAGGTAATTTATTAGGATTTTTTTTTGTTTCGTTGCAACAATATGTTCAGCGACATCGCGGCAGACCCACGAGAAGATGGTGAGATGAACTTGACATCTACAAATACTACTGGTTCATATTTCAAAGGCAAGAACAAAGTGAAACCGTTGCCCTGACGTTGAACAACTAGGCTAAAAACCAATCTATACTTAGTATTATAAAGCTGAAGAGTTTGTTTGTTTGAACGCGCGAATCTCAGGAACTGCTGTTTGGTATTGAAAAATTATTTTTGTGTTGGATAGTCCATTTATCGAGGAATAGGAGCGGAGCATAAATAATAAATAAATAAAAACGGAAACAAATATTCCCTTTTAAGAGCTTCCGTTGCGTGCGCTGCGTAAACGGTTTTCATCGAGGTGTAGTGGAGAGATCACATAACAGGTGCACAGTTATATTCAAATAATGTTCCTTACCAAGTAAGAGAAGTGTACGACAGTGACTTCATCATCCTCCGTGAGTCCGCCGGACGCTTCGGGATCAAACTCGAAGCGCTTGCGCAGCATGTACTTGATGGTATCGTTGGGGCCGTACCCCAGGATTGTTCTCTCTCTGTATTGTCTGGAAAGATAGAAGATAGTAATTTAGATATTTTAATTGATTTGAAAAATCTTCTTTTTTCGTGTCTCTGTCTCTGTCTTCTTTCCGTCTCTGGGAACCCCACAGGCCTCTGACTTGGCTATTTCAGACTTACATCAACTATATAAATCCAGTTTTCACCACGAAACTTTCCTTGACCGTTGCCAGTGATGTCCAAGACAAACTTAGAAGTACATATGAATTTTAAAAAGTCACATTGTTACTTGCCCGGATTTGAACCCACTACCTCATGTACGAGAGGCGAGGTCTTAACCACTGGGCCACTTAGACATTTATTTAAAAAATGAGTCTGTATTGAGAATCGTGTCCCTTCAATAGATTTGCTCGGCGTAACAAGATATTTGACTTTCGATATAGATACTAGTCATAGATAATTTAAGATGTCAAACTCGAGTGACGAGTATTTTTGACCACCCATGACGTCACCACCTGCATGACGATTGAGAGGACGGCAGCAGTCAGATGACTTGGAACTTCGAGCCCTACCTCTGACAGGGTCCAAAGTATCGAGCAGAAGTGTTGTACAGTGCATGCGGTGGATTCAATCTCGATTTCTAAAGTACTCGAATATCCATAAAAAGACACGAAATTCCTATCAAGAATATTTATAGCCGTAGTCAATTCAGCCGCAAAACCTAGCTATAAATTCTTCGGTGCAATTTGGATGGTTGTTTCCCCGCGGTGGAACGATTTGTCATCAATAGTACTATCGAAGCATAGAGTTAAAATTATCAAAGAAAAACGATATAGATTAAAACAAGTAAAATTTCAAATTTAAAAAACCCCCGACACGTTTTTATTTCATGCTACATAATTTATCCAGTACATAGTAGATACGATCGGTCGATCGGCAATCTATTGAACACGTAATTATGACACGATATCTTGCGAAAACACCCCGATTCAAACACTAAAACGCCCATAACTTTTGAACGGCTGAACCGATTTTATTCAAACATAGCTAAGAACACTCTCGATTAAGTCACCTTTTACACTAAGTCATAATCGGTCCATCCGTTTGGATGCTATGATGCCACAGACAGACACACAGCTACACAGCAACACACGTAAAACTTATAACACTCCTCTTTTTCCGGCGGGGGTTAAAAATGAAAATATCAACTCGAAAGCGTGGGCATCAATATTAATTCCTACTAGACGTAAATGACCGCAAGGTCCGCCCGGCTCGCGCGTTTATTGGTTCGCCGTTACAATTATTGCTTTGATGTCACTTTCGAGTTTTGTATCTGACAGTTCTTGACTATAATGTTTATTCATTTTATAAATCGATTGTATTACCAGGACGAAATCATTTTGCTTCGGGAAAACAACCATTGAAATTTCAGCGTGTATAGAACAATTCTAAAAACAACACAGAAAACAAAACAATTTTAACTCAGAGTACCTTGCAACCGTTAATGGATAAACTTTATAAGGTTTAGTAATGAATTCATTAATTTAATTGTTTCAGTTCTGTTATTGTTAACAAGGAGTTTTCAAACAATCCCGGATATAAAGTAATTTCCTTGTTTACTGAAAAGCGTTTATTTCTTTTGTCTTGCAGGAGAAAATAAATGCTTCTTTTAATTAGATTGAGTAAAGGTTGCCTACTGAAGAGAACTTTACAGAATGCAATCTGGTAGAAAAATAGTTCTGGCTGAATCAGTTTTAAATTTCTACTATTTGAAACTTATTCCAAATTCGAATAAGTGTTCAAAACCAGCCAGAGATATTTTTATAATTCTAGCCAATGATATTCTAGTAAACAGATATGTTATGAGCGCGCGCATTGTGAATACTCGAATACATCCTAATTGGGACGTAAAGTCATTAGTCTATGTCAACGCATGGCGAAGAGCGATACGCTTTGTTGAAACAAAAACAAAATTTAAAAAATGCCATCGTGTGTATTTAGAAAGTGTACCAATTATGATAACAAAGTACATAAAACAGAAGGGATCTCATACCATATGTAAGTACGCAATACACCTCAATTTCCATTTTTTTTTCCTAAAAAAAAATTCTGCTGGCAGAGTCAGGAATGCCGAAGCTTCTAACTCTTAGGTAACAAAGGAAATGAAAACCTTTGTAGCAAAAAGAAAGACTATTAATAATAGCTCAAATTCAGGTCAATAACTGTCTACGACTGCCTTTGACACCCAAATAAAAGACATTTTATGAATCGAGGTAATATTTTCTATTGGGTCGCATTTGCGCATGGATCGAGGAATATTGATGTAGGTAATATTATAAAATGATTTGCGATAACTTGAATTCAATGAAAATCGTGACTCTGGAATTAAAGAAACCGGCCAAGTGCAAGTCGGACTCGCGCACGAAGGGTTCCGTACCATTATCGCAAAAAACGGCCAAAAAAAACACGTTTGTTGTATGGGAGCCCTCCTTAAATATTAATTTTATTCTGTTTTTAGTATTTGTTGATATAGCGGCAATAGAAATACATCATTTGTGAAAATTTCAACTTTCTAGCTATCACGGTTCATGAGATACAGCCTGGTGACCGACATACAGACAGACAGACAGACAGACGGACCGCGGAGTCTCAGTAATAGGGTCCCGTTTTTACCTTTTGGGTACGGAACCCTAAAAAAGCAGTGGTTGAAAAGCGTGACGGTTGACAGGGACTAATGAAGGAAGAAAACGTGTTGGTGAGTACCTAATATAGGATAATACAGACGATGATATTTTAAAGTCATTTTCAGAATTCTCTTTAAAATAAATATCATGCTGCCTTTGAAAACATCCTAAAGGTTTGCTTTTACCAACCTCTTTGTGCGTTAGTAAGTATTTCAAGTATTTTTCTTCCAACTACGTAGTAATGTTATCATTAATCACTACAAAACTGATCACAAAGTACGTATTTATTGCTTAGAACCAAAACAGTGCAGAAAAGTTATATGAAATCTCATTGTTGCACTGTTTTACTTTAATGCACTGTTTTGTATATTTTATCTAAACTAATATTATAAAGCCGAAGAGTAGGTACTGTAGTTAGGGTAGGTAGAGTAGGTAGAATAGATAAAGTAGGTAGAGTTGGTAGAGACGGTAGAGTAAGTAGAGTAGGTAGAGAAGGTAGAAAAGGTAGAGCAGAAAGCTAGAGTAAGTAGAGTAGGAAGAGTAGGTAGAGAAGGTAGAGTATAGAGTAGGTAGAGAAGGTAAAGTAAGTAGAGAAGATAAAGTAAGTAAAGTAGGTAGAGTAAGTAGAGTAGGTAGAGACGGTAGAGTAGGTAGAGAAGGTAGAGTAAGTAGATTAGGTAGAGAAAGTAGAGTAGGTAGAGAAGGTAGAGTAAGAAGAGTAGATAGAGAAGGTAGAGTATAGAGTAGGTAGAGAAGGTAGAGAAGGTAGAGTAGGTATAGTAGGTAGATTAGGTAGAGAAGATAGACTAAGTAGAGTAGGTAGAGAAGCTAGAGTTAGTAGAGTAGGCAGATTAGGTAGAGTAGGTAGAGTAACTAGAGTAGGTAGAGTAAGAAGAGTAGGTAGAGAAGGTGAAGTAAGTAGAGTAGGTAGAGAAGGTAGTGTAAGTAGAGTTGGTAGAGTAGGAAGAGTATGTAGAGTAGGTAGAGAACGTAGACTTAGTAGAGTAGGTTGAGAATGTAGAGTAAGAAGAGTAGGTAGAGAAGGTAGACAAGGTAGAGTAGGTAGAGAAGGTAGAGTAGATAGAGAAGGAAAAGTAAGTAGAGAAGATAAGGTAAGTAGATTAGGTAGAGTAAGTAGAGTAGGTAGAGAAGGTAGAGAAGGTAGAGTAAGTAGAGTAGGTAGGCTAGGCAGGGTAGGCAGGATAAGGTAGGCAGGGTAGCCAGGGTAGGCAGGATAAGGTAGGCAGGGTAGCCAGGGTAGGCAGAGTAGGTAAGGAAGGCAGGGTAGGAAGGTAGTGGTAGGTAGATTGGTAGCCAGTTGACGGGAGCGAAGCCGCGGGGGTTTGCTAGTTTAGATATAAATTTACCACATAGGTTTAATGTCTCCCATTAAGTTTAATATAAAATGTATGCAGTAGATCGAAAAAGGTACTGGCTGAGTAAAAATGTCGGCGTATAAAACTAATTAGGTGAAAAAAATGCCCCGCATTTTGTACCATTGTAAAACTTTGATAGGTAGGTACTTCATATTTTGCAAGAAAAGGATAAAAAAATGGAAATAGATGAGAGGTAGATTGGTAGTTGAAAGAAAAGTAGATTACGCACCTCGCTAAAGTGAGTAATCAATGCACTCGTGTTAATTTAGTGCCCTCGCATGCGCTCGGGCACCAACATAACACTCATGCATTAATAACTCACTTTGCGCTCGATGCAACAATCTACTATTGTTTCATATTAAAGGCCAACGCCTGGACATGATAGGATACTTTATATGCATTGGAAAGAAATTGCATCCTTATTTAAATCTCATGTAGATTTTTACATTTTGGAAAGTACTTTATATAAAAATTCACTGTGAATAAAAAATAAGTTCAGAAACTAAAACCCAACTTCTGAAAAATCACGCTCTACGTATGAAACAAGAAAATATTCTCATCTCAAATTGTTGTGTACAAACTGTTTGATATGTATCGGGTATTAAATAAAAAACTTACATGTAATACATATTGTATTGTATTTCATACATATTCATAATGGTTATGAATATGCATGAAATACAATAAAACATTTATTACGTATAAGTTGTTTATTTTACGAGACACTTCCCTCATTTATCAAATTATGATAAGTAGTTTAGAAGTTATGAGGGAACAGATGAACATAAATACATACATACACAAATACCGGTCAAAAACATAACCTTCCTTTTTGCTTCGCCGTAGTCGGGTAAAAATTATAGAGCGTGTGTGTCGTGGCTTCTTTGAGTAAACAACCGACTTTAAATATCGTTTGGATATAAAATTTGAAGGTTCCCCAAACATTGTCGAGATTTTTATAAATAAATGTGTTGATCTTTCATACAATCATTAAGTATCAGAGCGGAATATTATGAACTAGCGTTTTCCCTCGGCGTCGCACGCAAATGAAGCAAATATGTATGAATGTAAAGTGCATTGTAGCAAGTGGTGCTCTGTAGTTGCTGCCTTCCCTCATAGGGAAAAGGCGTGAATTTATTTTATATGTTTGTTGTATGTCTCATTTACAAATCACAGCGTAAAAATATCTATGCACCAGTATCAATTTAGTGGTATGATCGTTATATCTACTATGAATTTTAAAAATTTAGGATCAAAAAGATTTTTACAATGGTACTTTTAGGTGGCAATCGAATCATCAAAAGCATCTGAAATTCGGGCCTAGGATTGAGTTGCTTTCAGAGTTCTTCAGAAAAAAAATTGGAAATTCAAATTTGGTCAAAAACAGTGCCATTTCTATTATATGTTGTTGAAATACTACTTTATAGTTTCTGCGGATACAGTGTTATATGTTTATATGTAATAACAAACAATTTTACGAGTAGCAATAACATGTGCTACACTCAAGTATTGGATAATGGTTTGAAGTACCTTATCGGGTTAGCTATTTTCATAGTATTGTGTAGATACCGCATACAAAACGTCATAATAATATGTCGTATCTATGTACATCAAAATACTATGAAAAATATTTTTCTTGCGGTGACAAAAATTGGAAAGAGATGCTTAGAATGTTGTTGAGAGGAATAAAATGCGACTAACAAAAGGCATCGTTTCTTCTGGTATGGTCATGCGAAGGGGCAAGATGAAACGCATAATATAGATGGATGGAGAGAGGGACGAAGATCAAAGACAAGATCGATGGTTTGTGTGGGGAATGATATTGAAGAAGTGGGCGTCAATGATAACTTGACGGTTGACTGGACAGACAGAAAAATAATAATAAAGAAAACTAGTTTATTGAACAGATAGAA
The DNA here is from genome assembly GCA_949775005.1 of Orthosia gothica. Taxonomy (NCBI): domain Eukaryota; kingdom Metazoa; phylum Arthropoda; class Insecta; order Lepidoptera; family Noctuidae; genus Orthosia; species Orthosia gothica. Next base: position 4,705,963 of record OX459045.1, read on the forward strand.
TTGAAGAAAATCTATTGTGTCGACCCCAAGTAACATGGGACAAGGGCAGGCAGATCATGACTTATATTTTCGGTTAAATATAACACAAAAGGTATTTGAACGCAGTGTCACCTACATTTGTGAACTGTTTTGAACCCGTGACAAAAGTTAAAAATAAATAACAACCTAACTACCTGAAGGTGCCAAAAATAAAGTTAAAACATTCTATTTTTCCATAATTAATCGCTGTTTTCTGATACTTTGATAAGGGCAAAAGCGTAGAGTTACCATTTATGTGACCGATAAAAAAAGGAAATTTAGATGTATCTAAAACGATCAAGGCTCTCAAGGGTTTCCACGGGCAAACTCTGCAGTTTGGTAAAAACAAATATGAGAAGGGCTCTAGCAGAAGAATACAGCTGAGCTGGGCGGCATTTGGGAAACTTCCTCGAGTCTTCTCGTCACTCCATAGAGCTGAAAGACCTAGGAGTCATCAATCAGTGCGTTATACATGGTAGGTATGACTTGCGGGGTCGAGACGTGGACATTTATAGTACGACTGGTCCATCAATTTAGGGTCACTCAGCGAGCTATGGAAAGTAGCCCTAAGGGAGGCCGGAGTCTTTGTTTGTTGCTTTGGAAACAACAAACAAGGACTCCGGGCATTCCACTCCTTAGCTATGCGCACAATGAAAGTATTAGTAAATAAAATACTTTGTGCGTATGGGTGGGATGTCCACCATGTACCGATGGCACATTGCCGTACGTCTTGGTGTCCGATGATGGAAAGGACTAGGCGGAATCAAATTGTGCAGTTCCACGGTACTCTCCTCGATATAATTTAACCGATTAAAATCGTCAGGTTGGCAAATCGGCGTCGATGTTCGGGGCTCTGGAGCTTTGACGTGACTCACGTGACCAGTGCATCATATTGGTAGATCCATCCTAGAAGTGAGTGCAGTACTCCATGCATGACCGAACTTGCGCTTTACACAAGTTGAGCAGCTCGATGCTTATGCAGCTATAGTGAAGTACCGTCTCACCTTTGCAAGAATCCCCAGCTTTTTTGCAGCCAACTGAGCATACGCCTCAATGAATGGACCGAAATTGAGGGTCGATGTCAACGTAACACCAAGAATTTCGAGATGGTCCGTTAACGGCACGGTTACACAACGGAAAGATGGAGCCGGTTGGAATTGGCTGTTATTAGCAGAAAAAATACACGCCCGGGTCTTAGTTGCACTTAGTGGGGCACGATCAAGCGATTGATCAAATTATACCTCGGTAGTTCGCAATGTAATAGGTATGTAAGTAACATCGGAGCTGATTGCAGGTGAAAACGTGACTATACTGATTAGCCGATAATTACCCTTCTCACAATAAATCTAACATTAATTAAACGCTAATTATGCATATAACACCAATTTTGTCTTACTGATTCTCGCTGTTTTACCCCTGTAATGTATTAGCGGATAGATTCGACGCCGGATAATTTTCCCAATTAACGAGGCGATTTAAATTGGTCGGAAAGTTAGTGGTGTCCAGTATACGTTAACATTGATAGTTAGGGTTATATTGATTACGTTATGTCATTGGTTATGTCTGTCTAAAGCTCTGCAGCAAAGCTTTGCTTTATGAACTGAGATACTGCAGATCATAATGATGTTTTATTTTAGGCTACCACTATGTTACACTACATAGATTAATTTGAATAATGCCTACAAAAATGATAATTTGAAAAGTTATTTTTAAATTGATAACCCTATTTTTAGGGCAGCCATGCAATTGTGACATGACGTTTAACAAATTTGACACTTTTATGAAGTGACGTCTTTGAGTCTTTCTTCACTTTGAATTGTATTCATTCAAACAAGAAGTGAAGTGAAGTGAATTGTATGTTTCAGAGTTTTATTGATTGTTTTGATTTTGCAACCTAGTTTACTACTACGGATATTAATTGACTGCTTCTCGGCTGACCCCAGCTTCGTGTTGTTTTTTTTTAATCGCAGTTATTACAATGACACTTCAATCAAATGTCATTGTCAAAATTAATTTTTTCGTATACTGCTGATCCAAAGACATTAAACGTATTTCTTGCCTTTGTGCTGATCTGACCCACCATGTTTAATTTTATATTGTGTTGCTCTCCTTGACCAAGTTATTTTTTAAGTACATTGAAATGAAGTGAAGTTAAAGAAAATTGACAATAAAAATCGGTTCCTATATTATATAGTGATATTTACATATAGTGTACATAGTGCTAGCCCGGGCTCCATACATTTCTTGATTCTCCTTTGACGCTAGCCACCGATTTCAACGCAATCATAAAGGCTGTCACAATACACCATTTCCATGTTGACTAATAAGGCTCCCAGACCCGACGAAGTGACACTACTACAACGCGTTTTATAGAAACTGTTATAACTTCCTCTACATATAGAATATTTTCTATGAAACTTGTTGTTTTATTGTCACGTCGCGTCTGTCTGGGAGCCTTAATGCACAACATGGAAATGACGGCACTGGTGTTTGACTTAAGTTTGAAAACCTTTTGATGGTACGAATCCAGAACGCAGCCCTGAGTCATATTTATTTAATAGTGGTTATAAGTTTTGTTTATTTGAAGCAATTCATTCGAATCTATCATATGTTAAAAAGCCAAACAATTACTGAAAAATGCCCACTGCTGGACATGAGCCTCCTCACGCGCATCGCCAGATGGACCAGTCATATGCTTCTTATATTCAGCGGTCCTCACCATTTATTTATTTTATTCGTTTTCCCTCGCATTGGATGGCCATGCAATGGAGCACAAACTTATGATAAACATACTATAAGTCCAGTTTCCTCACGATGTTTTCCTTCAACGTTCTCAGCGATGCCATCATGTTATCGGTCTACCTTGTGGGACGCCTCAAACGCTGCGTCATCCGGACTTCCAAAGTTACTTACTTGTAAACAAACGGTCCGATCTCCTTCAAGATAGGCTTCTCCCCCGTATTCACTTCTTCAGCGTTGGTTACGTTGAACACATACACCTTGAAGTCCAGCGGCATCGGCAGCTTCAGCCATTTGTCGAACATCATCGAATTGTTCTCTAGTTGAACATTCTGTAACAAATAAACAAGAAGGATGAATTTAAGTCTTTGTCTTTTATCGTCAGGAATAGAAGGAATATGGGTAACGTTGAAATCAGATAAAATAATGAGCACAAGTCCGTAGAAGCACAAAGTACATAAGTGGTGGCACGCCCGGTAGAAGTGATGAGTATTGAATAGAGATGTGTCGAATATGACTTTGGCCGATTAGTCGGTTGTAAACAGGCTGACTAAGCGGCCGACTAGTCGGCCAAGCCGATACGGGATCAGAGGTAATCGGAAATTTCCATGACGCTTCGTTTACAGCATTACAGCTGATTCGCAACGCAACCGCCCGCCGCCGCCTGCGTTTGTTTACTACGCATTCGCGTTTATTTCACAAGAGTTAGTGTAAAATAATAAAGACAATACTGTTATTGTTCAGTAAAGAGCTTAATTAAAATTTAATCATGTCAAAAATAAAGTCTCGTGTAGGGATTCTTTTTACGTATAGGAGAATGATTTCCATAAGCTCAAGTGTAATCAGTGCTAAATTATAATTTCTCGTGGTGAAAGTAAGAAGCCGGATATTCGGCGTTCTTTGCGAGAGTGGCCGGATGGTCAGTTTTACCAACTAGTCTCCGACTAGGCACATCACTAGTATTGATATCTATTGACGAATAAAATTGTAAACTCATAATTTTAAGTATTAAGTTACAGCCATTCAGTATAGGGATTACAGTTAATTCCATTGCGGTTACATTTCAAACTTCAAATGGCTAATAAAACAAGGTTTTTGTTGCGGACTTACAAGATCGTAAGTCCCATTCCTATCCATTATGCTCTTATGCCAGTTTTTACAAACGCTAATTGCCCTAAATGAATTACCTAAATAAAAGCGCACACACGGATTTTCAACGCTAAGACACCAAAAACCAACAGTGCAGTCATTTTGAAATCACTTGCGAAGAGATAAAAGTCTCTATTGGTGCAAGGAGGTACAAAAAAGTTAATCCTTAAATACGATGTACATAAATACTTCGATAACCGCTTGTAAAGCGGAGGTCAACGGTGCAGTGCCACTGATTATAGAAATACTAATATAATTACAAAAGTATAATAAATATGTTCACATCATATCAAAGTGTGGGGGAATTTCCTTTGATTAGTACAAATAAAGTATTAGCAGAATCGCGAATAATTATACTGCAGAGAATTTTAATTGAATAATGTGAATGTCAACCTAATGTCATGTTTGTTAAATCTATGACATATTGAGGATTTAATTCAATAAATAAAACACTCTATTGAATGAGTGAAATGTCAAACAAATGTCATGCTTGTTAAAAATCTTTTAAATAATCTATGACGCATTGAAGTTAGATTTGATTTAATTACCTAAGTATTAGTTCATGAATATTAGTTGTTTTTTTAATTATTACTGGTTATTAAAAGATAACGAATTGCGAAACTTAAGTGCCAGTGGGCACTGGACATTGCTCGCAGAACAGAAGGCCGATGGGGCCGAGAAGTTCTTAAGACGGTACCCTGACCAAAAAATCGGCATGAGATATGAGCATTCCGATTGGTCTAGCGGCACTAGTGGCGCAGGAATTACAGTAGTGAATACGCCCAGATTTTAGAATAAAATCTTTAGAAAATCGAATTTTGGTCTTTTGAAAAAAAAAATACTACAAAAATGTTCGTTATTAAATTGTCTATCCATTAGTGTTAGTAATGAACACTTTACGAGGAGATGCATGCTATCAATAATTATTTCTCATTGTTATGTGTTTTTTGGAAGGAGATTAGTGAAATATATAAAACATTAAAAAAAAACCAAACCTACCATTTTAGAATCAATATCATGTAGAAATTTAATGTATTTTTATTAATTGATATTTCTTTTAAAAAAACGAGTAGATAGCTCCTAAAAACATCACGAAAATCGGCTTGCGCGGCGTTTTGATCGGGGGACGATGCGTAGGAAGGTCTCCGCAGGTGGGCCGATGACCAGGTTAAGGTTGCGGAAATGCGTTGGATGCGAGACGCACGGGATCGGTCGTTTCTAATCTTAATGCCGTATCCCCTCCAGTCTAATGTGTTAATTATCGATTCTAGTGTGGCTATGAATAATTTTGGGGATAGTGGGTCGCCTTGTTTTACTCTATTTCTGTTATTCTTGTGGATGTTTTTGATTATTTTTAAGTACTGTAGTACCAATTTGGAAGGGCCCACTAGGAAAAAGAAAGAAGGGAAGACCATATACTAGATGGGAAGAAGAAATAAAGAAAGTAGCAACGACAAATTGGGTTAAAATCGCCCAATCTAGAGAAGATTGGCTATCTTTGGAGGAGACCTTTACCCGTGGACGGGTTCTTGCAAGTGGAAATAGTACTTAATATTATAACAACAAACATTATTTGCTAACCACATAGATTCAATTTAGATTTAATTTTGTTTTGTGACATACTTGCATGAAATAAAAGGCTTTTTTATTTATTATCTGTCTGTGGCATCATAGTTCCTAATCGGATGAACCGATTTTGGTTTAGTTTATCTTGTTTGAAAGGTGACATTATATTGTGCTATCTATGTTAGGGGGGTTTGGTTTCCGCACTTAGTCCCTCAAATGGACCTTTGTAAGTGGGCCATGGCGGCCGTTGGGTGGTCATTCTAACCAGCCCACCTCCAAGTCAATTAGAGCTCCTGGTTTCCTCAACACATCAGTGTAATATCTGGGTGACCCGAGGGTTCGTGTTCTTATCTGGGTAACACCTGTGCATTCAAAGATAACGTGCGTAACGGTTTCTTCTGCCTCCATGCATGCCCTGCTCAGGGGACTGTCCGTTATGCCTATTGTGACATTATCTGCAGTTTTCGTAGATATCTTTGATGAAAATCGGTATGGCGGGCAATTTAGAATCTCTTGCGCATGACTGCGCAGCGCGCTTATCCATAGACAATGACACTATTGTTTTTCTATATTAAGTAAACGAGTCCATACGCGTACGTGTTTATACATTTTTTTTAAAGAATATTATAATAACTTTCTATAACAAATTTATAAATACATATAGTATGTTAATTCTAGTAGGTACGTATTGGTTTCCCGGTCCGGTAGATGCCCGCATAATACGCTTTCCCCCATACGACGACTACATTCGCCAACGACCTTCAACAACAAAATGCGCACGCGTTTTACACTCGCGCGGCCCAAAATTCAGTAGTTTTTTGTACTTTCCATATTATTCTATGACTTTCAGAAAAGCCTTAGATCAAAATGTAGATAATTAAATTGTCTTTGAGATAGTGACAATTTCATTAAAATAGCCCGGGGGTTTTGGTGCGATTGTCTTTTTTTTTTGTCCGTATTAACATAAATTCGTTTTTAATAACTTGACAAATTAATTACACTATGTTGTACGAATAAATATAAGTAACATATATTTTGCCCAAAAATTACGACTTGCCATATATACGTGATTCTCATTTTAGCTACTGACGGTGACGGACTACGGTCTCTGTGGTCTGCGCCTTAAGACGAGTTTTTGGCTGTTCACTATGAAATCGCCTTAAACGGGATTTATTTTGTTTAACCACGAGCTCCTTGAAGTTTACTACTGGTGATGATATCGTTAAAACCAATGATGAGATTAGTGATCTAAAAGGACCTAAACAGATACCAATTGAATAGATACACAAAGTATTATATACAATAATATACACTATTAATATGTATTTTATTTTTATTTTGGCACTTTTTGTGCATTTAGCCAGTGTCACGTTTAGATCTTCTAGTTTATTTAAGCCATTCGAAGTTTTCAGTCCAATGTCCTAGGCCCCAGTAAAATGGCGGTAAGTTAACTGGAAGCCTCCACGGAGTTTTGTCGACAACATGAACAAACTCATGTTCTACCGCTTTGTTTCACTTTCCCACACTCGTGCACGTTCACTAATATTATTAGACCACAAGTAAAATGTAAAAATTTAAGAAACCCCCGACACATTTATCTTGCGAAAACACCCCGATTCAAACAGTAACACGCCCATAACTTTTGAACGGCTAAACCGATTTTATTCCAACATAGCTAAGAACACTCTCGACAAAATCACTTTTCAAACAAAAAAAAACTAAATCAAAATCGGTTCATCCGTTTAGGCGCTACGATGCCACAGACAGACACACAACAGCAACACATGTGAAACTTATAACACCCCTCTTTTGCCGGTGGGGGTTAAAAACACCACCACTTTTAGACTATTAATATTCAATTATACACAATTTTAGGAAAATAAAACAGAGAAGCAACATAGACGCCATCACGTTCCCGCCAAAACTCCATTAATATGTTTATTTTCGGTTTATAATCAATGCAGGTAAAGCATATTGACATTGTTCAAGTTTACGATACAAAAAAAAAATATACGATAGGTTTTGATTCGCAAACATTCCATTTAGTTCGAACATAGAGGTCACACTATTAAGCCATCCATACCGATATTGTTTCAAACCGTTATGAGACAAAGACCTCAAAAGGACACCATAGAAAAAAAAAAGCTAATTTATGCATAATGCAGTAAAAACAAAATACTGACTGGCAATAATGATTTACATACAATAAAACAAAAAAATTAGGACATTGATTTTTGACATTATTTAGTTAAGTTTCGAAGGTCGTTGCATTAGGTTGTCAACCTTTGCTAATAAGGATAAAACGTTTCAAAGAAGTATTAATTTATTTGGAAATAATTAAGTTTTGGTATTTGTTTTTGTATTTAGCGGTACTCGGGTACCTAAATGTTACCTGAGTTAACGTTGAACTGGTTTGTGAACTGGTCGCTCTAGGCTGTATCCTTAAGGTGGTACCCTGACCAAAAAATCGGCATGAGATATGAGCCCTATTGGCCTAGCGGCACTGGTGGCGCATGAATTACAGTAGTGAATACGCCCAGACTTTAGAATAAAATCTTTATCGGTAGTATTTTTTTAACAGACTTAAAAAAAGGAGGAGTTTTCTGTCAAAACCTTATTCATATTTCACTTTTTAGTTTTACCTAATAGGCAAGTTAGTTACCTTCTTCAGAATAAAATCTTTATAAAATCGAATTTTGGTCTTTTGAAAAAAAAATTACTACAAAAATGTTCGTTATTAAATTGTCTATCCATTAGTGTTAGTACAAAAAATTATTAATGAACACTTTACGAGGAGATGCATGCTATCAATATTTATTTCTCAATTTTATGTTTTCTTTGGAAGGAGATTAGTGAAACATATACAACATTAAAAAAAAACGAAATCTACCATTTAAGAATCAATATTACGTAGGAATTTAATGTATTTTTATTAATTGATATTTCTTTTTAAATAACGAGTAGATAGCTCCTAGAAACAGCACGAAAACGGCTTGCGCAGCGTTTTGCTCGGGGTACCGCCTTAAGGTGCGCGTTCACCGCGCGACCGCTACGCGAGATTACGATACGCGATCGAGGTAGGACAGGACACGCGCGACAGCTTGGGAGTGATTTCGCGCGCAATACCGCGACGCGCGACAGATGACCACAAGCCGCAGGCTTATTACGTATGAAACAGCAATTAACAATATTTGCGCAGAGATTGTACAATCATCGCACGAATATCGCTTTACGTCAAAAAATTGGAAGGCTTATTTTTGCGAAATAATTGCTCTTCAATCGCGAATCCGCATTATATATGAGCTATAGCCACACCATAATAATTTTACGACAGCACTGCTAACAATAAAAATCTGCTAACTGAAATGTGCATTTATCGCAAGGTGATCGCGATAATTTCGTATTACGTATGGTTTTTGACAGCAGAGCGACAGCGATCGGCGAACAAATGTGGCTGTCAAATTGCGATTACTTTTTCCCTTGTTGTTGGTCGATTGCCAATCGCTCGCTGATGGCTGAGTAGGTACAGAAGTTTTTGAGTTTTTGGCGGCTTTTTTCGTATGTTATTTTGTGGCTACTTTAAGTATCCGCAAATTAGAATAATAATATAAGAATAAATATTAAAATAACAAATTCCTAGTGAATATTGTAAATGTAAATGACAAATTGGTGTTGTTTTGAGTCTCTAAAATGTCTACGCAACTGGACTATTTGTTGAATCATTGAAACAGAAGTGATCACGGTAAAGTGGAGGATTTTTTTGTATACAGTATATTAAAATCCTGTGTTGGCTACCTCGGCGAAGCTTATATGTTTACTACTAAATACTTACAAACACATGAGAATGTTATAAGTCCGCAATGAGTATCTTCTACTATATTTTTTTTATGGCAAACACCGATGTCGATTATTCTGCCAATGTCTAAATTAAATTGAAAAATCTTTTTTACGTTTCATAGCTCAAATACGAGATAATGTAGTCTACTAAGTGATGTTCTAATGCGTTTTCAATCCATTTTGTAAAACAATCGACAATTCGAAGAAATTTTAATTGATTTTACACATTGACTTTTATGTAAATAAAATGCAAATATCATATTTTCACTGCCATATTTACTTTACACAAATACTTTACATCTGCGAATATTAATTTATCGGAATATTGGAGCTAAATAGTAATCAAATTGACTATTGTAAAAAAACAGCCTCCACGAAGTGTTGCTCTTTCATAAGCTGGTTAATTCATCAAACGATACATTTTATAAATCATCGGACAGATAAAATAGCTTCTATTAAAAGTGACTGTCAAAAAAAAAACTTGACTTAAAGGCCTCAGTAGCCAGGTCACTAAATTGATCGCGCAATAATTGTACAATTATTGCTACTTGCTGTTCCTTACGTAATAAGCCCGCCGGTCTCGCTCACGACACTCACGGACGAGTGGAGTCACGTGTCACGCTCGAAATTTTGTCATTTAACAATTAAATAACCATTTTTGATTGACTTCCATATTGAAAACGATATTTTTTGGCCTCTAGTTGTATAGAGTTCGTTAATAGCCAATATTTGTTTATTTTTATAAAAATAATATCAAATTGTATCGTCGTATTCTGTCGTCGTGTTCCAATAGTAACTTGATAACTTGGCTTTACATTACAATATGGAATAGTAATTTTCCACAATAAAACTGACTTTAACGACAAGAGTTTGTTTACGACACCTGTCGTGGTCTCGCCTCTGATCACTCCCCCCGAGACCGCAGCGTGCGTCGGAGGATGAAGAAAACGATGACATGACATTAAATTATTATTATAAATATAAACAAAGATTCGTCTGCTAGCCCCTTGTCCGTTCTGCTCTACGTATGTTTTTTGCCGAACGGATGGTAGAATCAGTTAATAAAGATCTAGCCCTAGTTGTACGCACAGCGACGCCCTGAGCCGAGGTTCGACCTCATAGGGGGTAGCACTCAGCGTGGTCGCTTTGGTTTAGCTTTTTGTGCCTGGCTGGAGGCTCTAGTTTAGTCTGCACAGGATCGCTCGGTTAAGCAGTAGCCAATCACTCTGATTGAACTGCGAGACACCAAATAATAAAATAAAAAATGTCTACTAGCCCAGTACCGCGTCGCGGTCTTGCGTCGCGGTCGCGCGTTGGACTCGCACCTTTAGAGAATAGCACTACAGATAAGGTCTTGTAAGAAAGGCTTCCTTGCCTTGTAGAAACTGAGAATTTCATAGATTTCATAAAGCACTAGGCTCCAATTGACTGACGTTGCTCGGTACCTGCATTGAGTGCAAGGGATTATAGTTGTCTAGGTCAAACTACAAACGGGGTGAATAGGAATGCAGGAGGGAATAGAAACAAAACCTTGATCAGGGTTTTCGCTTGATACCATATTATTGGTTTCAAAAAGAGCCATGTCTATTTTATTACAATCCTACAAACATAAAAAAAATGTGAGTGATTGAAGATTACAGTGCTACTAACATTACTTACTTTTATTATGTGAATGTTTTAATCACGCCAAAATAGCAGAACGGTTTGGATGAAATTTTGCTCAAAGATAGTGTTTAATTTGGATTAGCACATATAATTATTTTATCCCGATAAATTTAGTATAATGATTACTTGGTATAATAAAAGCAGTTTTGCTAAATTGCAGTAATTAGCATCGTTTAATTATTTTTTCAGAAAAAGAAAATTTTGAACGCCTTGAAAATCCACTTCAAAGTTTAGCTTCTATTCACCTCTGCATTCCTATTCACCCCTTTTGACGGTAGCTCTCGAAGTCTTTATTAACTCTTCTGCTATTCAAATATTCGCATACTACGAAGGATGATTCGAAATTTCTCGAACACCGGCTTTGGTTGCTCCAGTAATTGCGAATCCGACAGGCGAGGGCAGTCGATTTTTTAAAATAAAGGCTTCACTTTGAGCTGGTTTTAAAATGGACCAGTTCCTGCCGTTACTGTTCCATTTTCATATTTTTTATTTTTACATTTTTGGTTTGTCATATTGGTTGGGGCCAACCTTTCTTTATTAGACTGTATTTTTTATGTTTGTTACCTGTTATTTTTGATGATTCTTTTTTATTTGAAAGCTGGTCGCTTCTCGTGTGGACCCATTTAAATTTGATCACGATCTGATGAAGAACTTCGGAGATATGCAACAGAATTCTCCAATAATCAACGGCAAATCTTTCGGGATCGCTGCAATCGCATGTCTGTTTATTGTTTACGCCATTTCGTAACATAAAATCACGCCGGTACGCTTTAAAGGGGTACGCAGATATGTATAGTTTACCCTGGTACACTCTCATTTCACCGTTTATGTTAATTTTATGTTATTCAGGTAATCTATTCAGGCATAACTTTGGTCATTATAGGTACCTTACTATAGAACTTGCTCATTATATACAACAACAAAAAAGTGAAAAAAAGCTCCTATCTCAAAAAGATCGTTCGTTTGTTAAACATTTTTTTCTGAGGGCTTCTCATAAAAAATCTAACAAGACTAAACACGACTGGGATACATTGTTTTATTACCGAGTTCCGGTGCCTACCTTCCGGCTTCATCACCACATCAGTTCAATGGTACCATTTTCATTAGAACCATTTATTTAAATTTGCTTCATCAAGTCATTTAACTATTCGAGATATCTTATTCCCAAAACATACTTCTCATTGAGAAGATCCAGTGGCCATTTGTGGTCTTTGTCATCAGTTCCACTTCACCAAATGATACTTTATAAAAGCAAATTTTTTGCCATGTTGATGAAGATACCAAAATCGCTATATTTCTAAGGGACCCCCTCATCAGATCCTAACTTAGTAACAATGGGACCACCTCTTTCAAACAATAAAATAATTTTCAAAATCAGTCCCCAATTCACGGAGAAATCAGTGACAAGAAACAAAAAAAATTAACCTGAAGTGGAACCTAAAATCTCCTTCTTTTTGGAAGGTCGTTTAAAAAGAGATAAGAATCTCTTAACAAAAACAAATACATGGAATGTCATAGACATTTATTACTAATCGCAATATTATTGATAGACCCGATGTTAATCTAATTGTCGTTGGTCATTGGACAACCATTATTCATGTACGTAAGCCATGTTTAATTAACATGTTGCCGTTAAAGTCAGAAAAGTTAAGGCAATATTGGAATTGGCTGATAGTTGGGTTGCAGTTTGAGAGAGAAAGAACTGAGAACAATGCTCCAACTCTCAAAGCAATCAATCACTTTACAATTTACTCAGATAGTTTGTAGAGTTTTAAAAAATTTACTACGCAGTCATCACTTAGAAGTCCTGAACTCATAACTATTCTGTCTGAATTAGAGACTTTAGAATTGGTAATTTTTGCGTTTATTCTTTATTTTGACAAGCTTTTGTCAGCGACTTTGCTCGTGTGAATGACGAAAATTTTCGCTCGGGTATTATGCACGTACTATCGGGATAGAGAGTGTCCTAGTATGTCTGTTTCCAGGTAATGGGCTACCTGTATGCCAGCCATTGATCCGTGATTGAGAATATACAAAACATCCCAATATACAGACAGACTTTCATATTTAAGAATGTTAGCTTCTGTCAGTGGCTTCGCCCGCGTGAATGTCGAAAATTATCCCGAGGGAACATATTCCCGTGATAAAAAGTACCCTATGTGCTATTCCTGACTATAATCTATCTCTGTGCCAAATTACATCCACATCCGTTCAGCCGTTCTGGCGTGAAGAACTAACAAACATGCAAACACACACTCACAAACTTTCGCTTTTATAACATTAGTGTGATAATAATTTTATTGTTAAGAAATTACGTTCGAACGCGTTGCTTCCTGGAACTCACACCAGGATGCCCAGTGCCGTGAGATCCAGGCTTCTTCGTTCCGTTTAGATGTATACATGTATTAGGTATAATGTAATACGTTACAATCAAATCTTAATTGAATCTAATCTGCTCGTAATCTATAATATTTATAATATTAGTAGAAAATTAGGCATTATTAAATAAAGTACATCTGGCCACTTGGGATTCCCATATTTCCATTTAAAGGATTAGGTAAAATTATCTATACTTCAAACTTTTACCACAACAAAGGTAAATACTAACTTAAGCTGTTATCCTCAAAGGAGACTTACGATATAAAATAATAATTGATTTAGTTTTGCTTCGTTATTATATAGTTTTTATTGTATTTAATGGCTTTATACTAGACGCAGTATAATAATTGTGTTAGGAATATAAATTAAATTGTTAAGACATTTAAGCTAGAGCTTAAGCCATTCTAAAGTACTTCGGATACATTGGATAAATTCTTTGTTTAAAATTTTCGCGAGAAGAAAATTCGCTGATGTATGAAAGAGGTACTAGTAGGTATAAAATTAATGAACATTAATATTAATCTGAAATAATATGTATTATGAAGAAAGATTAAATTTAGCGTTCGAAAGCTTTAGTGGGATCTTTGCCCAGCAGTAAGACCGTATAGGTTAAAAAAAAAAAAAAAACTGAAGTTTTTGTTCTGAGGAGGTAATCTCTGCAAGATAACAAGTTGCCAAAGTCAGTTATAGAACTGAACGATGGAAAGTTCAAAATCACATCAAACGTGTCCTTATTAAAAAAGCATAATAAAATCAAGGACTACGTTGAAGATAAAAATATTTGGATTTAGGTCCTTCTGCGCATGCGGCTTCCCTGGTAACTCATAAACGGCACAAATATGTGGATGTCTCTAACTATTCTCAATCTCATTTTTTCTTCATTTAATAAGACTTTTTACAATGGTTTTCAATTATACCTTCAACTGTCCATTTCCAGACACAATAGAAATTACCATTGTTCTAATCCGATTCGGTCTGGTGGACAGATGACCGGCTACCTTTATAGCCCTTTGCTAAGAATAGTTACAGCACTGATAACAACATTTGTGCCACATGTTATATTTAGTCTTGTTATACTTTGTATAGATTCTTTTACCAATTGTTTTGTAAATGTGTGAACATTGTAGGCCTTCTAGATTTCTAGATTGTTAACATTTTATCTCGTTTTACTTTTTTTTTAATCTTGTTTATTTATCAATAATTTTTTGTTTTAGTTTCTTACGACTTATTGTCGGGCCTGCGTTGTCCCCCCATCTAAGTACTGCTGTAACATGGAAATATTGTAAAAACAAACAATTTTTTTAAAAGAGTAACTATGGAGTTTCTTGCCGGTTCTTCTCCATAGGAAACGACCAACCCGAACCGTGCACTTTTTGTCAACGTTTTATAAGTGCCCATGTAGGCCTATGTGAACCTGACCTATGATTTTGATTTTGAACGAAAAAAAAATCATTCATAGAAAGCAATACTATCTTTAAGTGTGGGTGAAGCCGCGGTATAATGCTAGTTATTAAACAAATACCGTTGTTGTTTTATGCATTACTTAAGTAACTAAATTTGTAAGAAAGTGTTACTTTAGTTGTTAATCAACTGAAAATTGCATTTTCACGAAAAACTTGTACTTTACCATAAATACTCCAAGTAACATTCTTTAAAACCTAATAGTAATGAACGCAAAAGTTTTAAAATAATTTTCATGTTTAAGTTTCGAACACAAGACAACTTTGGAAAATGAAAAAAGAAGACATATTTTTTTGGACAGCCAGCTCTATGCTTACCAAATATTGGTACTCTATATTTAAAAAACTATTTTCAAAAACAATAGACGGTCGGTCCTCAAAGGTTCGTAAGTTCAAACTTGTCAATAGATGAGCCTATTTCAACCAACGGTAAACAATGTACAGCTTTGTTCGAAAGAATAATATATCTTTTTCAGTGAAATATGCGTAGGTTTAAGTAAAAAATATAGGTGCTTATTTATTTAACGGGTACTTTTTCTTACCTATTGTGTTATTGATCTGCAAGTTCATTGACGTTTCATTGTTTTATTTTGGAGTGACAACTAAAATAGTTTTAAACATGGAAAATCTTGAATTCACTGACAGTCAACTGACAGCTGAAACTGCTTGTTTTAGAAGCATACAATTTTGCACAGGATGTTTCTATAAAAAAAGTTAACACTATGGAAACTTCAAAATTGTATTCCATAAGGGGTTAAAAGGGTGGTTATGAAAGATTTTCAAAAGAATTAGGTTGTTAATTAATATCTCTAAAACAGATCGATTATCCAAAATCTTTCAACAAAAAACTGACTGATTTTAAATGATAAGATTTGATTTTAAAACTAGAGCAAACAACGATTTTCTCCTATAAAGGCCTTTCTCAGTTGTATACAGCATCACATATACAAGTCAAATAATTTAAACCTTAGGATATGTTCTTAGTAAGAATGAGGAAAATATCTGCACGATAGTGATACCTAAACATTTATGGGTGTACTGTATACCTTACCGTGCCTACATTGACCGTCAACAAAGTAGTACCTACAACAAGGCTCAAGAAAATAGGTGGCTCGTTTAGATGTCAATGTGTACGCTTTTATAATAAGCTTCCAAGCCACGTATTGTATACAAAATCTAAGTCTTAATAAATTCAAATCATACATTAAACGTAAGTTGTGCCAGAAAGCGTTTTATACTATTAAAGATTACGTTGAGGACAAAAAGGCTTGGAATTGAGCTGCTCCAATTAATTTTAATCATTATATTTTGCACCGTGAATTTTGTTTTTAATTATGATATTTTCTTTTTTTTTTGGTTTTCTTGCAATGACAAGAATATTTACTTGTTAAAGTATTATATTATTTTATTTTAATTATTGTGAATGTAAAGACTATGTGGATCTTTTTTTTATTTTTGTTTTTAATTTATCTTAGTTAGTTTTTAACTTACGTTGTAAGTTGGTATTACATTATGGTACTTAAGTAGTGCAACCTATAGATTCAAGTGTACTTTGCACATCAATGTTGACCGATGAACCTGCTACAAAAACGCGGGTTTTCTACACTTGGTTCTAATAAAACGATTCTGTGAATTTTAAAACTAACAATCCCACAATTTTTTTAAGGTTAATTTTCTTGCATTGTGACTTGTATATTTTCTAGTACATCTGCTAACTTTTTCTGTTATAACCAGAAGGTTCATGACAATTGTGCAACTGTTGAGCAATTTATCCCTAGCATTTGTTTTAACTGGTTTTTGTGATGACCTTCGCAAACATGACTGTCGAATTGTTTTTTTTAACCCCCGAAGGAAAAATCCTGTGTGTTTGCATATTTGTGTATATATATGTCTGTGGCTTCATTTGTTCTAAACGTATGAACTGATTTTGATTTCGTTTATATCTGTTTGAAAGGTGACTTTATCGAGAGTGTTCTTAGCTATGTTTTTTGAAAATCGGTTAAGCCCTTCAAAAGTAATGGGTGTTTACTGTTTGAATCGTGGTGTTTTCGCAAGATGTCGTGTCATAATTACGTGTTCAATAGATTGCCGATCGAAGCGTGTCTACTAATAGATAAATTATGTAGCATGCAATAAAAATGTGTCGAGTTTTTTTAATTTTTACTTGTTTTTATTGTAGGTAGACTCGTGCTTCACCACTAAGACTGATGATAAATGATAATGTGGTCGACGGTGAAGCACCCTCGCCTAAAAGTAACCTATTCAGTCTTGACTTAGAGACCAAAGAGAAATTGCATACTAGATGACTTTTAATTAATTGGTAATATTTTAGGAACTGCCTCGTTCAATACAATAGTTTTTTTTTTAAATAAAAGACGTGCGAAATCACGTCAGTTATGTTTATAACGAGATGTTTCTAAAATTCAGAAGATATAACAAATTTTAATGCAATGCACAGCCGCTTGATTTATATTACAACAAAACATTTCATTTAGAAGATATTCTTCTTTAAGGCAATTTTGATCTTGTTTAGTATCAACAACATAAGTAAGGTCTAGGTATTAACAGGTTTAACGGCCGTATAGATAACAAAAAACACGTTTTCCTATGTTTTACGACTTCACAAAGTTATTTCTTGATGTTCTTGTAAAATAATAAAACGAACTTCATTGTTTCGCCCGTTGCAAGTGTAAGCAGTGCAATTGTTCTGTAATCAATTGAAATCCGAAATTCGAGCACAGTTGGTACTTCTATGTTCTTAAAACACAAATTTGAAAACTGTACCTGAATCTACACGAACTGTATTATACATCTTATTGGTAAACGTTTGTGGCATTGTTATATATTTTATTGTTTATTTTACAACTCTATTCAGAACACAACTGTTCAATTGGAAGACTATTAAATATGTTGACATATGTGTGTATACTGTTTTGCAATATGATTAAAGGTAAGAAAAAATATTGTATTTGGCTGACATAACCTGCTCTGTTTTTTTCTTTAATGGCTTTTAAAACTACGTTCTAGAACTTCAATTTTGAATTTAGAATAGTATTTTGAGTTATATTATTGACTGTTCTACATTGGTGTTGATACTTTTGTATAGGCTTGCTCTTGACCTCTATATTTGTATTTTCTTTATTAAAATACAAGTTTATAAAACCCTTTGCACGGTTCGTTTGCGGGAACGGAACTAACCGTCTTAAAAATAAGGTTGACGTACTTAGGAGTACAGGGTCCAAACCTCGTTTATGGTTCGCTTAATATATATATATTAATATTAGCACTATTTATTCGATATATTATATAATGGCAATGTTTATCAGATTATTCAGAAATATTTATTCTGAAATATTTTCAATTTGAAGGCAATGAAAAGTGTTAAAATCGAATAAAGATTTTGATGTTTAGAAATTCTAAAAGTGTCGTGCTGTTAATACTTATGTGCGCCTATTAATAGATTATTCGGTTTGAATAAAATATTAATGTTCAAACTGATATAGCATTTCGGAATTTTATTATTTTTGAGTATGTTAGTAGATAAATATAATAATGATAGATAATATTAAAATAATTTTCCATGACAAGAAAGTGTTAACATGCTCAAGAACTACTTACACGTATCCATGCGTTAGGATTCCCAGTAAGTACAAACATAACTAACATAAAAACCAAACCACAGAAGAAAATACTTCACCAATTAAATGTGGAATGATAATATTAATTGTAGTAAACTCACTTTCTGTATTTGTTTATCGACAATTTTCTGGAAACCCCATGACGCCAGGATAATGGCGACCACCAAAAAACCCATAGACACTGCGAAAATTAGTTTCGAATGTTTTCCCAACATTTTGAACACTTTTACTTTTGCACTTTTTTATTTATTAATTTTATTTTTTTTTGTTTTTATTTTAGCGACGCGACATCGGTCCGTCTGCTTCAGCACCTGTACTATAATTGTTAAATGGTTATTCTTCGCTCACAGTTTTCCTCAAGACGAGTTTTTTTTTATAAACAATGATTAAGTTCTCAAGGAACAGGTTTGACATGCAAATGGGATAATATTTGCAGAGATTTAGGATTCGTGACTGGATTTTTTGTCATTTTAGTTTTAATATTGAGGTTTTATCGCGATGTCTTGTTTGATTTTTAACAGGAGTGAATAAACTGCATTAGATGCTGTTTTATAAAAGGTTTGCTGACATTTTAATAAACAATAATTGAACGGTTTCTTATATTTTTATTGTGATTTTATGATAAAATTTAAGTAGATTTCAAATTGTACACGTAGTAATCAGTTCAGCTTGTCGCAGTCCATTGTCATGCGTCTCCTAGGTAGGTAATATCACGACAACCTTCACAGAAACTCCGAGCATATATTGCATCGAAGAGCGGTTCAACCGATAGTTTTACCTATTCGCAATTAACATCTAATAGTGTTTCATTAATTACAAAATCATTAAATGTTTCCATCGAGATTGAATCACGCGTCTATGCTAAAAGTAGCAGAAACCTGTTACCAATGTATATAATGTAGAAAAACCGGCTAAGTGCGAGTCGGACTCTCACACGAAGGGTTCCGTACCATAATCGCAAAAAACGGCAGAAAAAACATGTTTGTTGTATGGGAGCCCCACTTGAATATTTATTTTATTCTGTTTTTAGTATTTGTTGTTATAGCGGCAACAGAAATACATCATCTGTGAAAATTTCATTTACCTAGCTATCACGGTTCATGAGATACAGCCTGGTGACAGACAGACAGACAGACAGACGGACAGACAGACAGACAGACAGACAGACGGACCGCGGAGTCTCAGTAATAGGGTCCCGTTTTTACCCTTTGGGTACGGAACCCTAAAAAAGTAGCATGGCTAACCTAACTGGTTTATATTATTCAATCAAGTGAACTTATAGATGTTAAATATTACTATAATTTAGAAGGTCACCGAAATCATAAATAGTCAAATGGAGAAGTACTTCCTTGTATACAATTTTTGCTTCCTGAGAATCCATTCGTTGACGTTTATAAAATTAAACGACGAAAAGAGGATACATTGCAAGCCAAGCAAATTTCCAAGTTATAAGGTATTGAGGAAGACAGTAAGGACCCATGAAAATTTAGATAAACTACTGTTGGCAAGGTAATTTCCCTGGCGACGTTTGTCAAGTTTCATGTTTTCCTGCATTTTTGACAAAATCCTAGCAGTGGTCAGCAAGCGTACTTAAAAAAATGGAATTCAACGCAAGTCATCCATCTAGAATATTTCCAAATATGTTGTGGTCAACTTCCAGTTGTACAGGACGCAACTGAATATCAGAATATTACATAGAACGGTCAATTTCTTTAGGTCAGGGCGGCATCTCTCTGACATAAAGAAAAAGAACACAATGGCTAGCAGTGCAGCGTCCTGAAATGTGGTCATCTCCTTCAGTGAGAACGTCACATAAGGAGAGGTGAGAATGTCGCATAAGGAGGCTGCGGAAGGGTACCATGGAAGAGGGAAGGGAGTACTCTGCCTTCCCGCAGTATGCTGCTTCATCTAGCTAGATGCAGATGAATACTAGCACCATACATGGAGCGATTGCATATCTGATCTAATCTCAGTTGTAAACGACCCTTTGTGCCTATTGGCCTTGTTTGTTCTGTCTCTTGCTTGGTATGGAGGGTAGTGGATATTTGTATTTTTTCCTACTCCTCCGTTATTATTTTCTGATTAATTTCGTTGCGTGATCCATGACAATTAAATTAATTCTCCGGGACTTCCTCAAGCTTCATTGTCTCGGCGCTTTTCTGGTGGTCGCCACTGTTGATTCTGGCTTTCAGGAGTTGCAGTGGTTTGGGAATAGTGCGGTGGGATTGCCAAAAAAAACTGTTCTTCACATCACAGTTAATGAAGTTTAGAGCAAGTCATATGCGGAAGTAACCAGTTTTGCTATGAATACTGATTAGGATTTCATGTGAGCTAAATTATACATTCTTTAAAACTAAAATGATACAGGAAGGCTAATTAAATGATAATAAATGACAGTTCGCAAAAAGCCCTACAATGTTATTTGCATAATTCGTATATATATTGTTCGCTTTGTAGGTACTAATTGTTCGTGCGGGTTCTAAGACAAGAAGTATGTTTAATCAGTTTTAGTACCGCAAAGTAGTAATATTGAAAATTTTACAGTTACTTACTATTACTACTTCTACCAATTGAATAATCTTTTGAATATTCAAGAACATTAGGACCAATCAGTTTGTCTAATGCAGGGGTTCCCAAACTTATTTTGTCTACAGCCCACTTTGAGAATAAATTATTTTTTAGCGCCCCTATTTTTTCACCTACTTAAAAACCACTATAACTTCAAATTAAATTAATCAATTATTTTGAGCTATATTAGCGGAGATTAAACATAAATTCCAAACGATACTTTTAATAAATGAGATTGATACAGGAATTCACAATTTGGGTTATTTTACAAAAACTTGTTAAGACGGTACCCTGACCAAAAAATCGGCATGAGATATGAGCATTCCTATTGGCCTAGCGGCACTGGTGGCGCATGAATTACAGTAGTGAATACGCCAGATTTTATAATAAAATCTTTATAAAATCGAATTTTGGTCTTTTGATAAAAATAAATCTACAAAAATGTTAGTTATTAAATTATCTATCCATTAGTGTTAGTACAAAAAATAATTAATGAACACTTTACGAGGAGACGCATAATGTCAATAATTATTTCTCATTTTTATGTTTTTTTGGAAGGAGATTAGTGAAATATATACAACATTTAAAAAAAAACTAAATCAACCATTTTAGAATCAATATTATGTAGAATTTTAATGTATTTTTATTAATTGATATTTCTTTTTAAATAACGAGTAGATAGCTCGTAAAAACAGCACAAAAAACGGCTTGCGCGGCGTTTTGCTCGGGGTACCGCCTATGATTGCCCGCGGTCTACTATCTACGAAAATTACCTATCTAGGAGTACTAATAACTATTAAAATGCGAAAGTATGTCTATTGCCTTTTATTTGTTAGTTTGTGTCTACTTTCATTTCGAAACGGAGCGACCGATTGACATGTTTTTTTATTTTATATATTCAATAAAACAGGACAGATATGTGAATTACGCGGCGAGAAATATCGAACCGAGTTTGAGCAATCTCTTAACTAATATTAGTTGATGTTCACAACTTGTAGTTGAGAGTCGAGAGCTCATGCAGTCGGTGTCTAAGAGGTCTCCTAGCTAAACTAAATTACAAATCACCCCTCAAGCATCTACACAACGCCCCCATTTTTTTTGTGGGTCTCTTACCGCCCGCTTTAGGCCTGCAGCACCCACAAGGGGGCGTTATCGTCCACTTTGGGAAAGGCTGGTCTAATGGAAGGATTAAAAATGTATGTAGTATTTAATATTTTTTCTCGAACGTTTGTTTTACTTCTGAAACAACGACTAACTATGTATTTACCGATTTTCATGAAACTAATAGTTATCATTTGCTAAAATTTTTAATTATGAAGTTATATATTTTTTTCTGTTTGAATTAATTTAACCCCGGAAATCTTTTAAAATTATTTGAATTGGGACAAGTTTACGAAACAATCCATTGTCTGTCCTTATTTATGATGGTTTATATCTTGGTAACATCATTGTATGATAATTTACGACTAGAAATAGAATAAATGCGAAGATTATTGTAATAAAAATAATGAAGCATTCATTATATTTCAGCAATTTGAATTAAATGTATTGTTTGTTTTGTGGCGATTTTTATTTAAATTACTCATCCATTATTCATATTTTTTAAACTAACATAATTATATTTTATTTTTATTTGCTTTTTATTTTAGCAATTTTGAACACAAACACAACACTTAGTACCATAGGACCACAATTTCCAAAGACGTTAGGACCCAACACGAGTTCACATGTACACTGAGCTGTAACACGGCATAGTCACGATATTGTCACATAATTGCATACACACACTACCATGTATCAAGCTTTAATAGTGTTGTACTCGTAATGGATATTAGTCGCATAATTCGACTCATTTGGGATGTTTTACCGAATAAGCGTTTTGGTTATCGTAATTTTATATCAGTGGCCGTTACTGCACAGTGACCTTCAACACTGTTAGATGCTTTTGAAGGTCATGAGGACTCTGTTTTCTGTTCTTGTAATCTTGTATCTTTGCATCTTCAAGGACACCTAAGGTAAGATACCTATTTGCCTTAGCTCTATCACAATTTTTTTCTAATTTTTTCGCTCTACTAAAGACGTAGGTAGTCTCATCATCATCATTTCAGCCGAAAGACGTCCACTGCTGGTCATAGGCCTCCCCCAGGCGTCGCCACATTGACCGATCCCGTGCGTCTCGCATCCAGCGCCTTCCCGCAACCTTAACCAGGTCTACCTAGTGGGAAGCCTTACAACGTATCGTCTTCCCCTGCCCACTGCCACTTAAGTTTGGCAATTCTTTGGGCTATATACCGATATAGCCCAAAAAATTGCCAAACTAACCGCGGCAAGAGCGCGCGCGCTAAGAGGATATCCGCAGCAGAACCAAAGTTACCGAACTTTGGTTCTGCTGCGGATATCCTCATTTCTGACGTGATCCCGCGAGGAAACTTCGAGCATAGCCCTCTACATTGTAGGTAGTCTGTTTTCAGTAAAAACACAACATTTAATTAGTAAGGAAAATGCAACGCTACAATATGGAAAATTGTAGGAAAAAATAGGGTGGGAATTCCTTTTCAGTTTCTCTAAATGCTAATTTCATAATCTCTAAATCTGTCCGCGTCTGTCGACGTCATTTATGTTTCTCCGCTAAATTCTTCTAAACCACGCAACAGATTTTGATACGGTTTTCACTACTCGGAAGAGCAATAAATGAGGAAAGTTTTTGTATATAAATCGTCCCACGCAAAGCCGGGGCAAGTCACTAGTTATCTATTAATATCAAACGAGTTACAACATCATTCCTAACTACCATAATTTTACCTACATACCTTTTAATACATACCTTCAGGAATATTTTAACCTTTAAAAATACAAATATACCCATGGGCATAACTTTATCATCTAGATATGATAACATATAAAACAAAGTACAAGCGATCATAATTTTGATATGAACGAAAGCGTTTATGTTTTGTCATTAGGGAAAACAATAGAAAAAAACATGTTGCTTTTTCCTTGATTAAATTTTGTCATCAACATCATTTTAGCTGAATGCTGTCCACTACTGGACTTAGGCCTCCAGAGCGTCGCCACAGCGACCGATCATGACAATCCCAAACCTTTTTGGAGTATAATCTATATGAATGGAGAGCTGTGGTGGCCCAGTGGTATCAGCCGCGACTTACAAGTTGTAGATCGTGGGTTCGAGCCCAGGAAGGCGCTTTACTTTGTGTAAATTATTTCATCACCACTACTCTCAAAATGGTGAAGGAAAACTTCGTGAGGAAACCGGCGTGTCCTAGAACCAAAAATTCGAAGACAAGTGACATCCACCAACCCGCACTGGGCCCGCGTGGTGGAATACGGCCCATTCCCTCTCACAGAGAGGAGGCCTGTGACCCAGCAGTGGGAACATTAATAGGCTGATGATGTGATGTGATCTGATATGAATGGGTTCTAACGTGAACTAAAACACTTAACAGAAATAAAACTTAAGTCTTTTGTATAAAAATAATCTTCGTTTTACCAGGACTTATAAACTATATAAACTCCTTCTACCAGTAACTTCTTAAAGAAAGGAAAAAAAGGAAAAAAAACTTATTTGTTGAAAAATACACACGATTTGCTTGAGATATTATGTAAATACGACGGAACTAAATATCTTTAAATTTATCGTCACGGAAAAGTGTTTATCTCTTGTGTCTGCGTTATCAGAAGAACGGATGTTATCAACGTACTATCGTATCAAAAAGAATTCCACGTGCCACCACCGAATTAATTAACAAGTTTGTTTTAAGAGAATATGTAACACATCTGTTCAAAAACGTAAAAAAGTACAGCTGATAAAATGTCACTTTGACAAGAGTGTAGGCAAAGTTCAAGACTCTAGAGCTTCAGTACCGTAGCTGCGTTCAAATGTAGAACTACCTATGCAATACTTAAGAAGAAGTATCGGCGAGTTCTCCTCGTTTCCCTGAAAAAAGTTTATTACAGAAAAAGAGCATTTTTTACCTGACTGCCGAAGTTGATGTTTGTTCCTATGTGGTGTTCTAGAGACCAAACGCGTTGGCCGATTTTGATGATTCTTACGTCAATCAAGAGATTTAAGAGATTTCAAAAATATGTAACACTTATATGTTTAAATGTACCCAATTCTAAAAAAAAAATAACCAAAAAGTTATCAATAAAAAAAGTTAATTAAAAAAACAATTTCTCAAAATCAATTTAATTCACTATTCGCGAGCTGACTGACCAAAACCTAGTTCGCTTTTTGCAGTCGGGTTTTTTGATTTTTTGTTTATAATAGAAGTCGAGAAGCCTGGAGCGGTTCCCCAATTAGTTTTTCAAATAAAACAAGCTTAGGGATCTCTTAGGTAAACGGCCAATCCGATTTCTATTAAATTTCTTCTCGGTCCTTAAGCATGAACTTGAATTATGAACAAGTGAGGTGGAGCCACTGACGCCGGTTTCAAAGAGGATTATTGTTTTAAAGTTTTGAAGGCAAGGTTTCTGAACAATTGTTTTTTATTAGTATGTCTATCGTTTATACAATTCATTTATTAATTTTTAGGGTTCCGTACCTCAAAGGAAAAAAAACCGAACCCTTATAGAATCACTTTGTTGTCCGTCTTTCTATCAAGACCCTTTATTTCGAAAATGCGTGGAGATATCGAGTTGAAATTAATATCGTGTAATCAAGTTTGCAACCCCTTGCAGCTGTCAATAAATGAAACTTCCATGCTTGCTCAAGACGGGTTGGCGATTTCAAACTTTTATTAACTATCCAGTCCAGGTTTTCTCACGATGTATTCCTTCACCGTTGACCAAGACAATCTTAGAAAGTCGAGGCGAGGTCTTAGCCACTAGGGCTCCACGAAGTATCAGGATATAAAAAAAGTTGAAAATGTGGTACTAATCTTGGAATTGATGGTTCTATCGCTTTTAATGTCCGCTGTCTCTCGAACCCTACCTCTGTTTGCATAAACCCCGACCTATGAATAACTTTTTCAATAGGCAACGTCCTAAACGTTTCCTATTGAAAAGTAATTATTTATTTAACAAAGTGGTCCTGAACTTGAACTTTTCTCCAATATAGTTAATTAATTAAATCGCTACAATTTGAGTTTACGATATTTTTAGAAAATAAGCCCAGTATAACAATAACGTTTATAAAGTACCTAAAGTGGAAGGAAATGATGATTTGCTGATATGTTGTTTGAATTAAAAAAGTGAAAACCAAACCATATAAAGTTGATTGTATCTTATAATATAAAAACCGGCCAAGTGCGAGTCGGACTCGCGCACGAAGGGTTCCGTACTTGGTAAATTGCGGTTTACGATTTATACAGGTAGTTTATGTAAACTAGCACCGAAAATTGGTAAAAAAAATATATGATGTACATTACCATGTGGTAATGTACATCATATATTTTTTTTTAGTTTTATCATTCTCTTATTTTAGAAGTTACGGGGGGGGGGGGGGTTCCAACATTTTACCACTTTGGAAGTGTCTCTCACGCAAACTATTCAGTTTAGAAAAAAAAAATATTAGAAACCTCAAAATCATTTTTGAAGACCTATCCATAGATATCCCACACATATGGGTTTGATGGAAAAAAAAAATATAGTTTCAGTTTCAAGTATGGGGACCCCCAAAATTTATTGTTTTTTTTCTATTTTAGAGTGAAAATCTTAATGCGGTTCACAGAATACATCAACTTACCAAGTTTCAACAGCATAGTTCTTTTAGTTTCGGAAAAAATTGGCTGTGACATACGGACGGACAGACAGACATGACGAATCTATAAGGGTTCCGTTTTTTGCCATTTGGCTACGGAACCCTAAAAATGAATCGCAAAATGTGTTGGTAAGCGCATAACACAACAACGCCCGGGACCAATTTGGCCAATTATTTTCTTAAATGTTCGTTGAAGTTCAAAGATGGTTTTTACGGGGAGAAAAATTCTAATAATTGCCGGAAAGAAAAAAACAGCCCTTTTCTTTTTCCCATACAAAAGTTTTCTAACTAAAACGTAGAGTCAATTTGAGCTTAATTGCTATTGTATAAGCTATTTTTGCTTTGTGTTGGGTAGGGTAGGGTAGTGTAGGGTAGAGTAGGGTAGGTAGTGTAAGGTAGGTAGGGTAGATAAATGTTTGGTGTTTTTATGGCAAAACAAAGTTTGCCGGGTCAGCAGCTAGTTACAAATATAGGTGCAACCATGTTATTCAAGGGGTAGAGAACAAAAGTTCTCTTTTCTCTTTTATTCTTATTGTCTTCCGTCAGTGAGTCTGATATTATGTAGTTTATTGAAGAGGAGGGACTTTATATATAATATTAATAACTAGCCACGTATGGAGTTAGGAACTAGAAAATAAATGTTGGATAGTATTTAGGTAAACGAGCGAAGCGAAGCGAGTGTAAAAAAACATTGGGCGAATACAAATGTTTAAAACAGCGACTTGAAAATAAAAGTTTATCGTCGGAGTCCCGCTGCGGGGCTCCTTTTTCTGTCTGCAGGGTTTAATGTAATGAAGGAGAACTCATGAAGGAGATCACGAGAGCTTAGTTCGTTCGTTTCCTCGCTCACTTCAGCTCCCGTCATCCCCTTCGAACCTCACCTATCCGTGTCGGGGTTCTCTAAGCTCCCGAGCTCGCTTCGCTCGCTCTTGGACTAATTCGTTGAAAACCCGAATGCACCTGAGGCCTTAGTGCGAGTTTTTACTCACGGTCAATCGCGTTAACGTTAACGTCAATTTGTATTGAAACTGGATAAGCGCCGTCAGGGGACGGTAAGAAGAAACCTCTTTTTTTGTATACATTTTGACATAAGAGATCGTTTACCTAACACAAGTGAGCGTGAGTCACGCGTGAGTAAAAACTCGCACTAAGGCCTCTGAACTCCCGCACTGCAGCGATGTCGCCTCGATGGTTGTTCAGCTATTTAAAAAATAATAATATACTGAAATATAACCCCAAATACAATTAAAGTATGTAACAATATTTATCCGGTTTGAGTATTACTCAAAACGGATAAATAGTTACTAACTTAGTATAATAAGCACCCATTCAGTATATTTTTAATTTCCCGAAAATGTTTAGATAATTTTACTCATATTTGTTTTTTGTTTAGCATTGACTGTTCTCTGCTTTCTTTGGGCCTTTTTGGTCTCGCACGGGGTTATTTTTTTATTATTGTTTATTTTTTATATATGTATTTGCTTATCACGAGAGATATACATGAGAGTCTCCTGTGAGGGTTAGACATAAATGGTTTTTATTTTTTCTTTATTTCAAGTCCTTTCAGGTTTTTTTTCGTCGTCTCTCCAGCTTTTTCTCTTTCTGTCAAATTATAATGAGATTGATATTGATATTTTCGGGACAAAAACAACGTTTTTACTATTAATGTCGTGTCTAAAATCACATAAGTACTGTCATTAAAGTACTGAATATTAGGAAAATTACAAAATTGCCCAATCAGCCACGGATCAAATGACAACGAGATTACTTCCTGTAGTATTTATTTTATGACAAAAAATATTAGCGTCTACGTTTATTCGGCAATTTTAAATGGTCATGGAAATTATACGAAACCTTTGACCGGTAAAACTGAGTACAGTACGACGAATAAGTTGATTCCCGTCTGAAGTTAGCGTCAAATGAAACATACTTTACGAACCAAACGGCTGTTTTCTTCACAGTGTACATACACGAAAGTTCTCATAGCCTATGTTCAGACGGGCCATCGGTCGTACTGTAGATAAGCAGATTAAAAAGAAAATTGAAAGAGAGTTACCGCGGCCCTGGCTCAAGCAACTGAAGGAACACGGGTAGGTTTTAGTCAGTAAAAGTCTGACACGCCCTCTCGCTTCATCCAGAGCGGGAGAAGTCATTGGACGATTGCCCAACAATCAATCTGCCTAGGCATTTCTCATCTTTATTGGGGTAGGCATTTTGGTTACCATTATTTTACATGGAGCAACTGCCTATCTGACATCCACAACCCAGTAACTGGGTGACACCATACCCTTTAGCAAGACTGGCGTCAGTTTTTTTGGTTTCTATTTACAAATGACAGCCGGGACAAACAGCTTAACATGCTTTCCGAGGCACAGAAGAACCTTGGTATGGCAAAGCATAGTCACCCATCCACTGACCGACTGCAGCAAGAGTTGCTTAACCTCGAAGATCGACCCGTGTTATACGTAGGTATCATTTAGCTACGAGCTTCACTTTGATGTCAAACTAAACAAAATGTAAGCTTCGATTTAATTAAACAGATGGGTAAGAGTCAAAGGGACGATTTTTGAGCTAGCTTGTTTATAATAAACCACTGTAATTATGCCAGAAAATGTATTTGCTCTAGCGGCTAACCAGAAAAGCACTTACATTTTGAGGCTCGGAGAATTGCATGATTCAATTGCTCTGAATGTACCAAGAATTCAACAAAAGCATATTATTTGGGAAAAAAAGTTAATTTAATATCTGCCGTGATTGGTTGAATGATTTTTCAACAACCAATCACAGCAGATAACGCGTGCTTGTCAATTTGTGTTTTGCGATATTTTTGAGGTGAGATACTCGGCCTAACGCAAGGGCCTTAGGGCCTTAGGGCCGGTAAGGACCGGATTATACCAGATGCTCATACTTGAATCAAAATCAAAATTAGCCACACCTACCAAACAATTGCCAACCAACCACAGCTCTCGAGTTTAGCATATGATTCTTCAGCTTGACATAATAAAATTTATACTCAATAGAGCCTCTTGCTCTCCCAGACGCCGCAGACGTTACCAAACTGTTTTAACACAAAATGTGTGGAAGGTATTGAATGAAAATGAAATCGTTCCTCCAAGTTCGTATCGAAGAAGAATCGTAAAGTCCAAGTTAGCAAGCAAGAGTACGTTCCAAGTACATGCTAACACTACTAAATTGCACAGATTTTGTATTAAAAGAGTTCGGTAACGTTTGGGGCGTCTGCCAACACTGCGTCACAACAACAAGCCAACCAAATACAACTGTCCATTGCCAGTTTGAGTTGAGTTAAGCATGAGTATGAGCATCTGGAATACCGGCCTGTGGCAATTTACCTATTATTGTAAGATGACAGAAAGAGAAGCCAACCAAGAGACCAATCAACCTCCCCAAATCCAATCCCCAATCTTCCTCTTGATTGCTGATACCAATCAAGAGGAAACCTTACTACCAATTTCTCTCGCTAGGAGGCTCAGTGTATTACGGGTTAACAACGGCTTAAATAGAGGTACTATGGTTGACTGTTTTTGAGATTATCAAGTGTTTGAAATATTTATGTGCTTATCTTTTAGTATTGTTATCTTACTTATCTTAATATTACAAATGCGAAAGTTTGGAGGTGTGCATGTGTGTATGTTTGTTACTATATCACGCCAGAACGGGTGAATGGATCTAGATGAAATTCGTCATGGAGATAGATTATAGTCTGGAATACTTTTTGTCCCGGGGATAAGTTTCCTTGGGATAATTTCCATCTTTCACTCTGGCGAAGCTGCTGGCCGAATCTTAAACTTATATTTATTAACATTTACACGGATGAACCTATTGAAAAGCCCAGCAAAAATTAAAAAAAAACCAGCAAAAATATTAAAAACTAGTTGACCCCGCGGCTTTGCTCCCGTCAAAATTATAGTCTATGTTACTCGGATATAATGTAGCTTTCCATCGGTGAAAGAATTTTTAAAATCGGTCCCCTAGTTTCGGAGCCTATTCGGTACAAACAAACAAAAAAATCTTTCCTCTTTATAATTGGTATATAGAAAGACGAAAAATTATGCCGCGTTTTTTTAACCTCGTTCTGTTTACTCTTTGTTTACGAGGCGCTATCAGCTCGATAAGCTTTGTTAGCGGAACAATAGTTCCTTTGAGAACATTTTATTCATCCACCAAAAGCCAGCTAAAATTACGAAAGCGAAACCAATTAAGCCGTTCTGGTATGAAATTGATGCTCATAAATTCGAGATTTATGTTTTTACCCGTTTCGCCATTTCTTTATGCAAAGTTTTTCCTCTTATGACTCCTCCAAAGGTGCCTTATTTTCATTCAAAGACGGAAATGCATGAGGAAAAAGTACTTTTTCATGGTCATCCTTTCTTTTGCTTTTGATCTTACCATCAGGCGAGAGGGGCCAAAAAAAAACTGGCCAGGTGCGAGTCGGACTCGCGCACGAATGATTCATTACCATTATCGCAAAAAAAAACACTTTTGTTGTATGGGAGTCCCACTTAAATATTTATTTTATTCTGTTTTTAGTATTTTTTGTTATAGCGGCAACAGAAATACATCATCTGGGAAAATTTCAACTGTCTAGCTATCACGGTGCATGAGATAAAGCCTGGTGACAGACATACAAACAAACAAAATCAAAATCAATAATTTTTATTTCACATAGGCCTACATGGGCACTTATAAAACGTCGACAATGTGCACGGTTCGGGTTGGTCGATTCCTATGGAGAAGAACCGGCAAGAAACTCCATGGTTACTCTTTTAAAAAATTGTTTGGTTTTACAATATTTCCATGTTACAGCAGTACTTAGATGGGGGGACAACGCAGGCCCGATAATAAGTCGTAAGAAACTAAAACAAGAAATGATTATATAATAAATAAACAAAAGATTAAAAAAAAGTAAAACGAGATAAAATGTTAACAATCTTGAAATCTAGAAGGCCTACAATGTTCACACATTTACAAACCAATCGGTAAAATAATCTATACAAAGTATAATGTTGTTATCAGTGCTGTAACTATTCTTAGCAAAGGGCTATAAAGATAATTGAAAACCATTGTATAAAGTCTTATTAAATGAAGAAAAATTAGATTGAGAATAGTTAGAGACATCCACATATTTGTGACAGTGTGTAACAGACAGACGGATCGTGGAGTCTTAGTAATAGGGTCCCGTTTTTACCCTTTGGGTATGGAATCCTAAAAATATGTGTCGGCGTTACATGTCTTCCATACACTTCTCTATTAATCGTGTGAGTCATAGTATTTTTCATAGTAGGCATACGCATTTTACACAAGCTTTAAGCTGGTTTGGTCATATTGAGAGGATGAACGAAAGGTTAATAACAAAAGGTATTTACAAGGCAGACGTCAATGGAAACTCCGGACGGGGACGCGCTAGAAGGACCTACACGGATCTTATCGGTGATCTTCAGAAAGGCCGTGTGCGCAGTACTCATAAACGGCGTGCGTGTATGATTAGACACAAAAAATAAAAAAACTTTTTTGCAAAAAAATACTACCGACTTCCAAATAAGAAAACTACAAAGTGAAAAATTACCTTATTTTTGAAAGTCGGTGTCTTTGGTAGGTACCATTTTATTGCGTTATGGACACCGACTTCCAAAAGTTATTTTCACTTCTTAGTGTACCTACCTAATAGGCAAGTAGTTAAGTAAGGTACCTATAATGCCAGAATAGATAACCCGAATATCATGAAACTGAACATAACCGGTGAAATGAGAGTGTACCAAGGTGAACTGTACAAATCTGCGTACCCCTTTAGAGTGTACTGGCGCGATGTTATGTTATGAAATGGTATAAACAATAAACAGACATGCGATTGCAGCAATCCCGAGAGATTTGCCGTTATTTATTGAAGAGTTCTGTTGTATATCTCCGAAGTTCTTCATCAGATCTTCACCAAATTAAAATGGGACCAATTTCGGACAATACTCTTTCAAACAAATTTTCAAAATCGGTTTACAATTGCCGGAAATATGAGTGAAAATACATAAAAAAAAACATACGTAATGTCGAACATAGAACCTCCTCCTTTTTGGTAAGTCGGTTAAAAATGAAGCAAAAGAAGTATTTAATGATCGTAGTAGGTGGCGTTATGTAAATTCTGCCATCATCATCGTCATCATCATATCAGCCGAAAGACGTCCACTGCTGGACATAGGCCTCCTCCAAGCGTCGCCACATTGACCGGTCCCGTGCATCTCGTAACCAGCGGATCCCCGTAACCTTCACCAGGTCATCGGTCCACCTGGTGGGAGGCCATCCAACGCAACGTCTTCCGGTTCGTGGTCGCCATTCCAGAACCTTTCTGCCCCATCGGCCATCCGTTCTGCGAGCAATGTGCCCTGCCCACTGCCACTTAAGTTTGGCAATTCTCAGCCCCCATGGAAAAAAGGCGTTAGTTTATTAATGTTTGTATGCATTTTTACCACATAGCGTGCCATATTCAATGCTAACTGATCGATACTTTAACGCGCACTAGGTAAGTAATTAAAAAACTGCGCGTTTAATTATTTTAAGGACAATTCTGCTGTAATTTAAATATGAAAACTGATATTTATCGGCAATAAATTAGCAATGACAGTGTTCATACAGTTATGAACAATATTGATGACTACCTCTATACTCTTTGCGCTGTAACATGGTGTGGGTGACAGTTTCAATAAAAAAAATTACCCATATACGTATACGCATTTTGTGGAGCTCGTGGCTAAATAATAACAGCCGCACTGGTCGATCATCAAGGTTAAGCAACGCTTGACTAGGTCGGTCTGTGGATGGGTGACCATTTCAACATACCGAGTTTCCTCCGTGCCTCGGCAAGCACGTTAAGCCGTTGGTCCCGGCTGTCAGTTTGAAGATCTTTGACAGTCGTTACGGGTAGTCAGAAGCTTGAGATCTGACACCAGTCTTGCCAAGGGGTACCGTGTTACCCAGCTACTGGGTTGTAGCAGCTGAATCTGGTAAGACGGGAAGCCAACCCCAATATAGTTGGAAAAAGGCTAGGCAGATTGATACGTATACGCATTTTTTGTAGTTTAACGTCATACCATAGTTATACCATATACCATAGTTGCCTGTAAAGTGGCCCTTTCCAAGGGAACCGTGCAGTTTTTTCAATGTAAAAGTCTAATGACACTCAGCGTAGTGTAACTTTTAATTACTGAAGGAATTGTCTCGGTTCAGGAACTACAGAGTACAAGGTTTCTCCTCCTCCAATTTCAAAGGGCTTGTCTTAGATCTTAACATAGATAAGTTCCTATGTACTTAATCGGTTAACGCGAAACTTATTCTCAATTCGAATTCAGAGATGTCTGATAGAGATAATTATTTTGGGCCATATTTATAAATTCTTTTTAACCATATGGTGAGTTTAAATAAAAATAAATAGAGCCCTATTTCAAATTATTCGTAAAAAAATATATATATGTAAGCAAATGAACCAATATACTAAAACTATCTCTATTATCTTCTCCTGCCTCTGTATTTTTCTCTCTCTTTCAAATGCAGTAGCTTAACGACCTGATCATGATGCCACCATATCCTTTTTTATTAGTAGACTTACAGGCTTACTGTACAAGTGTCAAGTACCATCACTCTCCATGCTCGGTCGGTTAATACCGGGCGAGCATGGTCTCTGTGAAAGGCTAGAGTCACGCAATTTATCACGGTTTTTGCTCCCAGACTGTGATATAAATATTTGACTCAAGCCTGTCACGGTAGGCCGTGCTCGCCCGGCAAGACAAGTCGTAACAACTCACCACTCCTGCTCCACTTCGATAC
The DNA here is from genome assembly GCA_949775005.1 of Orthosia gothica. Classification (NCBI taxonomy): domain Eukaryota; kingdom Metazoa; phylum Arthropoda; class Insecta; order Lepidoptera; family Noctuidae; genus Orthosia; species Orthosia gothica. The sequence continues at coordinate 4,740,531 of OX459045.1, forward strand.
CAACTAAAACCTTTCCGAACCCGTCGATCTGATGCCTTCACTTCTCATTCATCTCCCGTAGACCACATTCAACGGTATCCATCAGACGGAATCAAGGTCTAGAGCAAAAAAAAACATTATTACCCGACTGGGTTATGTGTTTCGCCCGTATCTTGTATGTATGTATGTTTGTTTGTTTGTAATATTCTTTATTACCTCATATCTTTTAAACCGCTTGACCGAATTATATAATTAAGACAGCAGTAGATAATTCTTGACCGCCCAAGTGTTCTTAGATAGGTGAAGTTCTAAAAAAACAAACATGGCGGATTTTGGGCGCCATATTGTGCGGGTCCCAATATATTTTTTTTCTTTCCAAATCCATCGAGTGGGGTATCCAAATGAAGGGTTTTAAAAGATGATTACAAAAATATATACCACTTATATGTTTAAAAGTAATTCGAAAGAGCAGTCGGAGGATCAGGTGGTCAGCCAGTTAGCGAACATGTTTCCTCCGACTGCACAGCATGATTTTTCTTGTTTACAGCTTTTTAGTTCACTTCTTAATCAGTCGGGTTTTTGATTTTTAAATCAACATTTTTTTTATTTTAAACCTGTATAACACTTCATTATTAGCGTGAGTATCATAATTACGGCATTCGTGAACGATATTGTTTTCAACGAACTAACCATGAAATTGCATTTCAATCAGATTACAGCCTTAATAGCTTAAACATATTGATTAGAATTGTATGTCAAGGTCTATCATTGTTTCCAGCATGATACAGAATTATTTTTTTAGGTCCTTTGGGTCGCATTTGGTCGAATTAAAAACGGCCTCAAGGGTTATAAGTTGGAAAAAGCCCTGTGGAAAAATTTATGGTTATTTTCATAAATTAATGAATGAATGTTTGATACAATCGGGTTCTATCAAAACTGACCTCTTGAACGCTTGACCACATGGCGGTTCTCTGCCCGATAGAACCCTAAATCTGAACGTATATATATCTCTATACATATAATAAAATCGTAGAAACGTCAAAACTGTACAATAAATAATTTTTGAGAAAAAGTTAAAGCAAAGTATATGAAGAATATTAAAGCAATGTTTTTTTTTTTATGTTTGTCTGCTGCAATGCATTCAATTGGCGCCAAAACATATAGGCTTTAAAGTATTATGACATGTATTAGAACTGCTATTTTAACCATGATTTTAACTAATTGTCAACGAAGTACATAGCTTGGTGGTTTAGATACAAGGCCTCCAAGTCTTTCGTCGTGAGTTGGAATCCCAACATATGTAACTCCTCTTCTTCTTTTTGCGTGAGGGTATGGCCACCTCTGGGAACCCCACAGGCCCCAATGGCGAAAATTAACCTGATGGAAATTTTGGATTGGGTGGCGTGAATTATTCTATAATTAGTTTCAGGGCAGGAGTTGCTTTAGCCCCTGACTACAACCCAACTTGAACCGCTTGAGTGTCTTCAACCTTGGCACGCGTTACCGAAGGGGACTTGGAAGTCTATAGATAGACTCAGAACACAAGTCGACTGTAACAAAGATATTTATTTGAACGAATCTGGATGAAATTTGGCACAGAGAATAGCAGATAGGCTTTTCATCCCAATATAATATTCCCTTGGGATAAAAAAAAAACACTTTTCACGCAGGCGAAGCCACTGGCAGAAGCTATTACGTAATATAATTGTATGATCCCTTCATTATCCATAGTAGTTTATACATATGTCATTAATTTTAATAACTGTTTAAATAATTATTTAAAATAATAGTTTGGATATCAGCTGTAAGGGCTTTAGTTTCATTTTATTGCTTTTAGTCGAGGAGACGTGGAAGATCGACCTTCACCCATCAGGTAACTTGATGAGACATATTTATTATCAAATATAATTTACTAACAAACATGCCTATGTTAACTTGCCTATCGAAAAGTGTAATTAGCTATTTTTAATTGAATAAATTTTAATGAATTTTCTTTCAAAACCTTCACTCTTTTCATAACCGAATGAATTTCATCTTAACTGATAGTTTTTAGCTTAGCTTAGCTTAGCTTAGGCTATTAGTAAATAATTTCTCACACTTAGATCGTTAATACCTTAGTTTAACACATAGTAATTGAATAAATTATAGCAATAGATGCTAATTGAATAAATTATCATGACGACACAATCACGTCTGACGTCATTAGTCTACATAACGTTGAAAGGAAAATTACATGGTATACTCGTATCTGAAGGTCAGTGATGAAGAATAAACTCATTGTTGTGGCGAGTAAGAAAATATACTGTATTGTCTGATGGCGTCTGTAGTTCTATGGGATATATTCATAAAATGAACAAACAAGATGTTCTATTCTTTACAGTCATTATCGTAATTCGAGATGCGATTTCAAAGAGGAGTTTTGGAACACTAAAAATATACAAACAGTATGGAAACTACCTACAAACGCTCGAAATGGCACACTCGCACAAACGCACAGACGAGACTTTTAAAGGCACTTCTGCAGTACTGTCAGTAGTGCCGCTTAGGGTTCTCATCGATGCGCATGTTTGTGTGAGTGTGCCGTTTCAAACGTTTGTAGGTAGTTTCCATACTGTTTGTATATTTATTCTGTGGTTTTGTTTTGAGTTTTAACAGGTAAACTTTGTTCGGGATATTTACTTTTTATATCAAAGTAAATCATGGCAACTTATAATTCCTCCTCATCGTGTCTTATAGCTTTTTACCAGGGATCGCAATAGGTAAAGTATATTTTCCTAAACTTGAGCAAAGGCAGTAACTTAGAGTCGATAACACCTCCTACCACCACTTCTGTTTTGCGGGTACTTTTATGTTTTCGTCAAGAATTCTAGTATTATTCGTGCTTTTGGTTTTAGTCACATCATAATTTTGGGTAGTTTATTTTTATCATACTGTATTTATTTTATGTTTTTTGTATCTATTTTAACATACACAACAGATTTGGTTTCCGTACGTGACGTCCTAGGCGACCACTGAAAATCAGCGCTGTGCTGTGGGTCCCCCACGGCACACAAGGTTAAGACGAATCGATTGACGTAAGAATCATCAAAATTGGCCAACACTATTGGTCTGTAGAACGCCATATAGGAACAAACATACATACATGCATACATGCTTACATACATACATAGACTGATAAACACATTACACTCCTTCGGCAGTCGGGTAAAAAGAGGAGACGCTATCGCAAATAATGGAAAAGGGTAAGGAAAAATCGAATTTCGAATACAAATACATATACATGTAAAAGCGATTCTGCGGCCGACAGTCCCTACAGCTCCTTGATGAGCAAACCTGCTACTCGTACTTTCTTAAGCCTTATTTAAGGACAGAATAGCTTAAGGTGAAGGAAGAATTGAATTCCTTCAACTGTCATGGCCTATAGAGGACACCATCAATTGAGAAATGTATAGGAGAAGAAGATACATGACGTTTGGCGACCCCAAATATATTTGAAAATAGGATGATTATGAACTAGCCATTCTTTGCACAGTCATATAACTTTTTATGGTTCCGTAACTGAAAGGTCCGAACGGAACCCTATTGTTGTCACTTACGTCCCTTATAGCTAAACCTGAGCGCGAAAAAAATTTACCTACCATATCGTTCTGTAGAGCTCGTTAAACAGATAAATACTGTAATTATTGTTTTATAAAATATTGGGAAACAAGAAATGAGAAGGCACCAAAGTCAGCTATTATTTACAAAATTTTGTTCTGAAGAATATTTTAATTTCCCACTGACCTATGAACTTGAAATTTGGTGATAATGTTTATATTACGTATATTTTACTAACAAATATTAATATATTGAACAAGCGTTTTTTTTCTGTTGTGAAATTCCCTCATTTTTCCTATTACAACCAACTTGATTTTGCGGTCATGGTACAGTACCCTAAATGTGTGAAGTCCGACACGCACTTGGCCGGTTTTATTTATTTATTTATTATTATTTTTTATATACTTTATTGTACACCAAGATAAAAACATTACATACGGAAACCTTAAAATAACAACAAAAACAAAACAACAATTACGGGAAAAAGACCGAGTGATGTGGTATTTTGACCTGAATGAAGCCACCTTGACGATCACAACCAGGAACAAGAAAGAAGAGGCCGCTTATCCTCTTGAAAGACCATCCCGGAACCTCTGTACAACGCCTGTCAGGGCGTATCCCTGGGGATACTGTAAAGAGTCCCCTGAACAGTCATGTAGTTTCACATCAATGATACAAAGCCTGTAGCTGCCTATTGATATCTACACTGCTCAAAAACAGTCTGCTTTCGAAGCAATGGAAAGTAACCACCTTATCATATGTTTAGGGATGGCGTCATCACAAGGAAAAGTCTAACATTGAAATTTCTCTCACCCGGACTTAGGATGCGTGGTCACGGTCGTTTGTCATTTCCAACGAGCACGTCAGATTACAAGTAAGGTTTGGCGCACAGTTGCGATTGGTGGGCTAAAGGACCATGACTTTTGTCTTAGATATCGTGTGTAAGAAGAACCTCCTCGATACATAACCCGTTTCAGTGGACTGTTTGAAACAACCCCAAAACAAAAAAAAAGCAGAAACACAATCAGAATAAAAAATAATTTATAGAAAAAAAGAAAAATCGTTGTTGGAAGCAGCTGAGAACAGCCGCTGGTTGGATGATCTTATAACTGGGTTCAGCCCATTGCTTCACTTGCCTGATAAGTTTTTTTATCATCTCATGGAAGATATGATAGATAACCCACTTGTCCGCGCTTAGACTACATGCCCTTGGTGGTTGAATATAGAGAGAGATCTTTTGTAAGCCCAATTGCCTGAACCCTTAACCAACCCAAGACATATATTGTCTTGGCACAAAATAAAATTATTTTTTATTTTTTTAAAACAAGCTTTTTTCATATTCTTCTCACATTTGGTCGGTTGTGCGTGCAGGCCTCCTCTCTGTGTCTATCTCGAGTGCGGGTTGGTGGATGTCACATATCTTCGAATTTTTGGTCCTAAAACATGCCGGTTTCCTCACAATGTTTTCCTTCACCGTTTTGAGAGCAGTGGTGATAAAATAATTTACAAAAAGTAAAGCGCGTGCGTGGGTACGAACCCTCACCCTACAACTTCTAAGTCTAGGTCATTACCACTGGGTCAACTACTGCTCTCCATCTCATGGAAACGTACTAATATTATAAATGTGAAGGTTTGGATGGATGGATGGAGGTTTGTTACTCAATTACGTCAGAACGGCTAAATGGATCTAGTTGAACTTAGGCACAGAGATATATATTATTATAGCCTGACATAGATAGCACATATGCTACTTTTTATCCCGGTATAATGATCCCGAGGGATAATTTCCGACGCCCATGCGGGCAAAGTCGCTGGCAAAAGCTTGTATTATAATAAGGCTTAATCAAGGTCATGGTCTATCAGTATTTTATCCGTTTAATAAATGGAACAAAATAGCTACCAAATATACTTATAAATAGCCTTTATTTCTGATAATATAAATACATTTTGACAATTATTACTATTGCATATTTTTATAATTTGTTATACATGCTTTATTATCGTTTCATACCTTCATGCCATTAATTTAAAAATTATCACTTATTAAAAAAAGATTCGACTTATTTATCTTTTAGATAGTTCAATTTTATAATTATAATTTGAATTCTATTTTGTTTAGCCTTGTTTTATAATTCTATATACTAAAGTATTATTTTACGATATCATCATGCTACTGGTCTTATTATCACTGATTATTATATAATAATAGTTATAATTTAAATAATATATTATATATATCTTCGACATCGGTAACGTTATTATTAAAGGTGAACATACATACCTTCACATTTTACATTAGTAGGATATAACAGAATAACAATGTTTGTGAAAGCTTCATCTCAGAAGAGACAATAATCAAACATTTACCTACGTTCAATACACCATTCTACAAATAAAAACCTTTGTATGTGCCCGCGTGTTATCCGTAATGAAAGGTTCAGGCGTATAATAAATACGGCTGAATATTTGATATTCCAAAGTTATTTCAGGATATCTAGATTCGCTTCTGCAAATACCAGCAAATGAGATTTTGGTTTAGCCATGTGTAATACTAATTTCAAAGGATCGTTCTAGATGAATCACACACATTTTCTGTATCTATAAGCATTTTATTAATTTATCGGACTGCTGAATATATTACGTTTTTTACAGACTTCGTTGAATAAATTGTGTTGTTAGTTTTGATTAAATTGAGATAGGTTGTCAATCCTTATTTAATACGCTCTAAATAAAAGTTACATACAAGTGGCGTTTCTTGTCCGTTCTTCTCCATAACCATCTTACCTTTGCGAATGAAAGGTAGAATCACTTAATATTCTTTTTCTTATATTAATTTTTGTATATTCAAAAGTGCTGCTGTGCTAATTTTATTGAAATAAAGAATTTGACTTTGACTTTGAAAAATAGCATGGATTCACAAAAAATTTTTTCATCTACTTCATTCTACCCTTGTCCCTTGTTAGGTTAACGCAACAAGTGTTCTTCTTTCGTTCCATCCTGCGCTATTACTGAATCTCCTTTTTCCCTTTTTTCTTTCATATCATTAATCACACAATCCATCAAACTTTAAAAAAGTTCTACATCATTCGTTTTGTTTTCTACCAATAGTAATTTAATTCGTCTACAATGTGCGCCTAACCTAACATAGCTACATTAGATATTCAAAGCACACTATTCCTCGATTGACAAATGTTTCCATTATTTATCAGTGTAACGGTGTACTTTTCTTATGTATGTGCACACTTGCGATTAATTTGTCGCACATACTTGAACTATTATTTAAATCTGTTTGTTTTTAAGATAATTTTATTTATTGATTTATTCCTGAAGTACCTACAATATAAACAGTATTGGCACTACTTGAAGAAACAAGCAAGATAATAGATATTGCAAAAATAGTACAAAGGTAAGGTTTTCTACTCAATTACCTTCTAATAGGATTACAAGTTTCTGCTTGTACCTCGAGTCTTGAAAAATATATAATTACGTATTTCTTAGATCATTAAACCTTTATTCTTTCCTGTAGTGTTGTTATTGAAAATGGACTAATAAATTATTTAATGATTTGGGTTTGGACATTCTGATTATTATCCGTATAATTTGATACCATATCAAAAATTTAAGTTGGTTATGATAAGCTATTGGTGACAGAATTTTCATAACCCATCATATGCTTAATCTGAGGCGGTCACTTATATTGTGCTTACGTTTTTTACCACTTCAAATGCGACAAATCGTTGACGACAAGTCGCAAGTCTATCCCAGAACTATCGAACCAGTACATTAGGCCGAGCACATACGTTTGCTAAAGCCGCGAAGGTTATCACTATCTGTGGTTATGACAGGATCCAATTAAACTATATGTGGGTGATTTGTATACCGTTCTAATGAACCGATAAAAGTTTCATATAAAAAGAAGAGTGAACAGTGCGCCCTTATTTAGTGAAAGATTTACAAAGGACTAACAATGTCTAGTTTGAAACTTGTTTTAGTTTTAGCGCTGAATTTCTTAAGTTCAGGTGAGTTGGTTTTTGAATTTAGATCGTGTAACTAGGGTTTATTTAGTGGGTCAGATGTAAAACGGTCCTGAAAATTGTTAACGTGGTTTTAATTATAAAGTTTGGTTTAAGTAAAGTTTTAGAACTCATTTTAGGTTTTAGTAAATAACTATAGTTGTCCCCCGTGGCTATTTTGGCTTGGTATTTCCCCCAGTATCTTTATGAATAGCCTATGTGTTATTCTGTTTTATAAGCTATATTACTGTAAATATATTTATCAAAATCAGGTCAGTAGTTCTTGTGAGTAAGAAGTAATATTAGTATGATATAGCTTCTATTTATTTACTTCTTCAAATTCATATTCGCCACTCGAGAATTTTAAAACTCTATAATTAATCGAACAATCTTTCAATGGATTTCAAACTTGTTTTATAAGAACGTTCGCATCGGCTAAACGTTGTTTTATTCTTCTTCTTAAAAGTTCTCCGATCATCCACAATCCATTAGAAAACTTTGCAGCTTAAGAAAAATATGTCAACGCCAAAATTATACAAAACTAAATAAATAAGTGGTCGTTTACAATCCAATTCACATCATCATCATCTCTCATTGCTATCCACTAGGATACCACCGTGTGCCACGACGAGTGGCTTATTTGGTCATTTCCCTTTGAAATTACCAACTAAGCCAATCGTGGCACACGGATTGACCAATGAGGAAAGAAGAAATTTGGTATTGACCAATGAGGCTATTTCAATGTCGTACAACATTTTTTTTTTTTGGCCGTGATTTTGGCAGTTTCTCCAGTTCCATGCCTATAGCTCTCGCAGGAACATCCATACCGATCGGCTCCGACTTCCGGTACCTAGGGTAGCTTGTCCAAGGGGATGGCGAAGTATACCGATATGTAGCGCACCGGATCAACTAAGGATGTATGAAATGGTGACAGGTCTCTGGAACAACTTGTGACCCACAGATGCCCCTCAAGGGAAAAATCTACAAGCCTGAGATTAGACCTGTCGTACTGTATAGATCTGAATGTTAGGCTGTAAAAAGATGGATGAAAAAAGATTGCATGTAGCAGAGATGAGAATGTTGAGATGGATGTGGCACTGACGAGAATGGATAAAGTGATAAATTAGTATATTAGAGAAAGTTTGAAAGTGGCGCCAGTGACAGAAAACTTGAAAGGAAACCATTTGTCCTGGTATGGTCATGTGATAAGGAGAGATGAAACGCATGTTACTAAAACAGTTATGAATATAAATGTGGATGGATGGAGAAGGAGGGAACGGCCAAAGAAAAGATGGATGGACAGTGTGGAATATGAAAGAAAAGGGAGTCAGTGATGGCGTGATGGGGGACAGGATGGTATGGAAGAGGAAAGTGTGTTGCGCCGACCCCAAGTAACATAGGACAAGGGCAGGAAGATGATGAAGTCGCCATGCTAACTTACATTATAGTAATAGAACACAAGAAATCATTAATTTCTAAGTTTTGAGTACCTACTAATCAAATTTAACCTACATCTATAGAAGTTCGGCTTTATTTTCTCTAAGCCTCTAACTGCTGAAATGTTAATAGCTACTTATGACGCTCCTTAGTATAGATTTTGTACAAAAATCTTTCGCGTCTGTGTGCGGCAGTAAAGGTTTTAAGTCCAGAAGTCGATTCTCCTATTATATTCTACGAATAATCATAACTATAATCTGCATCTATCTCTTCCAGTATCCCCATTCGGCTTCGACCTGGACTTCCCCCATATTCCCACGGTAGAGGAGCTGCTGTACGGCCCAGCACCCTTCGATGACAGGATCGTAGGCGGCAAGAACGCCACCATCGAGGACCATCCGTACCAGGTGTCGTTCATCGTGAACAACTCCTACTTCTGCGGGGGCTTCATCGTCAGCGAGAATTATATCCTGACAGCGGGGCATTGTGCTCAGAAGTAAGTGTAGACTAATTCCTAAAGTAAGAATTTCGGTGTTGGTCCATCTCTACTTTAACCTGAAAACCTATCAAACTATGGCATTAGAGTAGGGTTTGACCCATACTGTATATAAAGTAGAAAAGTGTTATACAAGGAAGCATATTGGGACCCACTTTATTTCTAGTTTTAACAAACGACTTATGCAATATAAATATCCCAAATGCCAAGATAACATCCGTTGCAAATGACACTGCTATCGCTTTCGTCTCTATTACTGGGACTAAAAACATAATTGGCTAAATATGGGCTCTTCGTAACCTTTCGGCGAACAAAGGCGTCTTGTGTGATGTGTTTATTAGCATAATCAGTAAGGACCGGATTATATTCAATGCAACATAAAAAGCTTGAAATGTGTATACAAATATGCCTGAAAAAGCCGTAAAATATGCATGAAAATTTGTAAAACATTATAGTTTTAGAATAGGAAAAAAAGGAAAAAATGTATGCATACAATTAGTGAATTATTCAATCATAAATTATCAACACCAAAATGTAACAACTTTGTAGACGATAATAATACACACTAAAATGAAAAATGATTTAACATTTTTGTAAACGTAAACAATTAGGTAGGTCGGTATTCTGTATGGTCGGTATTCTCAATCAATAAAATATTATTATAAGTGAAAATTGTTAGTATGTAGGGGCAAAATTTTGGTTCTAGAGTTTATTATTACATTAAAAAAATGGCTAACCTACCTAAAAATATAAATAGCGAAAATATGCATAATCAATGAATTATGTATGCAATTTCATATGCAAATTCATATAATCCGGTCCCTAATAATCAGTCTTCAGTATTTCCACTGCTGTGAATGAGACCTCATTCACAGCAGTGTGCAGTGGGAATAATAAAAAGAAGGAGGACAGGGGAAGAGACCTCCTTACTCTAATAATCTAATGATAGAATGATAAAATGAAGGGAAACTCGAATGTGGGAACCTAGTTAATTTATAATCCACCATGCGGGCCCAGTGTAAATTACAAGTAGTAGATAGTGACCTAGATACACATGTAGGTCACTTTGGCGATAGGAGATTTCTTCTTTGTCTATTATGGTTGGCAATGTTAGTCCCTTGATATTACTGCATGTGTCTTGAGGCGTGGTAATAAATAAAGAAGGAAATTATGATATAACGTATAGAAGGCATTATTAACAAAATAGCTGTAGAATATGATTCTTTTGCTACGCAATTACACTCGTGCATATTTTATAATGATTGATTGATTATTTATTGATTGTTTTTTTTTGATTCACATAAGTAGAGGTCTAACCTAGCTTACAATGTAATAACAAATTACCATCTCTGTTAAAAATCAAAATGACACCGTATCAAAATGTCCTATTCGCAAAACGACATATGAGCAGATCGTCCTATTCTCCCTAGTAGAAAAACGTCCTATAAACAAAAGAATGGCAATGGTACAGTAATACCACACAAATATGAGATTTTTAATGAAATAATTATATTCAACATTTTAATTTTAAAATAAAATATGAAGTAAAATTCAAATGATATAATGTGTTGTATTTTTGCGTTCAGTTCGGTGCCAAACTCCTCAAGTTTATCACCCGCGGGTCACAGCTTGTGGCAGCCGGCCATCAAGTCGCGATTATCTGTGCCCGATGCGTCTGCTGGATAGGGAGGTAGATTGTATCCTCTCGCTCCCTTTCTGCCGCCTTCTTTGAGACCACCACTTCCTCGCAGAAGAGGGCGACTATGTCCCAAGCGCTGTCACTTCTGGCCATGTACTGGACTACGAGGTCACGGAGCTGCACAACCTAGGCTGGGAACTTCTCCATGTGGCGTCGCCTCCACCCTCGAGTATGAACTCTCACATTCCAATTTTCTATTCCATCGAACCCTACATCAGACATGAAGTATTTTTAACACCATCATCAGACGGTTGACTCGCCATAATGCTTTGATTCTTCTTTTTATTTCAATTAACTTTTAAAATAAATTATACAATTAACAATGACGAAAAATCTATTGTAATTTTTCAGTATAACTGTACTTTGACAGTAAGACATTCTGCTAATATTACGATTTGCTAATAGGTAATTTTGACAATATGACGTTCTATTCATATATCATTTTGCGAATAGGACGTTTTGATACGGAGTCCTCAAAATCAGTCAAATCAAAAACAAAAGCTGATACGATAATAGCAATTTTCTCTACAATGAAGGCCTTGCCATAGTCTACAAACATAATTTTACCGTATACGGAGTTATTATTATGAAATCAACAATGTCAACATGTTCGTAATATCAACTATGTATTCACGCATCTAATTATATATTTATAGATGGCTTGAACACGACTTTTAAGTATTAACAATATTTTTTTTTGCCTTCTCCGTTGCGACCACAGAACACCGAGATTATAGAGGCTAGATTTGTATGGCATTTTTAAGAATTGCCATTCAAATCTAGCCTGTGAGTGAGTGTCACCGTTTACTTCATATACATATAGAATTGGACTGTAGATCACCGTCACAAAATTGACTTAAATGTAGAAGAAAGCGAATGTGTGGGCAAAACCTGTCTATTTTCTTTAGGTCGCTATGGTCGTAGTGATCAGTAGTGGCTGAATGAAACTCAAAACCTGTACGTGGGTCGATCTGAACTACCCATACATACTCATCGATCGACCCATAAAAACTGGACATCCGTTACTCTGTCTCTCTCACATTTTTATGACCGTTTTAACTTGTCAGCCAGACCTGGTATGCTTAATCCAGTTCTATCTGTATATGGATTACTTATTGAAACTGAACTCCGTGACAAGACTAACTATGGCTTTGACAGCGGATATTCTAAGCAATGGCGTCTCGATTTGCTGTTGTCGCAGCGTTCCGTGCTCTCTGGTTCCAACGATCTCCTATACTTAATTACGGCTGAACCTGAAAGGCAATTAATTATTCGTGCACTGTGTTTGGTTTTTTGCCACCCCTGTTTGGGTGGTGGACCTCAATGTGTCAACGCCAATGGAATGCTTCGCCTAATTATCTCGATTAATCTTCCAAAAAGTATTACGTTGTCTCAGTGTTTCTTCTTATGTACTTTGTGTATGGATCTTCATGGATACCCTCCGTCTGGGTTGAATGGAGTGTTGTTTCGGATTCCTACTACTCTCCTACTCTTCGGTTTCTACTACGAACTACTATGGTGAATGTTTGTAAAAAAGCTAGGTTTCTTTCACGTTATGTAATTGTTGAGAAGTCGTGCACCAGTTAAAGAGGCGATTTTTGGTAGGGCCGATGTCTAGCATTGTACATCTTTTGGCTGAAATCATTATTTCAGCCAAAAGATGTACAGTGATAGACATGATGAATTACTTACTCGTGCAGATCTAAAAATGATTTTATCCCTTACAGCGTAGACCCATCAACAGTGGTCCTTCGAGCCGGCAGCAGTTGGCGAAAGAACGGGACCATCATACCAATAGCAGAAGTAACACCACACCCAGAGTATGACGACCCCAGGTTCGACAAGGATGTGGCGGTGATGAAGACAGTGGAACCCATAGAGTTTACTGATGTTATCCAGCCTGTCAAGCTGCCGGAGAAAGGCAGGGTTTTGGAGGATAATTCGATTATTATGGTCAGCGGGTGGGGGAGGACTGAGGTAAAATATTTTGGCATTTTTTACTTTCAGGCGATCATCGCACCTATACGCGAACGCCGCGTTAATTTGTTCGGCAAACCGCAAGTACCCTCTGTTGGCGCGATGACACAATCGAGTTTGCCGTACGATAATCGCTTTGTTTTACAACGAGGCTTCAGAATTTGAAGCGTCAATAAGTTGAATCGAGTTTGATATTCTGTTGATTGCAGAGAAAAAGTACGTGGAAATGATGAAACATTTAAATGATAAGAGCAATTATTAATCGAACCAAGTACAGTACTAGTATTTTGCTACGGCAAATGATGACAACTGCAATAAACAAACATCGCTATAAATAGGAAAGTTTTTGATTAGGGAACTATTTAGTGCTGTCAAATAACAAAAATCATGTAAGGCACTATTTTAAGTTATTACTAATATCATATATATATATATATATATATATATATATATATATATATATATATATATATATATATATATAATACTTGATCAAAATAAAAACAAAAATTTGTGTAAGTAGATAGGTACTTCTGAGTCTGAGACTTCAAATTGAATATTCTCGAAGAATCCTATTTGGTATTGAGGAACAGCAAAAAAGGCAAATAATTCCTCAAGTGTTCTTTCATAGAAGAAATAATATCGGTACTCGGTAGATAAATATTATTTTGGCAAGCTCGTCACATCTTAAGGGCTATTATGTCGCGCGTGTCTGCTAAAGTTACGAGTACTCCAATATTACGTGAAATAACTTAAGAAATAGATATCAGTACTTTTCTTGGGTTTGTGCGTGACCCAAGGTCAGCCCAGTGATGTGTGTAACCAAGTGGCTCTAACCTGCGGTTTGGCGCCCGAGACGATACATAGGAACTCTGCAGATTCTGGAGAAAAGTAGCCTATGGCACTCAACAATAGTATTGCTTTCTATCAGTTAATATAAGTTTATGCAATGGTCATTTAAGAGTTATTAAAACACGTGTGTGGGTTTTTATCTTCACTCATACAGTTAAAATAAAACAAAAGCGGAAACGGAAGAATATTTATGTGGTATGGCGGGCAATTTAGACTCTCATTGCGCATAACTGCGCAGCGCGCTTCTATATACAATGATACTATTTTTCTACATTAAGACAATGAACGTGGTGCGTATGGGCACCAATATGGTGCCAATAAATAAAAATAAAAAGTGTGCTATAAAAATTAAATAGTAGATTGTTACACGAGGGTCGAAAGGAATCAGTTCCCAGACGCCCGAGCTATAGTACGAGTAGGAGTTGATGTCTTTCACCCGTGTTAAGCACTCTTACTATAAGGAAAGTAGAAAATAGTAATTTTTTGTAAATATTTATTGATAATAGTAACACGAGTAGAAGTTAGAACAATTTGTGAAATTTAAAGTTACATTTTTGTTCGGAATATTAACGCTGTTTGATAAGTTATGACAAATTTAGCTGTGTTGAATTTCTGTAAAAGTAGGAGACTCCAGTATTTGATTAGACGGTGGAATCCATGGCGCTGACTCCCATGAAGTAGTTGGTTGAAGTGGGGCGTAAATTTATAGTATCAGTTAATTTGTTTGAAATTTTAGTTTTATTTTGGACAGAATCCTCAATGTCCTACGCAACTGTGCTGGATATCCATCCTCCATGTTTTTTTAACATTGTTTGCCTCAGAATCGGCTAACAGTGTCAGTGACCTTCTGCATTCAAATATGTTGCTATTTGATTCGGCATTCCTGAGATTTTATTTTTACCGATGACTTGTTTATAGCATTTTCTCTTTTGGTAATTGAGAAAAAAAAAAAATATGTCATTAGGTCTGTTTTTTTTTATCTTTTTACTATTTGTGTACACTCTTCTCGTACAACAAACGTGCGCTCAATATTTGTTTTTGTTTAAGTCAATTTCACGAGTAATAACTGGCCTTAATTTTCAAAGTCGTTAATTGTTAAATTTGTGAATTCACTGCTTCTGCAGGCGCCGCTTATACCGAGTATCAACACCACCTGTGAGAAACATGATTTCTTCATTACTATTAATCTTTAAATACCTATGTAGATAGAATAACATGCAGAGTTCTTTTACTCCATAAATGCACGCCTTTACTCTCAATTTACGCAATCTGGTCAGTGTTTGATTGATATGATTGCCTCTTTTTATGGAAACCTATCTATTATACATATCAGAGTAAAGTTGTTGGGATCAACGTTTATTTTTTGAGTAAAATACCCCTCCCTACATAGATAAGCGTTTATAGCTTACCTTCACTGTTAAATATATCTCGTCAGGGGCTTCATTTAAAAATAGTTCCACTTTGTAAAAGGTGAAAACCAGAGACTGTCTTTTCAGAAACGATGTTAGATTATGGAATCTTTTCTAATCGACATTGTGTTTTACTCTTAGTGTACTCTTGAGCATTGAATACCTGCTCCACAGCGTAAAAGGCTTTATTTTGCCAGACAGTCCATTGAAGTATGTAAGAAATACACTTTCGGAAAATGATTTTATTTTCTTATCTGTTCGCCATTTCATAAAGTCACTGTATGTATTTAAGTATCTTTCCTTAGAAATTTGTGACAAAAGATATTCGATAACTGTATTTGCCTCGTCTTTAACAGAATCTAGGGTTAACATTTCAGAATCACTTGAACTCCTTTTTTAATAAGATATTAGTCTTAATCCGAGTTTTCGATACAGCTTACAGAGTTAGTATCCCGCCAAATAATATAGTCTATTTAAAATTTAACTATGGAACACACTGCGTCACTGCTGCGGGCGGACGCGATTAGTTTTAAATTTCACACTGGCCGTTTATACACTCACAAGACATTTTTTTCTTAATTATGTTAGATTTTTCACAGCCGACTGCCTAACCAAATTTAGTTCTGTTTTTACAATTTATTGCCACCCTAGGGAGGGAAGCAATCACTATGATACCAACCAAAGGTGGGAAGTAGTTCTTCCACCCGCTACTCGGATCAAATAAACACTGCTTTCCGGGTATTAGAAATGAAAAAGTTATTTTATGACGCAGATTTTTGTTGTTGATGTAATTCGAACGAAAATTTTGCACTGTAATGGTTTTTTTATTTATTTTACCTATCCACGAAAAAAGGTACATGGTTCGAACAATATTTTTTAATTCATATTTGGTTGTGAGTGTAGATAATGTCGTCGAACCTATTAAAATACCTCTTTATTAATTGATTGCACGTTCATTCATGATTCAACTAAACTAATAGAGAAGAAGCAAAAATACCATCTTCGGTCGCTAAAGATTCTGTACAAAAATACCATCTTCGGTCGCTAAACATTCTGTACAAAAATACTATCTTCGGTCGCTAAACATTCTGTACAAAAATACCATCTTCGGTCGCTAAACATTCTGTACAAAAATACCATCTTTGGTCGCTAAACATTCTGTACAAAAATACCATCTTCGGTCGCTAAACATTCTGTACAAAAATACCATCTTCGGTCGCTAAACATTCTGTACAAAAATACCATCTTCGGTCGCTAAACATTCTGTACAAAAATACCATCTTCGGTCGCTAAACATTCTGTACAAAAAAGGAAAAATTGTGAGGGTTTGTGTTTGTTACTATTGATTGACTTTTAGGCTTTACGGATAGTGAATTTATTTTTTAAAATAAAACATAACGTTTGATAAGCTTTTTGCCGGTTAAAAAAGTTTGCGTATTTATATAAAATAAATTTATTTAAAAAAATTAACATTGTTTTCACATATTTCGTTAGACACACTTTTAGCCTGTTAGAAAACAGAATTAATAAAAGCAATACATTGCGTTTTTAAATAAAATATGCAAGAACACGCTACTACCTTTTCATGTTCGTTTCAAGGTCAAAGCTTTATCGAATCCCTGAAGTTAATAACCATGCCTGAAAGCGTCATTGAATTTTCACCAGCCTCGGTTTTAGGCTAATTTTGCATACCTCGGTAAAAACTAATAGCTTCTCTGGTGCAAAAAAAATATAACTTGTTTTGACAAAATTCTGGGCACTACTTAACTTTTAAACAACTTTGAAGGTCTTAGGAAGGCTTAGGTACCTAAAGTCACCACCAGATAACAAAATAATAAAAGTCGTTAAGACAGGTGTCTTCCAATGTATTCCAATATTTCAAAACGATACGAAAAAAATGTAAAGGCAAGGTAAGGGGCGTCCTTGACCCTTTCACTTGGCAATCAGTAATGAGTTAATATCTCATATATATAAAATGGTTCTACGCCTATAGCTTTCATTAAAGACCAAAATAATCAAAATATCTCAATAAAAAAAAACATGTTTTAAAGTCACGTAACCCACGCGGATGCTCACCCACTCGGTGGTCAGACCTCATCAGGGCGATTATGGGACTCACGGTGACCACTGCCCGGAGAAGAGCCGAAGACAGAGTGGCTTGGAAGCAGCTCCTCAATGACTCCGCGAAAGCTTTCCAAGACGGGCACGACCTTCAGTGATGAAGACAACGAATACCTATACCTATTTGAAGATGCTTCTACCAATTGAATTGTTTTACGTTTTGTCTTTAGTTCGAATATTTATTCCTCTTCAAAATACTTAATTCCCAAGCAGGTAAACTACAAGCTTGTTGCTAAAGCAAAACTTCTTATTGTTTTTTGCATGATCGAAGTTCTTAATTTTGTATCATTATAATTTATAACTTTTTTACTATTTCGTGGTTATTGCTTGCGTCTTGCAAAAAAATAGTAAATTATATCTTGATTGTAGCAGATTAGTATTTAATTAAAATAAATGTTTATACTACATACTTATAGGATATATGTTATATAGTTTGGGTTTTAACCAAAAGGTAAAACTTGATCGGCTATCGACGTGTGTATGTAGGTATTCAAACCCAGCGCTAGGTGTTGTTATTGCAATGGTCATATGGTCAAAGACCTCTTATGATATATCTGAATTCTATGTGACGTTTACTTTAATGGTACAGGGTGGAAAGCCCTGCAATCTTCATTGAGGATCCCAAGATCCTCTGACCAGACAGAGGAAGCAGTGTCTGAGGGGCACTGCTCGATGGCTGTTTCACATGTTCAATTCGCATGGAGAACTTTGTAGTTTGTTTTCTTTTAGATTTGTAGTTCGTATGTGGCGATATATATTCTGCTACAGTCATATTTATAGTTCCAGAATTTTCGGATTCAAGTGCTGGATTGAAACACTAGACTAATGTAAATAATCCTTTACTTCTATGCACTCACTGATCTTTTGTAACCCCATTCCAGCAAGGAGGCAGCTCTATACCAGAAACTCTGATGGACGTGGAGATTCCCGTGGTGCCTTACTGGCAGTGCATGGCCGTCTACTTCACTGTGCTCACCAGGAACGAGTGGTGTGGAGGCAACTTCGTGCTCGGAGGGCAAGGGACTTGTCAGGTACATGCATATTATTTATGCAGATGCAGGCGGGACTCCCAAGTCACAGGCGCTGAGATTTAGGTACTCTGTCCGTCCACTGAGTGACCTCAGGAAAGACGGTGGCACAGTGATCACGAGTTGCCGTGCACAGCAAAGCCTCGGGTAGACGCTACTTCTATCTCCTTGGGACATAAAAGGTGTTGCACAGAGTGGGTCCTATGTGCTGGTGGTGATCACCAGGGTGATTTTAGTATGGTAAAAAAGGGATACGTGAAGATTACGACAAGTCCTGTTTTAGTGGTTAGATCATGGGTTCAGGCAGGCATTTAACACCAGTCCGACGACGTGGATATTCACCAATCAGCAGGCACGAATATAATAAAATATAATAATATAATATTACGTATCTTGCAAGAGCAAAACGATAGCAAGCTTCAATACAGAATTTACAGTATTGGCGTTTGTTACATAATAAGCCTGCCGTACCAGGCCGGTGCATGGTGGATCATAGTCCACTCCTTCTAACAGAGAGGAGTCCTGTGTCTCAGCAGTGGGTAAATAATTAGTTATTGAAAAAAGGTAAAAGTAGTAGTAGTTAAAGTTATAAATAACAGTTTATTTATTTTCTTTATAACGTGGTCATAAATCTAAAAGTAATGCTCCTGCCATACCTTACCTCTATGAGAAGACCTCTATGCAGAAGAATAATATGGAATCCGAAAAAACTGAACAGGCATCTTTTTGGCTCTCTGAGATCGAGGTGAGAAATCGATCATTACAAAAAAAAATACGCAAGTATACGATGCGATAAATCCCATTACGTTTTTAATCCCCAGAATTGAATTCATTCTTTAATACACAGGGTGACTCCGGCGGTGCAGCGGTCCAAGATGGTCAGGCTGTGGGCATTGTCTCCTTCGGCCGCGGTTGTGGCCAGCGGTTCTCACCCAGCGTGTTCGCTGATATCGCCGCACCTCCAATAAGGGACTTTATTACCGAACATACTGGCTTGTGAGAAGCGAAAATAAAACTAGCAAGATAAATGTTGCAGATCATTTAGTTTTTAAATTATTTATGCTTTATGTTAAGAAAAACAGTGTATTAACAATGTAACTAAAAAAAGGTAAAAGAACATCATACTAAAACCCAGAATTCAACTTTTTATTTGGCTGGACCGAGCCAAATCGGTATGTCGAATGTAAAGATTAACGTTATTATTCTAGGAAATAAATTATTGAATATTACTTGTAATGATTCAAATAATTTAGTATTTTTATTGAATATGCACCTATTTATTTTAAGTATTTATTACCCAATCAATGTTTTTTAAGTATGATTGTTCCTATGTGGCGTTCTTAAGACCAAACGCATTGACCGATTCGTTCGATTCGTTTTAACCTTGTGAGTGTCACTGGCTACATTAAAATTGGAAAATAGAAAAATTACGGCTTTTGGGCGCCATATTGTGGGGCTCATCATCATATTTTTTTTTTCTTCCATAAACATGTGGGGTATCAAAATAAAGGGGTTTAAGAGATGATTTCAAAAATATATAATATAACACTTTTATGTTTAAATGTAGGTACAAAATTAAAAAAAAAAGTTATAAATAAAAACGTTATGTATCCTCCGACTGCACAGCACGGTTTTCTTCTTCTTTACGTCTTTTTCAGTCGGGTTAAATTTTTTTTTAATTAACTTTTATTTTAAAAATAGAATGGAAGAGAAAACATTTTTTCGACACAGGAACAACCGCCACAAACAGAGTGACAGAGAAAAGAAAAGAGCACCTACATTTTATGCTGAGCGTGCCCATATCAAAAGGATTAGAGTTACGTTAATAGATAGAGGGTCAAAATTATATCGTCGAAGTGAGCACAACTTCAGTTGCAACGTCAATTTGAAAGACCGTATTAGGAATACAATGCTACGCTAAAAAAAAAAACTGCCATCCTTACCCAAAAAGCAGCCAAGCTTAAATGAGACTGGGCCGGCCACGTTTGCCGCGTGTCGAACGTCTCATGGGGTTCTCACTACTGCAATGTGGGTCCCGGAAAATGTACGGCGACATCGCGGTATACCCAGGCGAAGATGGTGGGACGAGCTTAACACCTACAGAAAGGACTGGTCTACACTTGTCCAAAACCGGGACAAATGGAAGGAAGAAAGGGAGACCTTTGCCCTGCAGTGGGACAATTCGGGCTGAAAATCACATCACACTATCTTACTTATATTTTATAGCTGTTCCCCGCGGCTCCGCTCCCGTGGACCACCCCACAGGACCCGTTTTCGCGATTAAAAAATAACCTTTGTCACTCAGGAATAATGTAGCTTCCTATTGGTGAAAGAATTTTTAAAATCGGTCTAGTAGTTTCGGAGCCTATTCGGTACAAACAAACAAAAAAATCTTTCCTCTTTATAATATTGCTATAGATTAATATTATAAATACGAAAGTTTGGATAGATGGATGTATGATTGTTACTCAATCACACCAGAACGGATGAACGGATCTGGATGAAATTTGGCACAGCGAAAGATTCAAAATCAAAATCATTTTTTTTTATTTCACATAGGCGGCCTACATGGGCACTTATAGAACAATATAAGTTTTTAAGCTGACATGGTCACAATCATTAAAATTAATATTTGTTTCGGGTAAATATCCCGAAACAAATATTAATTCACTTATAGAACGTCGACAAAAGGTGCACGGTTTGGGATGATCGTTTACTATGGAGAAGAACCGGCAAGTAACTTCATGGTTACTCTTTTAAAAATAGTTTGCTTTTTAATATATTAGGTTTTACATTAGTACTTAGATATGGGGGGACAACGTAGGCCCGACAATAACTTGTAAGAAAAAAAGTATATTGATTCTCCCACATCCCCCCAGATTATAGTGTAGCCCTCCCTCCCTCCTCGCGTCGTTTTCCTCAGTACTGAGAGTCGTGACTCCCTCGTTGCATCAGTTTCTCCCGTACGATTTCCCTCCTCCGTCCGATGTTCCTTTGGGATAAGAAAACACATTTCACGCGGGCGAAGCCGCTAGCAGAAAGAAGCTAGTAATAAAATAAAAGCAAAACTTAACAATTAAATCAACAAATACTTATACCGTGTTACAAAACTTACATAAAGTACATTCTTTGTACTTTTAAATTGGTAGGCAACACGTATTTAAAAAAAGAAGGCGGATTTTATCATCAAGGAAATAAGTCACATGCAAAGAGTCCAATCGGATTGTCATCAAATCGTTTTTAATCACACGTCAAGCAGGATGTTTTGGCTCCTCAAGGGTACAGCTAAGTGCTGGTCATCGTGACTTCAAACACATGTAATTGCTAGATCATGTGAATACTCCGAGATTGAATTAGGGATCCCCATTTCGTGTGTCAATTGTTTTTGCTGGAACAGACTGATTGGGCACAAGAATACATTAAAGTTGGTGATTGTTTAAGCGTCAATTTGTGACTTGTCTTTGTTGGCTGATTGGCAAGTATTTGAATTAATTAGTGGTTATTTGCTTACCATTGTTTGTCTTTAAGCAGATGAGTTTTGAATGGAGTCATTGTCTTATTTGAGTCAAAGTTGAATATTCTCATGAGTATGTCACTCTGGCAAATATACCTAGTTTTCAATTTGGAACTTAGCCGCTTTATGCTTAGAATAGATGTGGTTAGCCTCTTCACAAACAAATCTAAGGGTCTTTAAGTCAAGAGTGAAAGATCTCTACTAGGCAAGCGTGCTTCACCGTCGATCACATCATCGCTTCACATCAGCCCACCCCCTAGCCAAGTTACAAACATTTGGTATTGATTCTCTTTCTACAATCGTTAACGCCTTCTATTTGTATGGTCTGACCACGTGACTTAACGTACCGATGTTTAAAAAAAGAATTATATTAGAAACCTCAATATAATTTTTGAAGACCTATCCATAGATACCCCACACGTATGGGTTTGATGAAAACCTTTTTTTTAGTTTCAGCTTCAAGTATGGGGACCCCCAAAATTAATTGTTTTTTTTTCAATTTTTGTGTGAAAATCTTAATGCGGTTCATAGAATACATCTACTTACCAAGTTTCAACAGCATAGTTCTTATAGTTTCGGAAAAAGTGGCTGTGACATACGGACGGACAGACAGACAGACAGACATGACGAATCTAAGGGTTCCGTTTTTTGCCATTTGGCTACGGAACCCTAAAAAACGCTCCAGTTACTGTTCCTTTCCTGTATTTCTTTTGATATTCATAATAACGACGGGATTATTGGCTGTTCATCATCATCTTCATCCACAGACCAACTTCAGCCACTGCTAAGCATATACCTTTCTTTTATTATTCCTATCACGTTCCTGTGCCAGCCCGATCCAGGTTTTATCCACGATGGTATCTATTCAGCATCAGGATAGACTGGCAGCCGACCCTACCTAAGTTGGGAAAAGACACGGCAGTTGATGATGCATAACGTTCCCACAACTGTGATACAGGCATCTTCTCTATCGGAGAGAGATGATTATTATATATTTCCTACCTGAGTTATCCAAGGGAAAGGAAAAATGGAATGGAATTGGCCCCTGTCTTCTTTTCGTTTCTCCCGGGAAGATTATGGCTTTCAATAAATCCAAGATTTTCACTTCAACAAAATAAAATTCTTCTACACATTGTCCCTATGCAAAATATCGGTATAATTTATACCGAAGCAATTGCCTTGTATTACTACAATTATATCCACGGTCCAGTGAACTTTGGTACACACGTACTTATCTGTGTTTCTGACGTATCATTAGTTATGACCTTGATAGAAATACCAGGAGATCATCACAGGTGATGGGGACGTTATTATGGGGCTTGCACGATATCGTGTGTTGGTATATAATCATGCGAAATGTATGTTTTAAGAATATTGAGACGCGCTTTATGATTCCAAGATTCATCGTCATTTTATTCAAAATACTTCTACTTATAGGCCTCCCCCAAGCGTCACCAACTACCTCAATCACATACACATGAATGCTTTTGACTAGGATCTCCAAGGAAAAAGAAAGAGTACTCGTCCCTGTCAAACCTGGCGTCGCACCGTGTTGGCAGAAGCGACGAGTGAAGAGCGAATGCTGTAGGATAATAAGTAAGTTAGTACGCGTCACCAGAACCAGTCCTGTGTTTTTCACATCCTTCAGCCGGGCGAGCAAGGCCTACTGTGATAGTACACAGTTTGGGAGCAAAAACCGTTATAAAATGCGTGACTCAAGCCTATCACAGAGGCCGTGCTCGCCCGGCAGATTCTCACGACTCTCACCAACGTCAGTCAGTCAAAACGTTTAATTTTAAGAATGAATCTTCATATTAATTGGTAATACTGAACAGGAATTTCATATATACTCCAAGATTCGTTGAAGATGAATTCCTACAAATGTATAGGTTCTTAGGATTAGGTAGTAAGCTTAGCTTACTCTGTTGTTCATACTCAAGTTACAAATTAATATAACCAATCCCGTACGAGCACATTGAAGACATTGTCTAGTATCTAATATGACCTACAACTATAATTTTCAAAGCGGATATTAGGTTGTAACTGGATTAATTAATATGTAACACAATGATAGCAATTAAGTTACACGCCTACACTTTCCAGTTTCCCAGAACCTGTTTATTGCTAACTAACGTTTCTAACAGACGTTATAATTAACTGAAAACTTGATAACATCAAGTACTATCTACATACCTACATATGTAGGTAAATAGGTTGTGTGCTTAGGGGCGGCCTCGTGCGACAACCCAAAAACATAAAATTACACAAAATCATACAAAATTTGAGCATTATTTTGACAACCTTCTTCGAGAAAAATTGAAATTGCTGTACTGACCAAATACATGCGAGCAGCGGCCGGAAAAAGTTGTATGAAAATCATCTGTCGTGTTTAGCGGCCAAATAAATTACATAGAAAACTCATATCTGTCGTGTAATTAAAAATGGAACGATCTTTTACTCCAAAACATGGCAACCAAGGAGGTAACTTATGAAAGGTTTTATTTAAATTTCGAACTTGTTACAAATAGAATGTAGTTTATTGAAACAAAAAACAAATGGTTAAAGTGTTCATTTGTTTTTTAAATTCCACCGGGAAAAATAGAGATGTTCGTTGTTCGTCATTGATTTTGAAAAGTATTTGTATTTGACAAAATGAGTTCTAGGTACTACTTAGTTTGAATTTCCGCGCATTATTTGAGAAAAGTACTATACAAGCCTTGGCCTCAACTAGGCATTGATGGAGTTACGACCTTTACACGTTCGTGCATCAATGCTTCTTTTCCTGGCCACTGCAGTAATGTACAATTATGTTATCCTTAGCTATCAAATACGGCTACATAGAAGGAAATACAAGGATTTGATTGGTTCAGTTTCAGGACTGTGTTGTGTGTATGACTAACATCGTACTGACATCGGTTTCGGAACAATAAAATAAATGTGGTTAAATATTTAATAGTAAAGTATTAATAGTAATAAGTGCTATGTTAAGCATTTCTTGTCATCACCACTTTATCAAAGGGCCTCGCAAAAATATGCCGCGCGCCCAGGGCCTCGCAACGGTTAGGGCCGCCCCTGCGTGTGCTATAATATACGGGTACTATTATGAGTGCGTAAATCTTAATTACTGACTCAAAACGCGTTCATAATTTTCCAAGAAAATTATGTGCATTTAATTATTTTGTTTAGAGGACACGTCGTCCTCTATACAACATAATTAAACTGTGAAAGGGGTTTAGAGAAGGCAATCTATTAAATTATATTATAATAGATTCTACTATCGACTTCGCCCGCGTAAAAAAGTGTTTTATCATCCAAAGGGAATAAGAAACTATCCTATGTCCTTTCCTAGGTCTGCCATTCTCCATGTTCCAGTTACTCCATGCCAAATTTCATCTAAATCGGTGCAGTAGATCCAGAGATTACCCCCTACAACCTCACAAACTTTATATATATATATATATTTAGTTTCTCGGGATCCTAGGGTCCCGGCACATTGAAAGGTGTAGCAGGGGCCGAAACTAATTCGCAGAGGCCTTTTTGACATGTAGGATGAAATGTGACATCAACCGCCGATTATCCCTGTATGCACTAGTCACTACGCAAGACCACCCAAGGACAATCCCCGGCTGGTGCGGGACTATTGTAGAATATGCAGAGAAAAAATATTGGGTTATAGGTTTGTAAGGTTTCATGGATCGATTACCTAAAACTATAGAAGGACTATTGGCCCTTGCCTGACTACTGTTGATCAACACGGCTATAAAATGGCAGGGGATGACTTGTACACTCAATTAATGCCCCCCCCCATAAACAGTCGCTAGCACTTTAGTGACGTAGCGCCAAAGGGGCAACATATACGGAGGTGCTTGAGGAGTGGAGAGGAGTGGAGAGGTATGCCACGGCTATCAGGACAATCCCGGCAGTACGGTCAATACCCTTACCAGCATCTTACTGGGTTAACTTCCTTTCTCCGAGCATATTATTATTAGTATAAAAGTATAGATTACTATATGAACTGTATCATCATCATATCAGCCGAAGAACGAACATAGTTCTCCCCCAAGTATCACCACATTCCCCGTGCGTCTCGCATCCAGCGTATTCTCGCAACCTTCACCAGAGCTGACAGAGCTTCACATGAGGTGTAGTAGTTAAGTTTGTAAATAGCGTGTAGTTGATATTATTAGCAGCGACGAGGAAATGAAGGGATTGGAGAATTAATAGAGCTCTAAAAAGTTGTCAAGAATTTGGACATCATGAACTTAATAAAACTGAAAGAAAAGTCAAAGTACTTACAATACAAGTTTATTAAATTATTTACAACAAAGCACAATAAAATTATAATCATCACATTTTACATTAAATAATAAAGGATCACACAGACAGTTGCGGCGTGACAATGTGACAACGACACTGTTTAATAGAGATTTTTCTAATTGTAGTCATTTTGGAACAATTTACGACTACTGTCGCATTGTCGCGTCAGACCTGTCGGCTGAAACCTTCAGTCATCTTATCACAAATCACAGTTCCTTTACAATCGCCATGATAGCGTAAGTCACTCCAGAAAACATGGCCACTAATGCGAAGACTCCTATGACCACGTTCTTCCATACAACGAAAGAATATGGCGTAATGTCTCGGTTCCATCTGAAGACGGTTTCTGTGATGGCTGGTAACAGGAGTCCCATGACGGACAAGCATATGGCACCCACGAGCTCCATGAAGAGTTCCAGTCTTGGGACGGCACTAGCAATGCCGACTGTGGAAAGAAAGAAAAAAAAAACAAATTAATACAAATTAATTTTGAATTTCGAACTTCAGTTGTCAATCATGGCTTAATATCAGACTTGGAGAGGTTGATTTGTTAGGTTAAAGCTACCTTTAGAACTGTGGCACTGGTTGAGTCAAAGCTCCAGAGCCTTGAACATCGTCGCCGAGGTTTTTTAACGGTTGCATTTCGGAGAGTGTGTGATGGAATTGCATGATCTAAGTCCGTACGGCAATGCGCCGTCGGTACATGGTGGACATCCCACCCATACGCACTAAACGTTTTGAAAACACTTTCATTATGCGGTCAGCTAAGGAGTGGAATTCCCTGCCAGAGTCTGTGTTGCCCGATAGCTACAACCTCGGGGTTTTTAAGTCAAGAGTGAATAGGTTTCTTCTAGGCAAGCGTGTTACACCGTCGACCACATCATCGCTTGATAGTGGTCAAGCGCCAGCCTTAATAATATAAAAAAATAAAGGTTAGAATTCAGTGGTCATTCGTTAAATGCAGTTGGAGAAGTGAATTTGTGAGGTATCTTTTTCAAGGTTGAATGTTTATAAGTAACTGAAAACCTTAAATAAAATAACGTCTTGGCGTATGGCCCGTTGGGTTAGACAGCCCTATCTATAGTTCAACGATATATCGCCTCTTATGTTTAATTCCTATTTATGAGGTATTAAAAAACCAAAAATCGACTGGGAATAAATTCAGAAAATTCAGAGAGGAAATCCAAGTAACACTTTCCCCGTCCTGGGATTCAACCCCACGACCTCATGTATAGTAGTTAGCACTTGGGACAATCTAGATTTCGACCAACAAGTTAATCTTTTTCCTTTTATTTTTCTTTAACTTAACTGGATACATGCAAACCGACACTAGAAGCCACAATAAACATTAAACCTAGAACCCTAAGTAATTAATTCGTCCCGTAAATCAACTTACTTTGAAACGCCTGATATTTGTCTTAGAGCAACGTTTCAACCTCAAGCGCTTAATGCTAAAGTTACGTAGCCGTAAGGTTCAATGTTGCTGAACATTGCAGGCATGTGCAGGCGAGGTTGCCTCGACTTGTCGTGAGTAAGTCTAAGTAAAATATTGTGTGGAAAGGACGTAACTTTGCGAGTCTTAGTGCTTTAATGACAAGTCTCGCTCAAACTGCTTGTGGTTTTAAGTCGAGTGGTTGTTGATTCAGAAAAAGTAAATAAAACCGTAGGAGGTCTAAGATAATACGTTTTGAAATTATGTTCGGCGTATTTTTCTTAGACAATTTTCAGGAAAGTAGTATTAGCTTTCTGACCCTATCTGAAAGGTCCTAGTAATAGATTGAAAGAGCAATGAAAAGTAATTATCAAATTTATCAGATTCAGCGTGCCTTAATTAAGTGTACCACCTACGCATTGCAATACTAATTACAGCAGGCGTCGGTACATTACGTACCCTGTAATTATTGTTATTACGGACTTGCGGTGCTATTTATATTTATTTACTTATTATATACTTTATTGTACACCAAGATAAAAACAATACATACGGAACCTTAAAATAACAACAATATACAACAGGCGGCCTTATCGCGATCTGCGATCTTTTCCAGGCAACCCTGAATGGAGAGAGATAGCCTGGACACGACATGGGGTTGCACTTGGTGCAATATTAAAATTAAATAATAAGTTACAAACAGAAGCACTAAATATAAAATACTAAAATAGATACATAACTACATACATACATTTATAAATATACAGGCAAGAAAACAATACAGCTCCAACAAGAATATGATTACAGTGACAGGTGCTCTTTTACCAGTCTTTAAAAGATCGGAGTGATTGCGCGCGTTTTATTGTCACAGGCAATTTATATCATTTTTGAGCACTATTATTACACGGGGTGAATTGGAATGCAGGGGTGAATGGGAACATAACTTTGATAAGGATTTTAACTACGATACCACTTTTTTGGTTTCAAACAAAGTATCGTTTTTAGGGTTCCGTAGCCAAATGGCAAAAAACGAGACCCTTATAGATTCGTCATGTCTGTCTGTCTGTCTGTCCGTCCGTATGTCACAGCCACTTTTTTCCGAAACTATAAGAACTATGCTGTTGAAACTTGGTAAGTAGATGTATTTTGTGAACCGCATTAAGATTTTAACACAAAAATAGAAAAAAAACAATAAATTTTGGGGGTTCCCATACTTGAAACTGAAACTAAAAAATATTTTTTTCATCGAACCCATACGTGTGGGGTATCTATGGATAGGTCTTTAAAAATGATATTGAGGTTTCTAATATCATTTTTTTCTAAACTGAATAGTTTGCATGAGAGACACTTCCAAAGTGGTAAAATATGTGAAAACAAAAATGTGGTAATGATAAAACTAAAAAAAATATATGATGTACATTACCATGTAAACTTTCACCGAAAATTGGTTTCAACGAGATGTAGTAAGTAGTTTTTTTTAATACGTCATAAATCGTAAACCGCAATTTACCAAGTACGGAACCCTTCGTGCGCGAGTCCGACTTGCACTTGGCCAGTTTTTTTTATAATTTTTTAATATATTAGAGTACCTACCTACTAAAATGCTACAAACAAATTTTAAATAACCATAACATTGCCTTTAACCTGTTTGACGGTAGTAGTCTGCCTCGTTAGTTCTTGGTCACAAATGCGAATACTGAGCGTGAGGTCCCGATTTCGATGCCCAGTTTTGGACTAGTGTTATTAAGTTTTCTCTTTAGGAATTTCTCCCTAGCAGCGCGGAGTATGTTTTAGTGATGTCAACCAGCTAGCTAATTATTTACATGGGGCTTCAACATAACTGGTATAATGTGGGTACACTCATATCTAACCCTTGTGTGAATATAGGCGTGATGATATCCTCCACGAGACTCCAATAGTTGAGATACAAAGTGGGGCGCACCCTGAGTAGTCTACCTTACTACCACCATGCTGACTTAAGCAAATAAATGATTAAGTAATAATAATATATATATGAATTATATTATTTTAAATATATATTTTTTATTAATTGTAAGAAACAAACAGCAACAAAGTCATTTTTATTTAAAATAATTTATAACAAAGAGTATACATATTAGTACATTAAGGCCCGATTTTTCAATAGTCTGATAACTTTTAACTGAGGAATAAAAATGGCCGTCTGACATATTTTCATACTAACATGTCAAACCGCCATTTTATTCCTCAGTTATATGATTTCAGCCAATTGAAAAATCAAGCCTAAACTAGATAAATCAGATAGATAGGGAATAGATAGCTGAAATGATAATAAGGAAAATATTGAGCGCTATTCCTCTCTCCTAGACATTGACAGTCAGTGTCTAGGAGAGAGGAGATCTAGAATGTTGCTGTGCCCGACAGGGTCCATAATTATTTCTGTAACTTATATTTACCACCTGCATGTACATAATGGGCGCAACCGAATTTGAATTGCTTTTGTTTCGATCTTCTTTTGTTTTATTCTTACCTAATAACAAGGTTCCAGCGAACCTAACTCCAGCGAGGGCCCACCGGTGTCCCCTGGCAGGTATCCTGTCCTGCAACCGTCTCCAGACCACGTCAACTGGCACGTAGTACACCAGGGTGAAGGATAGCAGCATCACACAGGCTACCAGGAGCTTTGCGGTTTGGGCTAGACTGTAATAGAAGGAGGTGGTAAATTCTCAACAGTTTTTTTAACAATGTGAAGCTTCATATTTCTTGTTCGTTAAGAATTGTCAATATGTAAGGCAAAGAATAATCTTTGCCGGACTTCTTTCTAAAGTTTGGTTACCACAGACATTGTTTACAATAATTCTGTTCTTGATCGCATAATTTATTTTTATTAAATTATTTATTACCATTACGTCCAATTTATTACTATTACGAAGATAATGCCTTTGTCCATGGACTTTCATTGGCCTTATTTCACAAAAGTTATCATGCTATTAGTAGCACTATAACATTACTGAGTAGTCTGTCTGAAGGGCATTTAATTTAATTTAATTCATAACCAGTGTACGTGTAACTTGACCAAATGTCTGAAAATAAATGAAGGAAAAGGATTATGTAAGGATCGTATAGTCGCCGGCATGTAACTTGGCAAGGTTTTTGGCGTAGTGGGGGTAAGTTCGCGCATATTGCGTGAACTGACCAACCACCATATAGAGCGAACGGAACGTGAACGCGACGCGATTGGTCAGTCGATCTTTGTGTCAACTGACCAACCAATCGCGCGCTTGAAACGGTGCTAAACGTTCCCCGCATCCCGCTTGGTAACCAAAGAGACCTAAAAAAACGATCTGATGCCTCTTGCCAAGTTACGTGTCGACAAATATAACATGAGAACGAGGCTTGAGTGTATGTATGTCGACCACACCATCGCTTAGATAGATAGTGTTCAAACGGGATCCTATAATTCATAACAAAATAATGTAAGTTCCTAATATTTTAATTATACTTACACTTCTTCCTGCGGCAAGTTTAGTGTCAAGCTTCCTCTAACTTCATTACCGTACTTCAGGTACCCAATGAATCCGACGAAGCCATACATCACAGCTATAGCTGACATGGCCGCGTTCAGCACACCTGGACAGCCGAGGAAGTCTTGAGGCTTCTTCATCTCGTTCTCAATAGGCATCACCACACCGATACCTTCCATCGCGAACAGACTTGTGCTGGAAAAGGAAAATAAAAAAATGTTTTTGTGTGTTTTGTGTTGGTGTGTGATTGTTCCTAAACCTAATCTCTCTCCGGTCGTGTCAGATTGCACTATACTATCGCCGGCGACGATGGCTAATTTCTGAAGTAAAATGACCGCTATAAGGTCTGGAGGACCATATAGTTATTGTGATATGGTAGTCCACAAGAAGCGGAAAAAAAACTCTTCAGGTCCTTCTGTATTTAGTAATTTAAGGCTAGGAACTCACGGAGCGGTTTTCACCCGCCGCGGTTGCGGGACCGCAACACTCGTATGAACAAGATGTACATGGAAATGTAGATAGCAAATTTCACGAAGCGATTTATTCCCGCGTAGTGCGCGGTTGTTTGCGGGTCCCGCTGCACTGGCGGGCAACTTGCAGAATCGTGCGGCCTGCAGTCGTTTGGCGGGCGTACGCAGCATGCACCCAGAACCTATTAGGCCTTATGTTTTTAATTATTTTGTAGTAAGTAAAATGCAACAGCTCGTGTCTGGTGTGTGTCTATGGCGGTCTGGAAACTAGCTGAACAGCTTTGCCGTGAATGGCCGCCGATCTTGCGATCATCGCCTGCCAAGTTTGAGGGCGATGGTCGCAAGTGCGGCGGCTGCGGTTATCGCACAAACGAACGGTCGCGGCGGGCGCGGGCCTTTTCCTCCGTTGGAGGAAAGCTAAGCAAACCAGCTTGTGCTGAAATTACCACTGTAGCTTTGCTTTGCCGATACTTCGATATTGGTATGGAAGTTATCTCTAAAGTTAGTCCCATGAGAAAATACCTGGGTAAATGTCTGATATTTTACAAACGTGTCACTGGTTTTTCGATGTTCACACATTTTGTATGAGAAATCTGTCAAACATACCCCATCGTAAGACGGCCGACGCATTTTTGAAATAACAACCTCACCACCCCCACGTTTCTGTTCAATGTAGGTAGGTACTTTACGGCTTGTATTCCGTTGTATCAATATTCTTAATTTAAAAGAACGAATTCTAAGTTTAGTTCCAAGACTCGTTTCTTCGAAGTTTGGAACGGATTCTATCGGCTTTGAACTATATTGTAGGCATTGCAAAGAAAGTAATTATGAAGAAAAAGTATTTAATTGCCACAAAACGACATACAAACATTAGTAGATTAAAAGATTAAAAGAATTAATTCAATAACAATAAAAACAAAAAAGTACCAATGAGTTCGGTTTTGCGTCGAAGTCGATAATGATGCGCCTCAAATTTTCACCAAGAGAATAATTAATTGGGATCGAATTCCCTGGTGCGTATTTAATTTTATGTCTGGTAGGGTTCAGTTTTAAAGCCCTTGTATGGTATATATTGCATAGCAGGGGCTGACTGAAATCAAAAGATTAATGGCATCGTCAAATTTTTAGGTACTCATATTATTCATTCGAGTCCATAAAAAACATATTTTTTGGTAAAATATGCGTCCGCAGTTTTCATCGAATATAAATCAAGCCGGAAAGTTTGGCAATAAACGCAATATGTCACTTTTATACAAAATTGATTGCCCATTTTTTTAAGGTTTTTTGTTGAAGCTGTCATCACTGTCAATAAGAGTAGATTGTTCATTGTTGCATCGAGCGCAAAGTGAGTTATTAATGCATGAGTGTTTATTTTGAGTAGGTATATTTTATCACGGCAAGTAGATTGGTAGTTTAAAGAAAAGTAGGTTACGTACCATGCTAAAGTGAGTAATTAATACATCACTAATAACTCACTTTGCGCTCGATGCAACAATCTACTATTGTGATGAATATCGTTTTATTTATTGATTTGTTTTCTATTTATATCTTCCTTGTTGGTCTAGTGGTCGCAAGCGCTAATGCTGAGCATGAAGTCTTAGTTTCGATGCCCGAGTCGGACAAAGTTATATTGGGTTTTTCATCAGATTTTTTTCAGTAGTAAAATCGGAGTCTGGGCTGGGACTTAAACATAACTGGCGAAATGTGATTGTCAAAAAAAGAAAGAAAAATATTTTGTAGTATGTAAATATGCACCTCTGCCTAACACTTTGGTGGAAAAAAGCCGTGCAGTTATGTTTAGAACAGAATTGAAAACATTCATTCGTTACAGATACAACTCTATTTGTATTTTCTACTCCTCTGTTATTCTTTTGTGATTAATTTCGTTGCGGGATCCAAGACAGTTAAATTCATTCTCTGGGACTTCGTCGAGCTTCATTGCCTCTGCGCTTTTCTGGTGGAGCCACTGTTGATTCTGGATTTCAGGCGTTGCAGTGGTTTGGGAATGGTGCGGTGGGATTGTCCAAAAAAACAACTCTACAGCAACAATCACAATTTCCATGGGGTCCGAGTGCTCACCGAGTGGTTCGAGACATAAGTAAACGGTTAGTCGACTGTTCGCGTGACCAGAGGCTGGCCATTTCTTCAGCCAGAGAATCAGCATTGCCATTCAATGTGGCAATGCTGCCAGTATTCTGGGCACGTTTCCCATTGACATCGAAGTGGACGATTTTTTTGATGCGCTATGAACCCTTTTCCTTCTTCCCTTTGTATGTAAGTTTGTTTTGTTATTAGTCATAAGATTAGAAATATTCAATTGTATATATTATTTGAATTCTAAATAATTCACAAAGTAGCAGAGAAGAATAGTAAAGAAAGTACAAAGTAGAGGATTATTTTATTTTTATCTATATTTAAGTTCATTGACACTATTCGATCAAAAAATTCTGTTATTCCCCAGGCATTCTATTCAAAAGATACTCAGACAGAAATCACTGCCGATCAAAAATTCAGACAGAAACTGCCATTTTAAAAATCCCTTTCCTACATCGAGAAAATTCTACGAATACATCGAAGCTTATTCTGCGAGGGTTTCGAAAGCTAGCATTGTCAACTTTACTACAAAAATATTATTTTATTGAAGACATTGTTTGGGTAAACTCGATTTCTAAAGTTTCGAAATAGCGTCTAGACTCAGAATTCTGGTAAAGAAAGGTTTAGACCGGTAAGCTTTTGTATTTCGTGGGTTTCTTTGCTCTTACTACTTGTAAGATTTTGGGAGATTGGTAATTGGTATGTTTGTATACTGTACCTAACCGTTGTGAACGTTTTTTTTTGTTCTTATCTGCAATCAGTCCTAAATTATAAGCAGATTTGTGCCCTGTCGTTTTCGTCTACCAAGAAGTTCCTCAGCAGGAGATCCCTCATCCTTCACCATCTGTCACCAAGTTTCTGTTTATCATGGCGTTTCAGTCGTTTAGTTCTTTTTCTTTGTAGCTGATAGTTGCTAACGCGGTAGCTAGGTCATTTGGGTGATTTTCTAGCAGTGTTTTATGTTTATTACTTGTTAGTTTTAACTCTTCCTTAACAGTTCTTATGCGCAGGTTTATTATTTTAATAAATTTTTCTCTGTACGTATTAAGCTATTGCCAAATGATTTTATTGCTATTATAGCCTCTATTACCAACAATTTCATAATAGTTACAGCTTCATCAATACGTAATAGACACGCGAGTGTCGGCGTGTTAAGGGCCTTCCAGCGCCTTAATGCCGTAAAACGGTTACTTTCTAAAGCATACTGCTTAGTAAAGGATAAGATAAAGGGTTTGAAAAAACTATATATTTATTATTGATTCATGTACATTATTTGTGAAACATGGTTTCTTCGTGTAACAAATAGTTTTGTTTTAAACATAATTAATAACGCGATATTTTTTCGGTATTTTTGGATTCTCCTCAAAAACGACTTGGATGTTTAAAAATATTTTACACCGAAAAATGTACGAGTATGGCTAGAATTTCTTCATAATTGAAATAGCATATGTAAATCAAAGAATATGAATGTGAGTTTAAATCTTTGTAAACGCACATGAAGAAATTCCAAGAGCGGGGCAACACTAAAAAAAAATGTGATGAATATTTCGAATACAAAACTGTTCAAAAGGAGGTAATATTGATATTATAGCTCCGAGCGGGCGCACGGCCTTTACTTCGTTAACATTGGGGAATATTATTATAAGCCTTAACGTGACACGAAGTTCCTTCCAGCTTTTGCCACTCTTCTCTAATATTAGCTGTTGATGCCATAACGAACCCGCTATCTTTTTAATGTCACCTGGCCAGTGCTTTCTCCATCTTCCAATTTTCGTTTTCGGATCTCCATTCAGATTGACAGATCTTACGAAAGACCTGAGGTTTAGGCTAACTGGCTATATCGACTTTTGGGGTTTAAAAGAGCTGAGCTCCTCAAACTCTGACGAGAAACTTATCTAGCTCTCCAAAAGTTTGAACCAATAGTTATGTTTATTTGGTTCCCTGTTCAAAGGTGTTATCGGAACAATTTGTATAGCACCTACCTTTATATTATTCATGTCTACTTTAATTATATTATTTAGAGACAATGAATTTAATCGTCTCAAGTTGTTGTCTCCTCCACAGCATAGTCTAGCTAATAAGCACTAAGTGCTGAAGTTTTTGTTTAGAACTTTTGAGACTAGTGTACTGTCAGCAACAATAAAAGATTGTTGCATCGAGCGCAAAGTGAGTTATTAATGCATGAGTGTTATGTTTTAAATTAACACGAGTCCATCACTTTAGCGAGGCGTGCCATCTACTTTTCTTTCAACTACCAATCTCTCTACCGTGATATAATATAGCTACTCAAAATAAAACTCAAGTTAATGAAAACAAAGTTATCCTGCGACTTTTGCGGCAAAAGGTTATTAACAATTTAATTTACAGCTGATTTTATACTTTCTGGAGTTGAATTCATATCGCTATCGCTGTCTATTTCCATTTTATTAAACTTTTCTTGCTAAATAAGAATGTATCAAAGTTTAACAATGGTACAAAATGCGCGTCATTTCTTTTTTTATATCAAGTCGATTTTATTCAGCCGATTTTTATTTTCAGCCAGTGTAAAAAAATACGTCCTTTGTAAAAGTTTTTGTAGTTTATTAATGATAACAATACTACGTAGTTGAAATAAAAAGTCATTTAACATCTAAAGTTACAAGGCAGCTCTGCACTTAAGTTAGCCCGTAACTTACTGGTCAAAGTTACACTTGCTCTTGCAGGTAAAGTTACGTACAAATCATAGTGCATCGAACTGCCTCGTAGGTCTCTGCTAAAGAATACATCGTCAAAATATTCCATTAAAACCAAACGTGTCTATGAGTGACACCGTTTACTCATAGAGATATACGTCTAAAGCTTGATTTGACACCAACAACTGCTTTTCTTCATTTAAAATTAAAACT
This sequence comes from Orthosia gothica, assembly GCA_949775005.1. NCBI lineage: Eukaryota > Metazoa > Arthropoda > Insecta > Lepidoptera > Noctuidae > Orthosia > Orthosia gothica. The sequence goes on from OX459045.1 coordinate 4,777,354, forward strand.
AGATCCCTAATAAAACATCTAAGACACGTGGCCACGCCCGCACCCACCGAATCCACCGTATTTTTTTTTAGACCACGCCGCCGCCGTGGAATTAGCCATCGGCCCTCATATCTAATGTGCGTGGCTTTGACAGCTAAATCTTGTTCTCAGAGCAATGCGTGGTTACAAAAATTATATAATAGCTTGTTTAGCCACTGCTGGTTCGGAGATTCCATACTCTGTGGGTCGTACCCTCAAGAACATAAAACCAAATTCAGTAGTAGGTAAGTTGGCATAATGATATTCAAGAGTTACTGTCACCTAGTTTTGTTTCAAAAAAGAAACAGCACTACAAAAGAGTGAATTTGAAATGACTAACAAAGAACAAAATTAGTTAGATCCTTGTGAAATTGGTACTAAAGGTATTCTGTCAGACCTGGTGACTGGATTATTTTGTACCTACTTCAATAAGGTAGCTAGGGATCAGAGAGAAGATATTTTTCAGCGACATACTTGTGTTGCCCACTGTACCAAAGCCAGTTCAAATCACTACGACCCTTATCCAAGTATATCTGAACAAATACTACAAGAAACCACTGTCGCATTTATTTAGGGACGACGGTCCCTACAAAACATTGCAATGTCACTTTGAATTAACTATTGGGATTGGAATTTTCGGTTTAAGGTCTTTGTCCCTTGAATTCTGTATTAGCATACATACTCACGCCTTTTATCCTTGGGAGTAGGCAGAAATTACAGAATCATTACATACCTACTACATATCTTTATATTCTCCTTTTGTTTCGTTTACTCAGCATTGAGCGAATTTTATAGTATTCCAAAGCAGCAATAAGTAGCTAATAAGAATATTATGATTCTAAAATAAAACAATTACACTTCTATGATAAATAAATAGGAAGCTACTGTACCTACTCGTACGCAGACATAACCCTTCCACTGTCACTCAGCGTTCTTTTTACCCGATTGCCGAAGGAGGGTAATGTGTTTATCAGTCTATGTATATGTATGTATGTTTGTTCCTATGTGGCGTTCTAGAGACAAACGCGTAGGCCGATTTTGATGATTATTACGTCAATCGATTCGTCGATCGATTCGCGAGTGTCACTGGCTACTTAAATTTTCGATTTTTGAATAATGGCGGGATTTGATTGCCATTTTTTGCTATTTTTTTCATTTTAAGTGGTTTTAAGAGTTTATTTCAAAAATATATAATACTTATATGTTTAAATGTACCTAATTGGAAAAAAAATAAACTAAAATGTTATAAATAAAAAAAGTAAGTTCAAAAAATCAAAAAACCCGACTGCTTAAGAAGCGAACTAAAAAAGATGTAAACAAGAAGAAAATCATGCTGTGCAGTCTTTTGTATTAAAACAGTAAGGAGAAAACTCTTTTTTTGTATAGAAATTAGAGATCGTTTACATTAACGCGATCGAGGTCGAGTAAAAACTCGGTAAAAGCCCACTGATCATACAAGCTTACGCCGGTTATAAGTACTAAACACCTGATCTTTCCCGGTATTTCCACTCACATCTGCCTTGCACGAGAGCAGTGGTGGCCCAGTGGTAGCGGCCGCGACTTAAAAGTAGTAGGTCGTGGGTTCGAACCCAGGCAGGCGCTTTACTTTGTGTAAATTATTTCATCTACACTGCTCTCAAAACGGTGAAGGAAAACATCTTGAGGAAACCGGCATGACTTAGAAATAAATATTCGTAAACATGTGACATCCACCAACCCGCACTGGGCCCACTCGATGGATTACGGCCCATTCCCTCTCACAGAGACGAGGTCTACACGCACAACGGACCAAATGGGAGTCTAAGTGCGAAAAAAAGGGGCCAACTATCCTATCCTATCTGCCTTGCACTTACGCACTTACTTAACAAGTCGCCTTGTATTCAACCTCTCAACATGACCAAACCATATAACCGTACTCTTTCAAATACATTTTTTTTATTTACCAATGTGATTAGAATTTTCAGATCAAGTGGCGGTTGTTGCCTCCTTATTTTATTAGCATGTCTGCAGAATATGCATATTAAACAAAAAAATAACTTAAAAATCCTTACGAAAGAAATCTACGAGAATATTTATGATGGAGAAGCAACGCAGATGGTTGTAATGAGAAGTCATTTGTTTCTAAAGGATCTCTCAAGGAATTTTCTGCAAAAAAAATTGACAGAGACAAGCCGAAAGTAATAATGGTTGTTCATGTTTTGCCCAGTTATAAGACAAACATATTTATACTATATACTTTAGATAGTAGAGATACAGGTTACATATGTGTGATTGAAAATAAACAAGGTATTTTTTATGTGGGAGAAGGTCATCATCTGCCTAGCCTTTTCCCAACTATGTTGGGGTCGGCTTCCAGTCTAACCGGATTTAGCTGAGTACCAGTGTTTTACATGGAGCGACTGCCTATCTGACCTCTACAACCCAGTAACTGGGTAACACGATACCTCTTGGCTAGACTGGTGTCAGATCTCAAGCGTCTGACTATTCGTAACGACTGTCAAAGATCTTCAAATGACAGCCGGGACCAACGGCTTAACGTGCTTTCCGAGGCACGGGGGAAACTCGGTATGTTGAAATGGTCACCCATCCACGGACCGACCTCGTCAAGCGTTGCTTAACCTTAAAGATCGACCCGTGCGGCTGTTATTATTTAGCCACGAGCTCCTCCTTATGTGGGAGAAGGTAAAAACAATTATTCGCTTTGTCAAAAATAGTGGCGTATTTTTTCTATGTTTTCTCGAATTTGCTATCATTTAACAATAGAAGCTTATTTTGGGACTTAAAAGGCATTTATTTAATTATTTTACGGTCTAGAGATCAATTGTTTTCTCCATTGAAGTATATTCTTTGAATTTGAACACTGCAAATAACAATTCCGAAATACCTGTAAATAGTTTAATTTAAATTGCTGATTTAACTTTATACTTTTGGTATTCTTAAATTGGATCTACCATAATTAAAATTTTCTTCGTGTAATTTGCAACCGGAGAACTTAAGATTATTAAGAGAGTGCTACCCTGGGTAGTTCTGGGTACACAAATTATGGTACTGAGATGGGCAGTCACTCCTGACCATGTAATTACTGGTATTATGTTGCATTCGTTTATATTGGGCGACGACCCCTGCATAGTTAGTAAATGGGCAGGCAAATGGTGACCCTGAAGCCCTGGTAAGTCGACATTTTTTTTTCTGGGCTTCTCGCTGTTTAACTAATGATGACTACTGCTTAACCGGACTTTCCCTGTGGAGACTAAACTAGAGCCTCCAAGGAGTCCAGGCACAAAAACTTAACCTAAACGACCGCGCTGAGGGCTATCCCCTATGGGATACGAACCTTGGCTCAGGGCGTCGCTTGGGAGACAACTAGGGCTGGATCTTGATTAAGTGATGCTACCATCCGTTCGTAAAATACCTACGTGGACAAGAACAGATAAGAAACTCTTTTTAAATCTAATAATTTAACTATAGCTATAGCTTATCTATTCGCAGGCTGGCGGGCGAGACCGCGACACGCGACTGAGGCAGGAGACGCGCGTAAGTGGTGGCTCATGGCCCATGGGAGTGAATTCGCGACGCGCGACAGAAGACCGCTATAGGGATGTCGGAAGTGAAACATATATCGATATATCGTTGTATCGATATTTATTAAAATATCAATATCGACTTCGATATATCGAGGAAAAAATATCGATATATCGATCCAATTTTCAGAGATTTTCGGTTTTAAAATAATAGTGTTTTTAGTTCAGTCTGGCTCAATAATAGGTAGTAGTAATTATTATACAAAATGTACATAATTTTAATGTATAAATTTCTTAATAAAAACAAAGGTATATAGGTTAGGGTATAGGTTTATGTAGGTAAATGAAAATATCAAAAACTAAATAGCAATCTTCTAAAAATATTAAAAGATGACACGACCACACACACACAACGCAAAAGACTCACATTGAGTGACGGATGATGGCCACCGCGGCCTGCGGGGCCGAAACACAAACATACACACGCAACACAAACAAAACATACTTGTCATAGACAATACAGTAACTTTCCGTTCGTTCCTATCTTTTACGGCTTCGAAATCTGTTAAATATTTTTTTAACAAATTAAAATTGAAAAAATATATATAGTTTTTGATACATTTTTCGATATTGAATATTTTGTATCGATATACCGATGTATCGGATAAATATAATTATATCGTCTAAAAATATCGATGTATCCAAAAATATCGATATATCGATGTATCGATATTTTTTCGACAAGCCTAGACCCCTCAAGCTAGCCGGTCTCGGTCACGGACGAGTGGTGTCGCGCGTCGCGCTCGAAACGCCTGAACATTTTGTAATTTAACAATCGCGGTCATGCGGTGAACTCGCACCTTTAGACGTCACTGACAGCGATGGACGAAAATTATCGTTAGGACCTATCTGAAATCGTCTACCCGAGCCAGCGTGCTGATTATAATGCTCGTGGTGTTTATGTATGAGACGAGCCCTTTGCCCTGCAGTGAGTCAGTATCAGCCTTGTAAATCAGCCAAAGAAAAAGAAGAAAATTTATCAACTCACCTTATAAAAGTAGGCAATCCACTGATAGAAGTCACGAGACTCTTGTCAGAGAAGTCAGGTGTCTCTCTGAGACAGTAGTACAAGCAGATACATATGGATCCCAGCCATACGAAGTTCGCTAGTGCCGAGAACGGTACCAGGTACTTTAGAGTTGTGATCTGCGTTAGAGGCAGCAGCACTACTAGTGTCAGTCCGCAGAATACCGTCACTGACCAGTCGGGGCCTCCGTACACGATTGAGACCTGGAAAAGGGAGTAAGGTGTTGATTAATTTGATGATCTTGTTTCTTAGCGAAGGTAGGAATGGTATATTTTTTTTGGTTTGGACAAAGCCAGAAGATTTAAATAGTAGCTTTGGATTGGAGCGAAACAGAAGCTTACTGGCAGGGTTAGCTGTGCTACAAATGGTGTACAATAAAGTACATTTAGGATCGACTTTTCAAGTTAATCAGAACACAGAGCTTTATTTGCTTATTACGCTTTTTTTTGTAATTTTCAGCCAGGATTAGTAGTCAGGTGTGATACCCGCTCTGGTTGAGGCGGGAGGGCGTGTCAGACTTTTACTGACTAAAACCCACCCGTGTTCCTTCAGTTGCTTGCGCCTGGGCCGCGGTAACTCTCTTTCAAAATTATCCGCGACCATCTTGAGCTGGCCTCGAACACGGAACACGGAGTTTCAATAGAACGCAAGGCCCATTAAATTGGTTTGGTTACCACTCAACTGCGGATTACTGTATCTATTCATGTAGTACCTCCACTTAAACCATCGCTAATATTGAAGTGCGCTGCCGACGATACTGCAATGGGTGATATTTTTCTGTCAGATACTAATATTATGTTTTGTTGAGTACTTACTTGTCTAAACGACTCAGCTATGACTACAACGTAGACGCAGCAAGCTCCCATGTGCGTTAGTGCTAACGCCCAGTCTGCTAGCTCCCTGAAAACAAAAGGTGTTGGTTTATTACCGCCTTCAAAAAAAAAGAAGTAGGTAATCAATTCGACACGTATGTATGTAATATTGTTGGAATTGCACAATATTCACATATGTTATTCTAATTGGGATTCTAAACAAATTTCATAAGTGTATGTTTGTCCACGCATTTCTCCGTAATTACTTATCGGATCGTGGTCATTCTTTTAGTGTTGGATTGAGTATCTCTCAGCTTAGGAAATAGTGCAAGTATCATCAAAATCGGTCCGGTAGTTTTCAAGGTATGGAGCATACAACCGAACTCCTTAGCGAGAAACAGCACGAATATGTAAATTGAGTTATTATTGGTATTTTGTCAATCCTTTATGTACCGTACTATAGAAATTGCTCATTTTTAGTGATGGTGTACCAAAACTAAAAGAAAGAAATAAAAGCTTTTTAAAAAAAAATAAACCGACTTCAAAAGCAAAACACTAAAACGGGGAAAATAACTTTTCGTTTCGGAAGTCGGGTCGAAAAATGATAAAAACAAGGGGTACCAAAGACACTGACTTCCGAAACGAAAGGTATTTTGCACCTTTTAGTGTTTTGCTTTTGACGTCGGTTTTTTTTATTATTGGTAGACTTGCGCTTGACCACTATCTCACCTAAGTAAGTGATGATGTGGTCGACGATAAAGCACGTTTGCCTAGAAGTAACCTATTCATTCTTGACTTAAAGACTACCAGGTTGTAGCTATCAGGAAATACAGACTCCGGCAGGGAATTCCACTCCTTTGCTGTATTCCCAAAACGTTTGGTACGTATGGGTGGGATGTCCACTACATACCGATGACGAATTGCCGTACGTCTTGTAGTCCGATGATGGAACGGGATAGGAGGAATTAGTTCATGCAATTCCAACGCGCACTCCCCGAAATGTAACCGATAAAAAGCAGGCTGGCAACTCGGCGCCGATGCTCGAGGGTCTAAAGCCTAGATTCGACCATTTTTTGTGATAAAGTTGTTATTATTTCACCCCTTAAAATGGTGATTCTGAAATTATTCCAACGTACCAAGGGACAAAAGAAAGATTTTAATAAAACGAGTTTCGGATCGGATAAAGGATTTCAGGGTATACCGAATTCCGCATCAACAATTTGCATACGAGTATTTTGTGGTCCACATGTAAGAAAAGTTACATTTAGTTTTATGCACAGTTAAAAAAAAACAAATATTATACGGGTTGACCTGGGGACCTCCTTTTTTTCTCGTCGGTTTAAAAACTGACTATTTAAAATTTTAAACGTTATTACGGGCACATCAGAAATGAATTTGGGAAAACGAAGTGGAGAGCTGATGTTTACATTGTGCCATTTTCACCCAAACTAGCTTACCTAGAAAAAGGTGCAAATTTTCTGACTGGTTTAGGTCCATGCTGGAAGACAAGGTCGCATGTGTCTGCATAGCCTAGACTTGGTTTCTTGAGATCTACGCACAGCTGTTGTGATGTTTTTACCTGAAATTACAAATTACGGAATAGGTTAGCAAATAATATACCAGTTCGGAAAGGATTCTAGACTTCTTTACAATTTTTATAACGGTCGCTAGAGTACTATGGCATAAGAGAGAACTCCATTTTTAGGGTTCCTTAAAACGGGGAAAAAAACCTTATTACTAAGATTCTGGGGTCCGGCTATCTGTCTGTCTGTCTGTTTGTCACCAGGCTGTATCTCAAGAATCGTGATAGTTATACAGTTGAAATTTTCACAGATGATGTATTTCTATTACCGTTATAACAATAAATACTAAAAACAGAATAAAATAAATATGATAATGATGATGGTACGGAGCCCTCCGTGCGCGACTCCGACTCGCGCTTGGCCGGTTTTTTAGGGACTCAGTCTACCCGTTAGATATTTGTGTAATAGCTTTGAAAGTAGAATTTTATACAAGAAGGATGTGTGTAAGATTCGTATTCTTTTCCACAATTTACCCATTTCTGTATTCCACACACACACACAGGGTATCCTAGTGCAGCATCCAGTATCATATCTTAAGGTTACACTAGTCAAAAATTCTTCCATACAAACGTAGTCTAGAGATTACTCCACTGTTTCACAATGTACGTTCAAAATAAAAAATGATATCAATTTGTCTCATCATTATCCAGTCCTGTATGGAAACGAAAATGTAAAAAAATAATATATTTGAAAGTTATGAGCGTCGAAAGTTCCATGTTTCAACACTAATTTTAACGCATCTTTGGGCTGCAATAAATACCATAAGAAGAAGGAAAATTACAAAACTGCTAATTCATTCACGTACTGCTCATCACAGCATCTATTTCTTTCGCATGTGTTGTCGAATAAGATAGCATGCATTTTAACCCCGGGCATAAAATAGTTCGTGCCGTCGACTAGTTAAACCTTAATACTGTAACCATTGTAACACTTTTTATGAAACAAAAAATTGTTATTATTTATTTTACTTTGACAATTTCGGGGCTCGGTCGTTTGAAAGGCGTGCGAGGGGCCGAAGCCAACTCGCAGAAGTCTTGTTTCAGGCAATGTGACACCAACCGAAAATTATCCCTGCATGCACTATGCAAGTGCACCCAAAGACAATCCCCGGTTGGTGCAGGACTACTGCAGCTACTGGTTTAGAGGTTTAGTGGATAGATTGCCTAAAAGAAAGAAAAAAAAGAAATAAAATATATTTATTTAGCACAGAACAGGAAGACACACAATATATTAATTAATACAACAGATAAAAATACAAAGAAAGTAAAACTAAAAAGTCTGAAGTAAGAAATCAGCAGCAGTGTGCCTCACGGCTGCGCCAAAAAGGCCCAGTTCAGCAGAAATGCCAGACAACTAGTGCCTGACGCTGGTTTTCAACTGGACCTGATGTTTGAGGTGGCGGATGTAAATCAGTTTTATACTGCAGAAAAACTATAGAACTATTGGCCCCTGCCTGAACACTTTTGATCTACACGGCTGTAAAATGGCAGAGGATGACTTGCACACTCAATTAATGAGCCCCCCATAAACAGTCGCTAGCACTTTAGTGACGTAGCGCCAAAGGATCAACATATACGGAGGTGCTTGAGGAGTGGAGAGGTATGCCACAGCTATCAGGACAATCCCGGCAGTACAATCAAGATCCCTACCAGCATCTTACTGCGTTAACTTTCTTCTTCCGAGCACGTTTGCTCTTGCAAATCTCCGTTCAAGCCAGCCAATTAAGGCAAGAGACAGGTGGGAGCTCTGTTCCCCGTCAGTGTCCACACCGACCGGCCAATAAAGGCAAGCCGGCGACGAGGGACAAGACTTTGCCCTGGAGATCAGGTCTGTGGGGTCGCCACTGCCCACCAGCTCGCCAACTTATTATTATATTTGTTGTGTGATCTTTTTTTGTCACATTACTAGTCACGATCTTTTAGACAGATAGCATACAATCGATTCACCGTTTATTTGGTTTTTAACCGACTGCTGAAGTAGGGTTACACAAACCGGTTGAATGTGTTTATCAGTCCATGTATGTATATATGTTTGTTCCTATGTAGCGTTCTAGAGACCAAATGCGTTGGTTTATTTTGATGATTATTACGCTTATCGATTCGTCTTAACCTTGCGAGTGTCACTGGATACATTAAAATGGGACAATAGAAAAATGGCGGATTTTGGGCGCCATATTGTGGTATTCCATTTTTTTCCATTCCTATCGTGTAGATAAAGGATTTTAAGAGGTGATTTCAAAAATATACATCACTTATACGTTTTTGCGAACTAAAAAGACTTAAACAAGAAGAAAATCATTCTGTGCAGTCGGAGGATACATCTGTTTTTGATCAGCCAGCTCGCGCATATAATGTGTATCCTCCGACTGCACAGCATGATTTTCTTCGTGTTTACGTCTTTATAGTTCGCTTCTGAAGCAGGCGGGTTTTTGATTTTTAGAATTAACTTTATTTATTTATTAGTTTTTAGTTAGCATTTTTTTTTCGAAGTCGTTGCTTAAGCAGTCGTGTTTTTGATTTGATGAATTAACCTTTTTCTGCATGTATAAAGTGTTCCATTTCATTATTGTTACTCATATCAAAGGCCTGTCTTAAATCGGTCAACGGCCGGCCCTTCTAACTTATTACAAAATACAAAACCCTGAGGTTTGTTTACACTATTTGTTATTACACAATGCCTTTCTCCATTACTTGGAAGTTGAGCACAGAGTCCATAATAGCGTTATGTGGGTCATGGTGTTTCAAATCATTAGGGGCTTACATAAGTTCGGCAATTACTTTGTTGACGCTATTATTGACTTTCATAAAAGTAGGTAAGTACTGCTCATTATTTGTAACTTTTACGATTAGCATCCGCAAATGTACCCAAAAGTGTTCGGAGGTTGTTTTTAGTTCTCCATTGTCCGTCTGTCTGTCTGTCACTAGATTTAGATAGACAGTTGAAATGTTCACAAGTGATGTATTTCTGTTGCCGCTATAACAAAAAATACTAAAAACAAAATAAAATAAATATTTAAGTGGGTTTCCCATACAACAAACATGATTTTTTGCCGTTTCGTGCGATAATGGTACGTAACCCTTCGTGCACGATTCTGACTCGCACTTGGCCGGTTTTTTTTATTTTATGCATAATAAAAAGCTTAATTTGGCATCCTCTAAAGATAGCATTTAGCACTTTTGGATTGCTTGTGCATGAGTCGAACGATTACCTACTAGCGTTGTCATATGGTTACGACTCACTTATAATTAGGGCTTTGTCATAATAGGATCCGGTAGGAAGATTAGTAGGTACTTAAATTAAGACAGAATTAATAAGCTAGCAGAATGAAACCACCCTATGCGATGAGCACTGATAATGAATAATTAAATAAAATAAGCCTTTATTGCTGTTACAATATTATTAATACAACTTAGATTAATCAATGATTATCGGTGTTACTTGCCACAGCTTGTCCTTCGACAAAGGCCTCCTCTAAGAGCCTCCACTTCTCTCTATCTTTAGCTGTTCTCATCCATTCTGGACCGGCCACACGCAAAGTAAGATTAGACGAAATAAAAACACAACAAAAATTTACAAATACCAAACAGGTATGCAGGACTCTAAAATGGAAATGGACAGGACATATGTAAAGAGAAAAATCTGATCATCATCATCTGCCTAGCCTTTTCCCAATTGTTGTTGGGGTCGGCTTCCAGTCTTACCGGATTCAGCTGAGTACCAGTGCTTTACATGGAGCGACTGCCTATCTGACCACCACAACCCAGTAACTGGGTAACACTATACCCCTTGGCAAGACTGGTGTCAGATCTCAAGCTTCTGACTACCCGTAACGACTGTCAAAGATCTTCAAATGACAGCCGGGACCAACGGCTTAACGTGCTTTCCGAAGCACGGAGGAAACTTGCTAAGTTGAAATGGTCACCTATCCACGGACCGACCTCGGCAAGCGTTGCTTTAACGTTGCTTAAAGCGTTGCTTTTTAAATAGAAAAATCAGATAAATGGACAAAAAGAATAACTGAATGGTACCCTCGGGACGGAAAGAGAAGCAAATGCCGACAAACAAAGCGTTGGGAAGATGAACTTAAGGTTACACTAGTCGAAAATTCTTCCATACAAACGTAGTCTAGAGATTACTCCACTGTTTGACAATGTACGTTTAAAAAAAAAAAAAAACAATTTGTCTCATCATTATCTAGTCCTGTATGGAAACAAACATGAAAACAAATAATATATTTGAAAATTATGAGCGTCGGAAGTTCCATATTTCAACACTAATTTTAACGCATTTTTGGGCGGAAATAAATACCATAAGAAGAAGGACATTTGCAAAACGGCTTCCATACAGGGATAGATTAGTAATTCAACAATGCAAATAATGTTATTTTATAAATATACATTTTGTAGTTTTTTCATGATATCTAGACTGCCAAAGGTTTTTCCTTTTTGCGGAATCTTCACGTCTGAACTCTGATGGCGCGCAGCCCCCTCCGTCTCCTGTTGGATGTGGGACGAGTATGTCGGATATTCGCATCCATCAGAGAGAAGTCTTTAGGGCGTTGCGTAACCTTGACGTGAACAAAGCTAGTGGCCCCGATGGGATACCGGCAATTGTACTAAAAACTTGTGCGCCTGAATTGTCTCCAATCCTGACACGCCTATATCGCCTTTCGATAGTGACTGGAAAGGTGCCGAAGGCTTGGAAGCAAGCTAACGTTCAGCCCGTGCCCAAAAAGGGTAGTCGGGCTGACCCGGCCAACTACAGACCCATCTCGGTAACGTCCATCCTCTGTAAGAGTATGGAACGTGTGCTGAACAATAAGCTCCTGGCATACCTAGAAGACAACGATATCCTCAGTGACCGCCAATACGGCGTCCGCCGAAATCGGTCAACTGGGGATCTTCTAGCGTATGCCATTCACATCTGGAGTGAGGCCATCGAGAGGCATGGGGAAGCGCTTGCTGTCTCCCTTGACATCTCGAAGGCTTTCGACAGGGTCTGGCATGAGAGCCTTATTGGTAAGCTTCCTTCCTTCGGTCTGCCTAGTGTTCTGTGTGATTGGATTGCTGACTTCCTGAGGGATCGGTCAATCCGAGTGGTTATCGATGGCTGCTCGTCCGGTCAGTTAGGTATTAACGCCGGAGTCCCTCAGGGGTCGGTGCTCTCGGCTACACTGTTTTTGCTGCACATAAATGACCTGCTAAAACCCGGAACCTTTGGGTACGCAGACGACAGCACGGTTGCTGAGAGATACGTGTCCGGCGCACGGGCTACTGGGCCTGAGATCCGGTCTCTCCGGGAGGCCATGATTGGGCGCTTGAACCTGTCTTTGGAGGCTGTCTCCGAATGGGGCGATGCCAATCTAGTCAGTTTTAATGCTGCTAAGACCCAGGCGTGTCTTTTTTCCGCAAAAAAGAGCTTATTCCACCCGGCTCCATCTTTCCGTGGTGTAACCGTGCCGATAACGGACCATCTCGACCTTCTTGGTGTTACGTTAACATCGACCCTCAATTTTGGTCCTTTCATTGAGGCAAAGGCTCAGTTGGCTGCAAAAAAGTTGGGGATCCTTGCAAAGGTGAGACGGTACTTCACGCCTGAACAGCTGCTCAAATTGTATAAAGCGCAAGTTCGGTCATGCATGGAGTACTGCTCTCACCTCTGGGACGGATCTGCCAAATATCAACTTGATGCACTTGAGTCGATTGACAAACGGGCCAAGAGGCTTATCGGTAACGATGCACTGGTCACCTTAAAGCTCCAGAGCCTTGAACATCGACGGCGGGTGGCCAGTCTGTCGGTTTTTTATCGGTTACATTTCGGGGAGTATGCGATGGAACTGCACAATTTGATTCCACCTAGCCCTTTCCATCACCGGACAACAAGACGTACGGCAATGCGCCACCGGTACATGGTGGACATCCCACCCATACGTACAAAGCGTTTTGCAAATACTTTCATTGTACGCACAGCTAAGGAGTGGAATTCCCTGCCGGAGTCTTTGTTTCCTGATAGCTACAACCTTGGGGTCTTTAAGTCAAGAGTGAATAGGTTACTACTAGGCAAGCGTGCTTCACCGTCGACCACATCATCACTTACCATCAGGCGAGATAGTGGTCAAACGCGAGCCTATAGATAAATAAAAAAAAAAAAAAAAGGTCTGTTTATAAAATTTCGCGCCCTCGTTTTCATCTTAAATCATCATTCATTTCGATACTTTGCAGAAGTGCTAATTCGTACGCGAATTAGCTTCTTAATACTCACCAAGGCATCAATATCTTTCGCACGTGTTGTCGGATGAGATAGCATGCGATAATTCGTGTCGTCGACTAGTTCAAACTTAATAAATAATTATAAACTTTTAATTTTAGGTAACTCAATCAACTACGGAGTTTCGCTCGCTAATTTAATTAGTCCAAGCATACGATAGCACACAGACACCTTGGAGTTTCACAACTATTAGATGTAATAACCTTTGTCTAAACAATGCCATAACATTAAATCCCATGACGTTCTTTAGAAAGTGTCATGGGATTCAATTACCCAAAACGCCATGGATAATGGGAACCACAAAGTTGGTTAAACTTACGTAACCTAACGTAAACGCGTAATTGTGCGTTTACGTTTGTGGTTACAGTTAGATGAGATTGCGTTGTACTAAGAGAATGCTTTTGTGTGCAATAAAAGACCCTTTCTCATAAGACGACACAATGAAATAACTTTGTATAACTTTTGAGATGTTTGTGCAATTTGGTTTGAACGTTTTGAATGGATTAGTTTAGAAATAGTTAGTGAAAGGGTCTTGTAATTTCATTGCAGAGTATTTATCTTTGGGATTACCTTATCTATCATGTAGGACCTAACGCACTTACAAGGTAAAAATAAGATCAAAAACACGCTCTAAAGTGCATACATTTTAGAGCGTGTTTTTGATCTTATTTTTTTTAAACAAGAAAATATTTTCATCTGAAATTTTTATTGACTATTCGATATGTATCGGGTATTAAATGTACAACTTACATGTAATTTTTTTTTTATTGTATTTCATACATATTAATAGTGGTGTTCACAGATAACCGTACCCTAACAAAACAATACAATCTACAAAGTAGCATACGACCACGGTTAGAGGGCGCCATATTCAATTTGATTTGACGTCACATAGCCTACCAGAGGACGAACAAGACGCTTGCAGCGACACATAATTTGTGAAATTATGATAAGTAGACATACACACATACCGGTTAAAAACATAACCCTCCCTTTTACTTCGCCTTAGTCGGGTAAAAATTACCTAAGTTTGAAAGAAAAACACTTATGAATTACTTGGACTTTTTAATGCGACTAAACATGTTCGTTGATTGAACTCTTAATATAGAATATAATAGAGATCATTGTCCTTTACCAAATATTGCTTCATTGCCATATGCTATACAGATACACCATGCATTATTATTCATTAGTATATTTTAAATTATTATATATCTAATCACGATTACACAGATTAAAAAAAGAAAAATGCAGGAAGGCTTTTTGTCTTGATATTTTTTTTTCCTTTACAAAAATACTATACATTTTGGGGGGTCAATGATCTCTATTATTAGAATTTAATTAATTAAGAGAATTTATATTAGAATTATATTATCTGTAGCCATGCTAAAATGCAAAAACTATACTGACGAATAGCTGTGCAATTTACACAACAAAAAGTGAAGTCGATGGCTAAACTTACAAAAGTTGTAGTTAGCATTGAACTAAAAACTCTTCGAAGTAAACCAATTTGTTCAACAGACGTTTATGCAAATATAGACAAAAGGTTACTGAAGGTCGTCTGTATGGGTGTGAAATCAGGGCTACCAACTGGCTGACAGGACTGTTAAATCATAAAAAAGACTCCGGAATTTAAATTTAGAAAATTTTTGACGAAATCCGGCACTAAAGTGTTAATTTATTTTAACACCGAGAGCTGTGTTCCGTTTTTAAAATGCTAACACTTTATATCAAACCAGCCAGAACTTTGCCTGACTCCCTTTAAACTAAAACAAATGCTATGGAAACTCCGACAGATGGCGCTTAGGTGGCCAATGCTTGTGACGGCAGTGTCAAAACTTTGTGCAAGCTTGTTGATGATTCCTAATTATAATGTGTTACCAGAATTTAGCTACGTTGACAGCATTGAAAATTGGCTCGTGTTGTTACAAAGACGCATTGTTTTTAGAAAGTAGCACCACAATCGCAGTCATTGGAGTATCCCCATTCGACTAAGTTATCCTTGCAGCGGCCCACCTGACGTATAGTGATCATAGTTTAGTCGTAGTAATTGACAGCACGTGACTATACTGCTCTGGGCTATTCTGCAAATACTATATGCAATGGTGTCTCTTTATAGGCTCTACAAAAATATCAGTCTATATGTGATGGCGATGGTCTGATTGCCAAAAAGTAAGGGATTGATCACGTGAAATTTCAATAGCACTTGCTAATTCCATACATTTTGTCATTTTTTTTATAATAAAATAAAATGTCACTTGTCTAGTCTCTGGTCGCTGTTAACGGTCGTGAAATACCATGCTCTGTGGCAGCCCTATTCAAATGTAACAATGTCGAGAGCATGGTATAATAACACAAGGTAGTCTCCTCCCGTGACAGCTGGGTCACGTGATTGGCCTAAGACTACGTCATCGATTGCGTTGCGGTTCTCAAACTTTTTTAGTGGGGAAAAAGATATCAATATTACAATAGGTACAACATATTTATAATTTTTAATAAATCGTCATATTTGATACTTTTTGTATTTATTTACTTTGCATTGTTTTTTAATTGTTTGCTTATTAGTATTTTTATTTAGTTCGGGACGAATACCCACTAAACTTGACTTGACTAAAATAAGTCAAAAACTAATTATGTTAGGTTAATAAGTTCGGGCGAAAAGACGTATTGTCTCAACTATGACTTAAATTATGGAATTTACAACGCGTAGATAAATTAAATATTATGTAGAAAGGCACATACCAGTTATTTTAGTTGAATTTAGTTACAAATTTGAAGCCACGCATATGATATCGTCTATTCATTGGGAAAATAAAAAACCTTATTACACCGCCTTTTATAAAGGGTGTCTCAGAATGTTTTTCGTTTTTGATACTTAAAAAAAAGGTAATAGAATAAGTTAAAACTCGCTTTATTTACTGTTTAATTAACGAGCAGTTTTCCAATTTTGTTTATTAAAAACAATAATAAGTAAATGTGCATCCTTGACTTCCTGACACTCAATTTTCCTGGAACTAAAATCTTAAATCACACGCCAAAAAGTGAGGGACCGACTATTCCTTGACGTGATATGGCAGCCCAAATAGCCCAGATTAAACGCTTGCTGATGTTCTCCTATAGAGCTGCTTAAAAAGTTAAGTTTACAAACTAGTGCCACCCAACCTGAATGTTTAAAAGCAAGCAAAGACTCACAGACGAAACAAATAATGAAAATTTTAGTTGCAGGCCAAACGAGTGTCAGGACGAGGAGGGTGCGAATTTACTTAATTTCGTTTTTTACAAATAAAATTACAATACTGCTCATTAATTCAACAGTAATTAAACTGAGTTTTAACTAATTCTAGTACCTTTTTTTTAAGTATCAAAAACGAAAAACATTCTGAGACACCCCTTACTTCTGTTTTTATAATTTACGGAACAATTAACATTTTATTTGTGTATCTATCAAAGTTCACGGGTTCACCACAAACGTTTGGGAGCCACAGTATTTTGCTCACAGAGCGAAACAACGCTATCCAGTCGAACGTGACAGCAACTGATTCAGTTGGTGTCACATTTCGCATGAAACGTGACACCAACTGATTCAGATGTCTTCACAGACGGCAACATTTGACGTATTTTTTTTTTTTAGAACTTTGCCTATCTCAGTCGTATATGTACCAACATGTAGTGTAAGGTGTGAGCGACACGACAATAGCGATGAAATGCCTAGTTGTCAGTATGACACTTGTCAATTCGATATGTTGCCACTGTGTGTGATTGAATTACCCAAGCAAAATGCATTTTTACCTTAACAAAGCAATTATGAACTAATAATTCAATATGCAAATAAATTTAACAATAAATAGATGAATCACATGAGTTACTAAATAGTTATTCTAGTTAGTAATTTATTTTATTTTCATTAACTACATGAGAAAGTACCTAAATTTTCTAAAATGGACAATCAATGGTAACACTTATCGTGACGTAGGCTTAGGCCATCCTGGGAAGAACATACCAGGCGAAGTATACGGAGTATCTTATTATACCATGGTCGAGAGTACCTCTTTATCAGCGTGTGACATACTTTTTTATGTTTTTGGCGTCAAACACGTGCTGCTGTGTCGTAAAGCTTATCTTTTGCAATAAAAAGAATACACTCATAAAGTGTCGTGTCGGAAGAAAATCTGCAAATTATATTTCGCATTTCTCCATAAGGATTTGTGATGTCAGTGAAAGTAAATGAGTTTATTATATGCAGCTTTAATTGGACACGTGTCCGGGTAGTAAAAGCCGCATGTGTTTAACGAGGGTTAAGCTACGCTTGCCGAGGTCTGCAGAAGGGTGTCCATTCATCGCTTATCGACACGTTGTCGTATCTTGGGAAGCAGGTTTGTTTGTCCCAGCAGTCGTTTGACCTTGACTGTCGATACGGATAGTTAGATGTCTGAAGGTCTAACAAGCAATCGTATCAAATGAAATCGTAATACCCTCTAAACTAGGTCGTGGTTGTCTGATAGGCGATTCTCTAAAAACCCTTTATGTTGATACCCCACACGATGGGTGGGGAACAAAATAAATAATTAGGCTCCCACAATATGGCGCCCAAAAAACGCCATTGTTCTATTTTCCAATTTTGATGTAGCCAGTGACACTTGCAAAATTATGACGAATCGATTGACGTAAGAATCTTTAATATCGGCCAACGCGTTTGGTCTCTAGAACGCCACATAGGAACAAACATACATGCATTCATACATAAATAGACGGATAAACGCATTACCCTCCTTCGGCAGTCAAAAACTGGCTAAGTGCGAGTCGGACTCGTGCACGAAGGGTTCCGTACCATTATCACATAAATCGGCAAAAAAATACGTTTGTTGTATGGGAGCCCCACTTAAATATTTATTTTAT
Source organism: Orthosia gothica (assembly GCA_949775005.1). NCBI lineage: Eukaryota > Metazoa > Arthropoda > Insecta > Lepidoptera > Noctuidae > Orthosia > Orthosia gothica. The sequence continues at coordinate 4,795,538 of OX459045.1, forward strand.
TCTGTTTTTAGTTTTTGTTGTTAGCGGCAAAAGAAATACATCATCTGTGAAAATTTGAACTGTCTTGCTAACACGGTTCATGAGAAACAGCCTGGTGACGGAGAGACATACAGACAGACAGATGAATCGTGGAGTCTTAGTAATAGGGTTTTAGGGCGTTTTTACCCTTTGGGTACGGAACCCAAAAATATTTATTAAAAATTCTTTTTTTATACAAACTTTTTTCGTATTCTTCACAGCAAAGCCTGTCATTTTGATACCCATATAATGGCAGTGCACAAAACATAACTAGTCCGCCATCTTGGGCCGTCTGCCATATTGGATTTAGAATGACGTCACTTAGCTAACCATGCATTGTCATCCAAACTCAACGTTTATGCAAAATTTCATCTTAAGCAGTGGAGGATAACTGCTTTGAAATCCAGTTCCAAGATTTGAATCGAACACAATTACATACATGCATTGCAAGTTAAATAAAAGCTTGTAAAAAACAAATTCGTATCTATGGGACCAACTCTACCACTTTTCTTTGGTTCAGATGACTTTTTTCATATTTCAGAATTGGTATTTTAGGTTGAGTAGGATATAAAAAAAAGATTAGTCTATGACTTACCAGCACATGTATAGTATGACAGCAGACGAATCCGATGAGTAGTGTCCCGAGACTGCCAATCACCAGTCCTGCAGAACTGAAGGCGAGGGGCATCGCCAGCACTCCCGACCCGAGTGATGCTTTTAGAAGATGAGCTAATGCGCCAAAACTCCTGGAAATTGAAGAAAACCATTGATGAGAATCAGCATTTTTTTTACAAATGTGCCGTTGACATTACAGGAGGAAGAAGCACCTAAGGAAAGAAAGAAAAAATAATGTTTATTTTTGTATTTATCTCTAAGGTGTGTGACCTTGTAACAGTTCTTATAAATAACGAGTAATAGAAAGCGGGTTTTATGGTATTAACCGAGCTCAAATCTGGCATAGGAAACATTCAGGAAACAAAATTTTCTTGACCTGGGTCTAGCCTAAGGCAACGAGGGCTTCCGTTTTTGTGCTCACCAGTTTGCGCCACTGGCGAGTAAGGGCCTTAAATATAGCTGGTGGACGTTGTTATTACGCGCACGGAAAGTTTGAATTTTGAACATAACATTTTCCTAAATATAAAACTCTATTAAGCAGTGGTTGGTAAAGCCCGTGCCTTTGAAGACCTTACTCTCACCAGCGCTCCTAGCGGCGAATTCAAACGCGTTAGCCCTCATTAGGTATAGATGATTTACACTTTTCCTTTGAAAAACAATATATCACGGGAATTTAACGCGATGATTTCGATTATTTATTTACATATTTTTTTTATCTCGTTCCAATTATTTTTTTAAAGTATATTTTCCTTTGTTTTTTAGTACCTAGGTAAACATTAGATCCAAGAGTTTAGGATAGTTCAGTATTTTGATAGACATTAAAGGGCAATATCTACAAATAAGGACTTCACAAGTATCAAGATTAGTTATCTATCGGTTTCGGTTACTTCAGTTTAATCTGTTGCTAAATCTTATGTCAAGTGTTTTGATTGTCTGTTGTAACCAACGATAGTATGAGATTTCACAACATATTTAGGAACTGATAAGATCTTTATTATGTGTAGAATGCCTAGAAAATTAGAAATGAAATCCTTAAAAATGTCATTAAATTAAATCAAGGAACCAGTCTTCCTATACTGCCCAAAGTTTCACTTATCGACAGATCTAGATTAAAGTAGAAACTGTTACACATTTGACTACAAAACAGACTTATTATAATATTATTTTTAAAACTAGACTATCTACCGTTACTATCAAAAGTTTCACTTTTTGACAAAATTTAATTATCATAGAAACTAGTACAAAGTTATTATATAAGTAAACAAGAACATAATAACTTTACATAACACTATAAATCCCACGGTTTAGATCTATGTTATCAGTGTTAAAATCGGCAAATGTAACAAGTCATTAACACCTAATACCGCTTGTCTGATGAAACAATAGTTCCGTGACCCTTGTTATCTAGAGAAACCGGTTTTGATGAGAAGATGATGTATTCTGATAACTTAGATGAGTCATTACTCGCTTAGTTTAGGTATTATACCTAAGGTTTATTTATTTGACAAAAGAGAGATGTCAGCAAAAACTGACAGATGTCTGTCTGGGTCGCGGATAAATTTCAAAGAGAGTTACCGTGGCCCTGGCACAAGCAACTGAAGGAACACGGGTGGGTTTTAGTCAGTAAAAGTCTGACACGCCCTCCCGCTTCACCCAGAGCGGGAGAAGTCATTGGATGAATAACAAATCCAAAAAAAAAAATGCGTGGCCCAGTGGTAACAGCCGCGACTTACAAGTTGTAGGGGCTTTACTTTGTGTAAATTATTTGGAAACCGGCATGTCCTAGAACCAAAAATTTTTAGACATGTGACATCCACCAACCCGCACTGGGCCTGCTTAGTGGATTACAGCCCATTCCCTCTCACATAGAGGAGGCCTGTGTCCCAGCAGTGGGAACATTAAAAACGCTGACGATGATGTTGATGAGGCAATAGTACATTACTGTAGCGGCAAGCAAAAGAGGCATTGGTGGACGAACGTGTAAATATGGGCTGAGACACACATACGTAAGTCCATCAATGCCTAGTTGAGGCCAAGGCTTGTATAGGACTTTTCTCTAATAATGCGCGAAAATTAAAACTAAGTAGTACCTAGAACTCATTTAACGAACAACTTTAATTTTTCCCGCGTTTAAGTGTTAATTTGTTTAACTGCTCATCTTACAGCGACCTTTGTGATTTCTCGAAGCGATTCGATTTATATCAGACTGATAGGCTATTTAAACTGTAAATACGTACACATGGATGCAATTCGACCGATACTTGAAATTATCTTAGAAGATATGTGTACGCGGTACCCAACTTAACTCTTACCGGAAGGACTGGCTTGCAATGACAGAGAGTAGGCGTATGCGGCAAAGTGAGTAGAAGGTCTTTGCCTTGAGACATAGTGGAAATGAAGTCCCATGAAGTCCATTTAGATTTTCAAATGTTATAATTCTTTAACACACTTTTTATACAAAAGTTTCTAATTAAATCTGGACACTATTTAGCAGTTGCTTACATTCTTTATTCAAATTTTCTGTAGAGAATTTGAATTCAGAATCTGCTAAGCTCATAGATTTTTCAAATATGGTCCTAAATGATTTAAGGAAAACTCCACACAGTTTCATCTCAGACACTATGAGAGCGGAAAGGTTTCCTTGATACATGTTAATAAATAACAAGCTTTAGCGGTCAATTTGATTGAGAGAAGCTGAGTCCAGGTTAAGTTGAGTGAAGGAAATGACAGAATATATAGATCATTACCTAAAATATAATTATATGAAATAAGTAGGTTTGCGAACTTGAGCTTGCAACGCTCGCAAACTTATGCACTATGTGGAGCATTTTCAGGAGCGTGGAGCGCAAGAGGATCGCGAACATTGTGGATAACCACCTTGACAGGCTGTCCTCTACAATCTCGGTTCATGTTTCAGTAAGACATAGCTTCAGATTTTATCTCTTCTAGTTCTATATTTGTAGTCTATGTACAAAGCCGGATAATATATTTTTATTGCTGCTAGATTACGAACGTTAAATAGTGTAAGTTTATGAGGATTACGCAGTGGGAAGGTATCCCTATCTCCAATTGCCTATCTAAGGTCTTTTACATAGAAGAGAATTACAGAAAGTTCGGTTATTGCATTAATGTTCGGGCTTCGACAAAGTGACATTCATCAGCTATAGCATTGTCAAAAAGTCTAGGCTGAGGCCTTATTAGTGCGTTGCGTCGTCTCGGCGTCAACGCTGCGTCGTTTTACATATATTCTTAGTGACATGCCACATTATGCGTTGCGTCATCGCATGAGACGTTTCAACGGATCGACAGACGAGAGACCAATCGGGGGAAGGGTGATACACTATTGGATATTTCTATGGGCGCTGCGCTGTCGGACGGTGCGACGATGGACAGTGTTTGTTCCGATCCATTGTCGAATCTGAAATCTTATTGGGGCCTCTGCCTTAAATGTGGCCGCGGACAATCCTTAACATTTTGGGCTTTTGATAATCGTTATTGCTGATAACATGCCGCTTTGTCTGTCTCGTACGCACAAAACATGATGTTACCAGTATTCTTTTTAATTTTTATTTGTTTTCAGGATGTGACTGAATAAGTATCGAATGAATGTTAAAACTGCGGTAGTAAATCAATGAGAAATAGTTTTCAGATTTACGGCCTTCTGACAACCCACAACAACTTTTATAGGCACAAGCTTTTAACAATAGTCGATGTTCATTTGAATCAATTAATTTAACATCGCTCAAGAAGTTGTATTTCTGTATCTAGTCTTCATAGTGTACAATATCTGGCTTCCGTAATCCTAGGCCGTCGTTTCCTTAATTAAACCGAATAGACTTATTGGGCCATCAAGATTGTTTCCTGAACTGAAAAAACGATGCGTCAAAGCGTTTTCAGATGAATTCACAATCTTGGTAGGCCTTAATAAGCCTTCTGAATAAAATATTAAGGAATTTTCGTTGCTAAGGAAGAAAAGATACATCGATCTTCTTTAAAAGTTATTTTTACTTAGAACTACTTTAGAATCTGTAATGCTGAACACGGTGCGGATAATGTACAGAAGTTTGTAAAAGAAATTCTTGTTAGATACTACGTTGGAAAATTTTCGCTCATCTTTTACAGTGATTTTTCTCAGAAACCAATTTCAAACTTTATTGCTGAACATAGTACACATGAATACATTTCGAGACGTGTTTTTATTTATTTTTTGATTAACACTTTTACATTTGTTATTACATGTAAGACCAGCTGACAAAAGTAGTCATTAGATGATGGCTGAAAGCGTAGTTCTATCAAGCTAGGCATGCAGATTATTAAACCAAACCAAGGTATGTATTTATTTATACTTCATGCTCAAAGATACAAAAGGTTCGCTTGTCCAAGGTGATGGTGAGGTAGACAGGGACGTAACGCACCAGATCAATTCAAGATGGATGAAATGGCGATAGGTCACTGGAACAACCTGCGACCCACGGAAGTCTCTCAAGATATGGGGGAAAATCTACAAGTCCGTGATTAGACCTGTCGTACTGTAAGGATCAGAATGTTGGGCTGTGAAAAAGATGGATGAAAAGAGATTGCATGTAGCAGAGATGAGAATGTTGCGATAGATATGCGGCGTGACGTGAATGAATAAAGTGAAAAATTTGTATATTAGAGGAAGTTTGAAAGTGACACAAAAGTTGAAAGGAAACCACGGAGGTCACGTGATGAAACGCATGTTACTAAAAGAGTTATGAAAATAAATGTGGATGGATGGAGAGGGAGGGGACGGCCAAAGAAAAGTCAGTGATAGCGTAATAGGACGATATGAAAGAAGAAAACGTGTTGCGCCGACCCCAAGTAAAATGGCATAAGGGCAGAAAGATGATGATTCTGAGAAAGATGATGCTCAAAGGTACAAAGGCGGGCTTTACCTTAGAAATTCTCTACCAGCCAACCAACAAAGGTTAAGAGATAACAAGGCAATGCATTGTTTGAATCAAGTTGGATTATAAAAGAGTATTAATAAATAAATATACTTTTAAGCATTCAGTTTTAATAACAAGTTTTCTGATTGGCCTAACCTCAAATACTCTATTCAGAAATCGGCCTTTAGCTTAACACCAGATAAGAAACTAGAAGATGCTTATAAAGGTGCTATGTAACAATGTACTAAATATGAAAAAGTTCAAAGTCCATAAAAGAATTCGCATAGCAATGGATACTAATAAAACAACTCCCTAATTGCGTAAATTTATTGAAAGATCAAAGCACGCGCACGCTTGCTTTTTGACAATTCAACAGTATTCATTGCGTGTTTTAGGCTGTTACGTAGACGGATTTTCAAACAAATAAAGCATAGAATGCGAACAAACCACACACACGCGCTTTATTTGAAGTTGCGCATTTAGGATAAAGATAGACGGAGTTATTTTACTATCTACTTCTCTACTCTATACTACTCCATATTTTACCTATAAAATATGTAGCTGAAAGATTGAAAATTTGAATTAATAATAACTTACGATGTATTCGACGCTATCGGTCTGTGTTGCGAAGGAATGTAGGGATCCAAGTCTTCTCTGGATCCATTGTATGCTAGCTCGATTCTGTAAGACAAGAACAAAATAATTATACTAATTGAAAGGTAGGACAAGGCTGTACATACAATTATTATGTAGCATTTAGATTATCTTTTTATACGGCAATTTAAATTCTATGTTGAGGTTAAGCAAAGAGAATTACATGTGGCATTAAGAGAGGCAAATAAAACTAACAACGGAGAAGGAGGAAAATAATTATGAATAAAATCATATTAATAAGCAAAGTTTTGTAATAGGACAAACTTAAATAAAATTAATTTGAAAAAGAAGTACCAACTTTTTTTTATTTAACTTTTAAACTTTTTAAAGTTAAAGAACTTCATTGCAAAACTACTTGAAAATTACATTTCCAAGAAAGTAAAATAAAATACAAGAAAGGACATTTTAGTCACAATTATAATACTTGAAATAAAGATTTAATAAATTAGATCAACCATCTTATAGATAATGGGGTACTGTGATATATTAAAACTAAATAAAATAAAATTTAATACTTTTGTTAACAGCACACTTTGTAAACAAGCATATTACAAATTGGATGATTATATTCAAGATAATAATGCTTGGAAACATGCTGGTCCTGCTCCTTAGGGCAATCTTTAGTGCAGATCAAATTTGTTAATTTATATACCTATTCATAGTTATTTTATTCTAACAGACAACAAGAAGACATACATAGACCTTATAGGTGATGTTCTTCAGAAAGGCCAAGTGCGCAGTACCCATAACCGGCGTGGGTGTATGACTAGATGTATGAAAGTGTGTGAAGCAAAAGAAGCATGTAAGGATCGTAGCAGGTGGCGTTCTGTAGTTTCTGCCTACCCCCATGGGAAAAAGGCGTGAGTTTATGTATGTATTCTTTTTGTTTTGTTTAAGAAATTGACTCACACACTGTTCCGTTTTTGTTGAATTAAGTATTTTACCTATGTTTGCAATATTTGTAAGTATGTGAGAACCATGTTCCTATTTATCAAATGAATAAATTACCCTATTTTTTTTGCTTTTAATTCTCTTTACCTATACGTAGTATAGCATGTACTGCTATTCTGGGTGCATCGTCCTCACATATATGAATGTAAGGATTGTTAAACACTTTTATTTTTTTTAAAGTGTAAATGTGTAGATTCTTGTTCGTTCTTCTCCATAAAAAGCTTATTCTGCCGGTAGAATCAATTCTTATTACTCGTAAATTTTAAATGTTAACGTTCAAAAGTGCCGCTTAATGGCCTAGCCAGGAGTGGTTTCTGATTTTGCCATCAGCTGCCTAACAATAAACAACTGACAAAACAAACCTTGATCAACTGACAACTTATGTTGTTGGACAACTAACAACTAATGACGTAGTTTGACAGGTCATTTGACAGTAGAATAAATTGCATTAGCACTCAGAAACAAGGGGTCAATCTGGACAATCGCTCACGAATGCCCGGTTACCGACACGGCCGACCGCGCCTTAAAACCGGGTATCTGGATAAGCACACGACACTACGGAACGGGTTTCAACCTAGATAAACACCCATCGTTGAAAAAAAACCAGAGCTTACGAACACGTGTTAAAACTGGGTATTGATCTGGATAGCCACCCAACAGTACAGTCAAAAATCGGGTGTCAACCCGGGTCAACACCCAGCATTGCACAAAAACCGGTCAAAAAAACATACGTACAATTTTCTTACCCAAGTCCGCAAAAATTAGTCACTTGATCACAAAAATCTCCATACATTTTTAAAGCACGACTATACCACGCTGGCATATCAGTTCGTTTTCGCTGGCCAAGTGTTGTCTCTCGAATATGCCCAGCACAATATATTAGATACTTAGCTTATTGACAGGAATCACAATGTATTAACCCCAATGTTCAGGCGTCAATCGAAGTCTTGATGAAATACTTATTTGCCATTGCATCATGCAATGGAAGGCGGTGTTTATTGATTTTATTATTTTATTTCTACACGTGGTATAATGCTTTCTTATTTGCATATTGATGGGGTTTTAAAAGGCTTTGTTTGTATCGGTAAATTATGAGTAATAAAATATATAATATCGTCCAGTTGACTTTAAATCCTCATTTAGATTGTACTGAAGATTTTTTAACCCTATAATAGGTTAAAAAATAAAGAATGGGATGTTGATTAAGAGCCGCAGAAATACCATTACCAAACGAGACATAAATACCATACAAAAAGGAATGGACAAAAATTTTGCCAGCACTTATTTGTCAAATGTTTTTTTAAACTCTGTTAGATAGGGCATCTGCCTTGTTATCATCTGATAGGGACATGAATATTACACTAAGTAATTCATAAAATATTTTTCTGGATATTTTTAGCTTAGAAAAAAGAACAGAACTTGTAAGTATAACTGTAAAAAATGCAAGGCTTCTATATATTTCTAAGCCCATATGCTCTGTTATCTAGCTCGAAAAACTGGCCTCGCATAATCTCGAGACATATTCTACAGAAATTCTGAAACCAAAATCAAATACTATTGAAACAAATGGTGAACGTTCGAATATCACAAAACGAAATGTCAATGTGGTTGATATTAAATCTGAAATCACCTGCGTTCAAATTTTCATTTCACTGAGCATTTTTGCGATACTTTGGTTGGTATTTTTACTTATTTTGTACGGTTCTACACCATAATGGTAAAAAAAATCCTTATGTAGCGACTTTGTTTGTCGATCAGTCAAGAACAATCTATGTTATCAACACTCGACAAGAAAGCCAATTCGGCTTAATTCGGCAAATCGATGGAACGGTGAAGATTTTTTTTCTATGAATATTTTGGCACTAGTAGGTGGCCACACCAATCGTAGCAGTATATAAACACATGCTGGAGTGCCCCAAGTACAATACACCTGCACTTTAGAGGACCCAAATAACGCCACTGACATACTTGGTTCTGCACTTAAAAAATAAAGATTTACTGTGTTAATTGATAAATATTGTTCGTTCCATGAGACCAGAAACGGAATCCGTGCCAAATTTCATCCAGATCTGTTCACCCGTTCTGGCGTGATTGAGTAACAAACATACATCCACACATCCATCATAACTTTCACATTTATAATATTAGTAAGATTTCCTTAGGGCTGATTTTTCAAAAGCCATACATTTATTTCTTGTGCCATAAATTGACATATTTTCGGTAAAAAGCGCTCAAACGGTTGTTATTATTCTGCAAATAAAACTTTCTGAGTATTGAAAAATCGGTCCTTTGTTAGTTTTTAGGGTTCCATAACCAAAGAGTAAAAACGGGACCCTATTACTAGGTTCCGCGGTCCGTCTGTCTGTCTGTCCGTCTGTCACCAGGCTGTATTTCATGAACTGTGATAGCTCGACAGTTGAAAATTCACTTAAAATGTATTTCTGTCGCGAATTTTTGCGGTAAAAAGCGTACATTTTTGCGTTTCGTGCGCGAGTCCGACTCGCACTTGGCTAGTTTTTAGTTACATCTTACTAATATTAAAAAGCCTGTTAGTTTGAAAATCTGATGTTTGTTTATCAATCACAAATCTACGGCTGAACGAATTTGTGTGTTAGGAACACAGGTAGACCTAAACCATGACATGGTTCATGAACTGGACTAGACCATAGGATATTAAATCGGTAGAACTTGCCCGTCAGATAATTTTCGCCTTTCACACTGGTACTATAAAAGCAAGTTTCTAATATTGCCATTTTGAGTTAAACATCGCTGCTAAGAAAATTATATAAAACTAATAGTAGAGGAGACGTGGAACATCGACCTTCACCCATCAGATAACTGGATGAGACATATTTTTATCAAATATAATTTGTTAACAAACATGCTTAAGATAACTTGCCTATCAAAAAGTTAACATAGCTATTTTTAGTTGAATTAATTTTCTTTCATCACCTTCACTCTTTTCATAACCGAATGAATTTCATCTCAACTGATAGTTTTAAACACACAGAATATATTTAGGTAGGCTTGCCTACTTATTTCTGTGCATGGCTACCTGGCAAGCAGATGTGAACAGGTAAGTCAATATAGGTAACTACACCGATCTGTGAACCAATCCAAATTGATATCATAAGTAAGATATTTTAATAACAAAACCAATCGTATAGGCTTGCCTGCAAAACATCGTACATGAAATATTATTTGTCAAGCTATAAAGTTTTAGAATTGGAGCTATTTGATAGGTGCGAGACGGATAGTAGAGCGTCCGAAGTCCTAATAGAACATGACACAACATAGCAGCTGCACGCGACCTGACAGTTGAATGTATCCGAGTGCGTATGCTCGTGTACAGTCGAAAATCATTTTTAACCCCCGCCGGAAAAAGAGGGGTGTTACAGGGGTGTTGGTGTGGGAGTTTCACGTCTGTTGCTGTGAATCTGTGTGTCTGTCTGTGGCATCATAGCGCCTAAACGGATGAACCGATTTCGATTTAGTTTATTTTGTTCGAAAGGTAATTTTGTCGATAGTATTCTTAGCTATGTATGAATAAAATCGGTTCAGCCGTTCAAAAGTTTTGGGTGTTTTACTGTTCGAATCGAAATGTTTTCGCATGATAAATGTGTCGGGGGTTTTTTAAATTTTGCAAATTTACTTGTATCTACTCTCATATCGTAATATTCGAATTATAAACTTCAAAACGAGTTTATATTTACATACTTTATAAACACAACACCGAAATTTAAAAATAGAATCTTTTTGTAACAATTTTTCTCTAACAAAATAATGCTAAAAAAATAGTATATTATGCAACTAGTGAATAAAGGACGGATTTAAAGCGAGGGCCATAGATTAATCCCGAGCAAGTGAAGGATTCTAACGACTGAATCACGACCGTAGGGAGTGATTCATGATGATTGAATCACGAGCATAGCGAGTGATTCAAGTGTTAAAATCATGAGCGATGCGAGTGATTCATGGCCCTCGATATAAATCCGTTTTATTCAAGAGTTGCATACTATATTTTATACCATGACTACGAGAAAAACAAAGATTTAAGCACAAGGAATATTAATAAATACAAAATAAATGGTTTATTTCCTTCAAAGTTTACAAAAAAATTAAAACCCTGACCCCTGAGTTCGATAACAGCACTTGTGACCACCTCCGGTACGTTACATAATTATAATTAATTAAACACCATTGCAAATTACAATCCAAATAAGTATTCAATAAATATCCTAGACTAAAATCAAAACCATTATTAAAATCCTAAATAAAAACAAACTCAAAATTAAAAGCGAAGGAGTTTGAAAGTTGAAAATTCTCTGCACAAGAAGTTTGTATCAAGTATTTTTTGCGCAAGGAGGCGCAAGGAGGTTATATACCATTGAGATGGAGGTCTAATACATTGTTGTGTTCCAAATTCAAACACCAAAACAGTGAGTAAAAGTGCTTTTTATTCACTGTTTTCAGTGAATAAAATAAGCTTTTTAGAGGGGGAATGGTATAAAAACATTTTTTTTTCTATTACGATACAGGTCAAATCCAAGAAGTTAATATCACCAAGGAGTTTCAATCAATTATGTTTTTGTAATGGAAAGAAAAATTAGAAGAAGAGTGAAGGTGATGAAAGAAATTTGATTAAAACTAATGCAATTAAAAATAGCTATGTAAACTTTTCGATAGACAAGTTATCATAAGTATGTTTGTTAATAAATTATATCTGATAAAAAATATGTTTCATCCAGTTATCTGATGGGTGAAGGTCGATCTTCCACGTCTCTTAGGCTATTATAAGTAATGAAATGGAAATATTGTGCCATTGATTTATTAAAACATACAAGTTTAATAATATTTAATATAAATGGCAGTTTCATTACGTATGACTTTGAATTATGTAGGTACGTTGATGGTAATATACTATTCTAGTCTGATTTTAATGTGGAGATATACGCAGTAGGTTCACATAATGAATTAAAACGAAAACAAAATAATGACACATAAATAAATTAATGATTAATTTATAGTTTTTAAAGAAACAGTTGTAATCAATTATTCTTTGGCTTCAACCAGTGTCTTCTATTTTTTATAAAAAAAATATTCTCGACAATTTTTTTACAAATATTGGTTGCCCTGCTGTTGGTCAAAGGGCTCCAAACAAACATATTTTTTATGCTGCTATATGGTAGTTTACAAAAAATATCTATTATGACCGTCAGTTAGAAAACCAAAAAATATTGGCTGCGTATTTTCTTTTGTAAACAAAAAATTACGATGATACATACATACATACATAAACTCACGCCTTTTTCCCATGGGGGTAGGAAGAAACTACAGAACGCCACCTGCTACGATCCTTACATACTTCTTTTGCTTCACACACATTCATACATCTAGTCATACACACACGATGATACAGTGCGTTGAAATATCGTCGTGTGACGTCACGGTGTGCTACACTTTATACTGACAAAGTGACGTCACAAGCCCCCACTCCTGAACTTACATGCGCTTTATCTTTGTCATTTTTTATTTATTTGATAAAGCAAAAATTACTGGTCATATATTAATTAATATTCTCACTGACAGATTAAATGGAATTATAGTTTTTCTACTCAGGAAACATCCTATTACACCAATGGAGAACTTCCAAAATACTAACAATGAAGTCCAGGTTTCCTAACGATGTTTTCCTTCACCGTTGTCAGCGATGTCCAAGTTAAACTTAGAAAGTCCATATGAATTGAAAAAGTCACATTGGTACTTGCCAGGATTTGAACCCATGACCTCAAGCACGAGAGGCGAGGTCTTAGCCGCTGGGCCACCATGACGCACAGAGTCCTGGGCAACTGCTGCTAAAGGCGTCAATTCGTTTAATGCATTGGTATCTGCGAAACAGCTGTTGCAGCCTTCACCGTACAACATTGGCAATACAAAGGTAGATAGCATTTGTATTCTTTTTTCCAAAATGTTTCTAGACAATATTTAAAAATAAAACGAGGTGCACAAAAATAACTAGTCCGCCATCTTGGGCCGTCCGCCACATTAGATTTAGAATGACGTCACTCCAAACTAATCGTGTATGCAAAATTTCATCTTAATTGGATGCTTTAAAATTCAGTTGCAAGATTTGACTCGAACACACATCATACATTGCAAGTTAAATTATAGCTTGTAAAAAACCGAGCATCCATCGCTTACTCGCATTATCTGTGACTCGAACTTCTCAAATGACGTATCACGTATGTAAACTGAAACTTTCAGTTTTAAGGCAGATATGACTGAAGTTTTGTGCCGAATACAATTTCTGCGCTACTACTACTGCGGTAGTGCTGAGAGCACTGGTGGCCCAGTGGTATCGGCCGCGACTTACAAGTTGTAGGTCGTGGGCTCGAGCCCAGGCAAGTGCTTTAATTTGTGTAAATTATTTCTTCACCACTGCTCTCAAAACGGTGAAGGAAAAAATCATAAGGAAAATTCAAAGACATGTGACATCCACCAACCCGCACTGGGCCCACGTGGTATATTACGGCCTATTGCCTCTCACAGAGAGGAGGCCTGTGTCCCAGCTGTGGGAACATTAATAGGGTGATGATCTGATGTGACTACCGCGTTATAAAGAGTTGCCAGCGATAGAAACGGTATCTATTTATCCAAGCTCTGGTCTCTCTTATATAGCCTAGCCTTCCATTCTTCATGACTTATTGTCAATGAATATCACAAAGATCTCCATACAATGTATTTCCTGATCAATCAATATCACACATCAGCTGTCCATAATGGCGCGCAAATTGTACATGTCAACTGAGATCAATTTGTTGCTGTCACATCTGTTGACCTTGAACTAGTAACCTGCTATATTTTATTGTATGCCCGAGTTTATACATAGAGGAACGTACTACGTATGTGAGATTGGAGCGCGTTTTTCAAATAAAAGGCTTCTATACTTCTCTTATGATAGCTTCATCTTTGCGACATATGTCAAACTGACGTATACGTTAATGTTAGCATGTCAAGCGCTATTGTTACTGTATTGATACTGACAGCTGTCGCAGAGATCAAGCTATCTTTTATGAAGTATAGTCACTGTTTTTTACCCGACTGCCGAAGGAGGGTAATGTGTTTATCAGTCTATGTATGTATGTATGTATGTTTGTTCCTATGTGGCGTTCCAGAGACCAAACGCGTTGGCCGATTTTGATGATTCATACGTCAATCGATGCGTTTTAACCCTGCGAGTGTCATAGGCTACATTAAAATTGGATAATAGAAAAATGGCGGATTTTGGGTGCCATATTGTGGGGGTCCAAATTTTTTTTTCTTCCAATCCCATCGTGTGGGGTATCAAAATAAAGGGTTTTAAGAGGTGATTTCAAAAATATACAACACTTATATGTTTAAATGTATCTTATTCGAAAAAAACTAACTAAAAAGTTATAAATAAAAAAACTTAATTCAAAAAATCAAAAAACCCGACTGCTTCAAAAGCGAACTAAAAAGTCGTAAACAAGGAAAAAATCATGCTGTGCAGGCAGAGGATACACCAGATTTTGGTCAGCCAGCCCGCGAATAGGTATCCTCCAACTGCACAGCATGATTTTTTCCTTGTTTACGACTTTTTAGTTCGCTTTTGAAGCAGTCGGGTTTTTTGATTTTTTTATATGGGTTTGCTCTTGACTTTTCACAATTTATTTTTGTCTCTGTCAATATAAGTTTATCTGTGCTCTGTCACCTTTGACGTAGACATCTCAGAGGTGCCAGAGACAAAAATAAACTATGAAAAAAAAAGATACTGCGGTGACTGCCTTGTTGGTCTAGTGTAGGGGTCACATTTGTTTCTATTGGGGTCCGTTTCTTATAAATTATATCACGCGTATTATTTTGTAAAAATAGAATGAATAAACTTAAATATTATGTAAATATAGATGCAAAATCAATGACGAAATAAAGATACAAAGATTCTATCCAAAACTCTTCCTTCGAGAAAATTTTAAAATTATTTTCTTGATGTTCGTGAATTTCCATTTGGACAGAAGCTTAACACCTTAACTGCCAAGTGACCGACAAACAATACATTTTCAATTGTGTCTCATTGCCTGGCAGTTAAGGTGTTAATTACTCCCGAAAACATTTGCAGCTTCATCGCTCCATTCACCATCAGGGTACAGAGAGTAAATGGTGTTGAAGATTTCGACGACAATCTATATCAATTTTCGTACTCGAGTAACACGATTGAATTATATTATACCTGTTACTTAAAATCCACACAAAATAGGAAGGCGGTCCGAATCCGGACCGCCATTTGGTGACCTCTGGTCTAGTGATTGCAAGCGCTACTACTGAGCATGAGGTCGTGGGTTCGATTCCTGGGTCTGGCAAAGTGTTTTTCCATCTCAAATATCTCAATAGTCTCGGTTTATGAAAATAGGCTCACCATATAAAAGGTATATGGAACTAAAACATGGTTGACGAAATCTTGGTGTAGCCTCACCTGACCCTTCAGGGACTAATACAAGCCGCAAGGAATGTTAGTAATTTCATGTAAAAAAAAACAGGTTAGAGATTTACGATATCTCGTAAGCTCTGACCAGGATCATATGAATCTAACAATTTTTTCCTCCTCCGACGGAAAAAGAGAAGTGTTATAAGTTTGACGTGTGTACCTGTTTGTTTGGGTCATCATAGCTACTAAACGGATGAACCAATTTTGATTTATTTCGTTTGAAAGGTGACTTTATCCAGAGTGTTCTTAGCTATGTTTGATGAAATTGGTTTAGTCGCTCAACAGCTATGAGCGTTTTACTGTTTGAATCGGGGTAATTTCGCAAGATTTCGTATCATAATTACGTGTTTGATAAATTGTCGATCGAAGCGTACTAGATAAATCATGTAGTTTAAAAAGCATCATCATCTTCCTGTCCTTATCCCATGTTACTTGGGGTCGGTGCAACACGTTCTCCTCTTCCATACCGTTCTGTCCCCAGTTACGCTAATACTGACTCCCTTTTCCTTCATATCACTCCTCACATAGTCCATCCATCTTTTCTTTGGCCTTTCTCTTCCTCTCCATCCATCCACAATGTTGTTTAAAAAGCATTAAATAAAAATGTGTTGAGGGCTTTTAAAATTTTCCTTGTTTAGCGATTGGCATCGAAACATTAAGGAAAAGAGCCTGTGCCTAACTACGGTATCTAACTCAAGGATTACCTACATCATATCTAAATCAGTTGGAATAATCTACCGTCTGTGTTATGTCATACCGAACATGGCTTAGGTAACTGCGATGAGTTAATCTATTGTCAGGAAGATACAATGGATAATAAAGAATTTCACAACAATACTTTCAAAGAATGATGCAATTTACAATAACGATCATACATGGAGTGTCTGCCTTTCAGATCCCCATAATCCAGTAACCGAAGAGTAAAGAGTGAATAGGTTACTTCTAGGCAAGCGTACCTCATCGTCAACCACATCATCGCTTACCATCAAAGACAAAGATATTTTATTTCAACAAGGCCACCAAGCGGCACTTTTGAACGTTACATTAAAATTTACAAGGAATAACTCCACACGATATCTACATATCTTTTTAGGGTTCCGTACCCAAAGGGTAAAAACGGGACCTAGGTAAGACTCCGCGGTCCGTCTGTCTGTCTGTCTGTCTGTCTGTCTGTCTGTCACCAGGCTGTATCTCATGAACCGTGATAGCTAGACAGTTGAAATTTTCACAGGTGATGTATATCTGTTGCCGCTACAACAACAAATACTAAAAACAAAATAAAATAAATATTTAAGGGGGGCTCCCATACAACAAACGTGATTTTTTTGCCGTTTTTTACGAAAATGGTACGGAACCCTTCGTGCGCGTGTCCGACTCGCACTTGGCCGGTTTTTTGTAACTCTCCTCTCGCAGATTTCGTTAGAAATAAGCATACCTTCGTACTTATTTTTCTTCCTTCTTCTTGTCTATTTATTATGTGTGTGTACATTAATGGTTAAATACATAAAAAAAAAAAAAAAAACTCAGATACTTAGAAAAACTTAACAAGACAACTAAAACTACTTAAAAAATTGTGCAATCTGCAGAAGCTGTGGAAACGTGTAACACATATGGTATAACTTTAGTCCTCAGTTAACCCACAATGGACTAATTTCAGCATGTTTTCTACAAACAACTCTGAAAGCCAGAGGTGTATGCGTCCTCAGCATGTTGTTGTTGACACGTGTATTTAGCAGATTGTACGTGTGCTGATACACGATGCTGATAATTTCTCATTTCTGCTGACTTGATGAATAAATTTAAGATTCACACAGACAGCGACGCTTAATGCACATCGATACGTTTTCACAGAAATTCTTCTTTAGGTTAACAGTTTCTATAAAAATATTTGGTGCTGCGTCGTTGTTGCATTGTTGCGTAGAGTCTATCTGCTGTAAATTTATACGAGTTAACATATTTGCGTAATGACAACAGAAAACCGTGAATCAGAAGCCTTTCACGTGTTATAAATATTACAAGTCAGGGTTTTCAGGGGAAAATAGAGAAAATCTTACTCAAACGTAAGAGATAAATTATGTACACAAATACCGTACATAGTAATAGCGACTATCTAATTAAGGAAGCATGATAAAAAATGTATTTTAAAGTGTACAATCAGTTGATTCGTTCATACGCGAACGAAGAATGACATGTAAAAACCCCATCAAAAAATTCACGAAGCAGGAACTAATTAGAGCTATAATTAATGTAAAACCTAAAAAAGCTCCGGGCTATGATTTAATAACCGGTATGATTCTGCGACAACTTCCAGATTCTGGACTGAACTTTTTGTTATCTATCTACAATGCTATGACAAGACTTCACTTTGTTCCCCCTCAATGGAAGACAGCTAAAATCTTAATGGTTCCGAAACCAGGAAAGCCACTTGAAGATCCGAAGTCATACCGACCTATTAGTCTACTTCCAACAGCTTCAAAAGTTTTTGAATCGCTCCTTCTATTACGATTACTGCCAATAATGAAGGAAAAACTTTTAATACCTGACCACCAATTTGGGTTCCGACAGAGACATGGCACAATAGATCAAGTCCACAGGCTTGTTACTAAAATTCACAATACGTTTGAAGATAAGGAATATTGTGCAGCTGCATTCCTTGACATTTCTCAAGCATTTGATAGAGTCTGGCACGAGGGCCTCCTATATAAAATCAAAACTAGTTTCCCAAGCGACATCTTCCTAATCTTGAAATCATACTTAAGGGACAGACATTTTTTCGTACAAAGTGGCGAAGATTCTTCAAAGCTATACCCTATTTCTGCTGGGGTTCCTCAAGGCAGTGTGCTGGGGCCGATTTTATATTTGCTTCATACTGCTGACTTGCCAATATCAAATCTAGCGACTACAGGAACGTTTGCGGATGACACGGCTGTTCTGGTGTCTCATAGTGATCACAAAGTTGCAACAGCTATGCTTCAGACCTGCTTGGACGACATAGCCTGCTGGCTCAAGAAATGGAGGATAAAAGCCAATGAGACCAAGTCAGTAAATGTCACATTCACTAAAAGAAAGGATACCTGTCCACCTGTACAGCTGAACAATGTTCTATTACCTCAAGCCGAACATGTTAAATACCTTGGTTTATACCTTGACAGACGCCTTACTTGGAAAAAACACATTTTCACGAAACGCAAACAACTTGGACTGACACTGAGAAAGTACTACTGGATAATTGGGCGGAACTCACAGCTACACCTGCAAAATAAAACCTTGTTATACAAAGCTATAATTAAGCCTATCTGGACCTATGGCATCCAGCTGTGGGGAACAGCATCACACTCCAACATTGAGATCATACAGCGGTTTCAGAATAAGATCCTAAGAACGATCACAAGCGCGCCATGGTATGTACCAAATGAGGCTCTACACCATGATTTGACAATTCCCACAGTCAAAGAAGAGGTAAAGAACTACATCAAGTCATACAAGGAACGAATTACACGTCACCCAAACATCCTGGCAAGTCACCTTATGGATGGGACAGGGGCCAGAAGGCTTAAGTACAAAATACCTCAAGACTTCATCAGACAAACATAGCTACATATGCAACATAAGACATACCGACCAAGACATCTAAACACATCAAAAAAAATTACTTAATGTCCCTATGGACATTAAGTAATTTTTTTTGATGTGTTCAAACTCTTCTTTGTTTACAATCTGTCTCAGTACTATTACTGAGACAGATTGTAAACAAAGAAGAGTTAAAAAAAAAAAAAAAAAGTGTACAATAAAGCATATAATAAATAAATCACAACACTGACGATTTCGTTCGCTCAGGGTAATTTCTTTGGGAATGAAAGAACATAACATTATAGTTACTACATACTTTTAGGAATTCAATGAAATAACCTTCCGAAGTTGACAAAAGTAATCACAAAAATATTAAAGTTTGTATTTACGTTGCTAAATCAAGAGAACAGATCCAATCAGACCGCCGCAAGCGGGAATGAGCCCTGGCCATTTTCTGAAATATTTTTTTGGTGGACGTCTCGCTGTTCAATCAGAGTGATTGGCTACTGCTTAACCGGGCGATCCTGTGGAGACTAAACTATAGCCTCCAACCAGGCACAGCCCTTGGCCACTGTGACGCGTTGGCTTATATAGGCTCGATCAAATGCTCCGGGCTTTCTGGAGTAGGTTGGAGACGCAGCTAACAATACTTTAATTGAGCGCACAGCTAAGTAATGAAATTCCTTGCCGGAGTCTGTGTTTCTTGATAGCTACAACCTGGGGGTCTTTACGACAAGACTGAATAGGGTCTAGGCAAACATGCTTCATCGTCGACTACATCATCGCTTATCATCAATGTGAGTTATTAGATGGAGGAAAAATATGAAATATGAAACAAACATTTTACTTCATAACGATTTACATCATTTCATCATCAGACTTTTTATCGTTCCCATTGTTTACTTCATTCACGTTTGCATAACTCGACAAATTGTACGGTACAGCAGATTATTTGCAATCTTCAAGCGTGTGACGCCTCAGGCAAAAGCTAGCCCATCATATTTTCTTTCGATTTTATTTCGATGTATCTTAAGAAAATAGAGAAAGGATTTATTTGTATCCAGGGAGGTGAAGGGCCGATAGTGTTGGCACATGTCTAGACTTGTGACATGCAATACGTTTTTATAATATTGGTACACCTGTCCGTATAATAGAAGATTTTCATTCTGGATACTGTGATTACACGTTTGTGTTTCTTGAGGGATAGTTGAGGTGTATGTAGTTATTATTTACATGATAATTGCTGCCAGAGAGGTCGCCAGCTTGAAGATCGCAAATTAAATCGAATCGAATTACGCGAATATTAAATTGTACCGAACCGCTGATTTTTGTTGAAAGTCCAAGATTAACCTACTGGAATAAAAAGTTCTTGGTCTAGAAATATCCAGTGTCCTAATTCGGGTTATGGTCTACCCGTGTGCCAAATTAGTCCAAATCTGCTCAGTCGTTAGAGTTTAATTGATTAAGGCGGTACCCCGAGCAAAACGCCACGCAAGCCGTTTTTTGTGCTGTTTTTAGGAGCTATCTACTCGTTATTTAAAAAGAAATGTCAATTAATAAAAATACATTAAATTTCTACATAATATTGATTCTAAAATAGTAGATTTAGTTTTTTTTAAATGTTGTATATATTTCACTAATCTCCTTCCAAAAAAACATAAATATGAGAAATAATTATCGATATTATGCATCTCCTCGTAAAGTATTCATTAATTATTTTTTGTACTAACACTAATGGATAGACAATTTAATAACGAACATTTTTGTAGATTTATTTTTTTCAAAAGACCAAAATTCGATTTTATAAAGATTTTATTCTAAAATCTGGGCGTATTCACTACTGTAATTCATGCGGCACCAGTGCCGCTAGACCAATAGGAATGCTCATATCTCATGCCGATTTTTTGGTCAGGGTACCGTCTTAACAAACATCCAAACATCTTACTTTTTACTACTATTTTAAACGTGGGAATTTGTGAGGATGGTTGGATGTATGGATGGATGTTTGTTACTTTTTCACGCAAAAACAACTGAACGGATTTTAATGAAACTTAAAATAACACATTTGCTATAATTTTTAAAGATATCCGGTGAAGTACTAATACCACGCAGGCGGAGCCGCGGGCGGCAACTATTGTATAATATAAGTAGGAGAACATTAAGACGTTTTTGAAGTATATTGACGTAAGTCGGATGTAATAGGAAGTAAGTTAGTACCGTAAACTAGGCATAAATCTATAAAATTGTCTTTTACTAAGAATATCCGAAAAGCCAAATAGATTTTCGCTACTCTGTGGAATTTCTATATTATTTATTCTTATATCTAAGATTTTCGTGGCTTACTTTACGATATCCCTCCTTTATGCAATGTATATTACCCACAGTCTTAAATCCAAATTTAATAAAAACTTTTTTGCGTCGACTTTTTCTCAAACGATCGATTGATCTTAAGAGATTTGAAATGGCAACACCTTGATTTTTATTTGTGCTAGTTATTTGTAGGCCACTGCTACTGTCTCGAATTCGGGCGATAAAGAATGTGAAATAATATGTTATTGTAGGTAACACTTAGTTGTCTAAGATAGCTATATTCTTTTTTTATTATTTGCAAACACTTTTGAAAACAATTTCCCATAAATTGAATCTTTACGATGTTTGAAACTATTTAACTGTTACATAGACAAAATGATAATATACAGTAAAGGAGAAACCCGTTTCTGGGCCTAACCGTTACAGGAATCAGATAATTAACTCATTTTAATCTTAGCCTCAATTACAATGGCCAAGTGTAGAAAAGATTTCCATTTTTTTTTATTCAACCTTTGTAAAACTTTGCACCAAATATTTCATTATACGTCACTAACTTCACAAACGCTAGTATAATATCAATATAGCGTCCTACCCTAAGAATATCGATTAAGTGGAAATCAATAATAAATAAGTAAATCCATTTATTTTTATAGTTTTTAAAATCGATAAAATTTATATTTAACAGCACTATTAAATATAATGAAAATAAATAAATAATCGATAAAATCCATAACACCAGGGATTGCACTAGTAAACTGCAATGTCAACATCTGCCAATGTCATCAACTGTCAAGACACAGTTGTAATGTCATTGTCATTGAATGTCATTTGCTTTTCATAATTTTGCGCAAGATAATCTGGCTTTCCGTATTTGTTGGGACTTATTATTTTGTTAAGATCTTTGCTCGAATAAAAGGCGTTACAACACAGCGCATGTCCGTTTCAGATTTACGTAGGAAACAAAGCCTCAAAAATATATTTTTTAGGGTTCCGTACCTCGAAAGGAAAAAACGGAACCCTTATATGATCACTTTGTTGTCCGTCCGTCGATCTGTCTGACTGTCAAGACCCTTTTTCACAGGAACTCATATCAAATACTCAGCCAACAAATTCTAAGCCAACGCAATCAAAAGATGCAGCCGTTTATGCCGCAAATTTCCGCAAATGTTCGACACTCGCAAGGGAATCAAAACCTACAGGGTACTTCCCGTAAACCCAGAATCTTGAAATTTGGTACGAAGCAACGTCTTATAGCACAGATAAAGGAATAATTGCGAAAACCGTAAATTTTAGCTACATCATAATGATAAAACTATTTATAATAATTTTAAACTTACTACCCCTTTCCTCATGAACGCGTAGAGGAATTAAATTTAAATTCATATCAAATACTCAGGTCTATAATACCTTTAAGCTGTGGTTTGTACGGAACCCTCGGTGTGCGAATCAGACTCGCACATGTCCGGTTTTTATTAAAATAAATCAAATAATAAAAATAACCTAAAATGTAAACATTGTCTGATTTTACCAATATGGCCATTGCTGGGAGACGTGAAAATTGGACTCGTGAAAGCTTCCTAAGTGGTCTAATGTGAAATGGTGGTGGTGTGAGGTGGTTAATGGCGAAATTCCAGTCCTGTAACGCTAGGCCCAAGTTTCTATGGACTTCAGGTTTCTCCTTTCCCTGACTGTACTTTTATGACAACATTCGTTCTCTGAATTGGTGCAGATTCATAATTTGAACTAAAAATGTAAAGATCCAATAATGAAAATTATTTCACTGTTAGGTACAGTATTGTTCTCTTCAATTATGTTTTATTTTTGCGGTATAGACCACGGGGCAAAAGTTGCGTTAAAAAAGCTACAGATCATTAACAAAACCCTTTTTCTTTTTGCAAATAATTAATGTACAATCTTACATCTCTACATTATCTGGCCTCAGTACGCGGCCTCATAAATCAGTCGCCATTATCAACAAAGTCACTTACTTTGAACTATAGTTGTCCGAAACCGTGTGAATGGGGGGCGCCGAAGGTTTTGTTTTCTCCATTTTACCAGTCCAATTTGTGCCGTATTTACTGAATTTGAGGGCTTAAATTCGTGAGTCGTTTTCTGGTTTGGGTTGCTGAATCATCAATCCATTGCCAGGGGTTATCTGTGAAAAAGGAAAAATGTTATTAATTTCGGTTGCTTTTGGAATAAATTAAACAGGATATAAAGATGAATAATCCTTGTCGTTCGACGTATTACTTTAAGGAAAGGACAGTGTGGCATCTTTGCAAAGATTTGCTTTATAACAGATACGTTATACAGTCACAAAACAATCGAAAAAAGTGTTCCGCGCAGCAGCGGCAGCACACATACACACTTTTAATTCATCTGACATTAAACAATATTTATTTTAATAAATCAATTACAAATACGCACGATGGCATTTTTTTAATTTGTTTTTGTTTCAACAAAGCCTATCGCTCTTCGCCATGCGTGACATAAACTAAAGACTAAAGGTCACAATTGTGACATATTCGAATCTTCACAATGCACGCGCTTATAACATATCTGTTTACTAGAACATAATTGCCACTTTGCAACAATTAAGCACTCCATACTTCCATAGTCCAGCGAATAATCGAGGTTTCGAAAAAATTCAAGTTTTGTGTAATTCTGAAAATAACCTTAATAAGAATTTTAATGTTTTAGAAGGAATACGGCGTTCTTTGTTTATATACCAACTGGAAGATTTTATGCCAGTCAATTAGTATCATTGCAGTTACGATGATTTGGTACAAATGTATATCCACTGTCCAATTTGTCAAGAGTAGCACTGCTTAAAACTTTCTTCCAATCGAGTTCTTTAACACAACCTATCCGGGCGCAATATATAATAATATATTTAGTACCTACATCAGCCTGATTGTGTAAGTGAATTCGGCAAAGAAAACAATCTGTTTCTTTTATAAAAACTACTTTTTGTATGCGAAAAGTAGTTTTTGGGAAAGAAACAGTTTGTTTCCTTTGCCGAATTTTCTTACACAATTATGCTGCAGGTCTTTGAAAGATTTGTCTATTTATAATTAATATAAGCCCCTCAATACCGGTAGATACTCGTATGTACTTTCAAGAGGTATAAACCACAAGTGTACACGGTCAAGATAATGTTCTCACTTTTCAATACCTATGATTGCTTTATTGTCTATTGTATCTTATAATACCCTATTATTATTATAATAAACCAACCTGTATATTATACTTCAGGAAGTATTTCTATTGTTTTCATGTTTGATTATAAAACCACATAGGTGTATTCTGGTTGATTATAAAAAAAATAATTTATTGAGACTATCTATGTAGCACAATTTTCTGAAAATAGGCGGAACTAAAGTCGTTACCATGGTATAATAAGATAAGGTAGTCTCCTCCCGTGACAGCTGGGTCACGTGATTGGCCTAAGACTACGTCATCGATTGCGTTGCGGTTCTCAAACTTTTTTAGTGGGGAAAAAGATAAAAAATTTACAATAGGTACAACATATTTTTACTTTTCAATAAATCGTCATATTTGATACTTTTTGTATTCAATTACTTTGCTTTTTTTTAATTGTTTGCATATTAGTATTTTTATTTAGTTCGGGACGAAAACCCACTAAACTTGACTAAAATAAGTCAAAAACTAATTATGTTAGGTTAATAAGTTTGGGGGTAAAGGCGTATTGACACAACTATGACTTAAATTATGGAATTTACAACGCGTAGAAAATTAAATATTATGTAGAAAGGCACATACATACCAGTTATTTTAGTTGAATTTAGTTACAAATTTGAAGCCACGCATATGATAGCGTCTCTTCATTGGGAAAATAACAAAACCTTACTACACCGCCTTTTATACTTCTGTTTTTATAGTTTACGGAACAATTAAAAATTTTTCTTGAGTATCTATCAAAGTTTACGGGTTCACCACAAACGTTTGGGAGCCACAGTATTTTACTCACAGAGCGAAACAACGCTATAGGTGTGAGCGACACGACAATAGAAATGAAATGGCTAGTTGTCAGTATGACACTTGTCAATTCGATATGTTGCCACTGTGTGTGATTGAATTACCCGAGCAAAATGCATGTTTATCTTATCAAAGCTATTATGAACTAATAATTTAATATACAAATAAATTTAACAATAAATAGATGAATCACATGAGTTACTAAATAGTTATTTTAGTTAGTAATTTATTTTATTTTCATTAACTACATGAGAAAGTACCTAAATTTTCTAAAAAGGACAATCAATGGTAACACTTATCGTGACGTAGTCTTAGGCCATCCTGGGAAGAGAATACCAGGCGAAGTATACGGAGTATGTTATTATACCATGGTCGTTACAAACTAAAAAGTCAAAACCATTGCTGGAGCGTCTTTTGAATTTGGAACATTACAACGCTCCAGCAATTTTGTATGAAACGGCGTGCTGGGGTTATTAGATACTCTTTGATTGGATCTCTTTTATCATTCTTGGAATACCAAAGTAAGTCTCTTTGATTAATACAAATTGCGTTCACGTGGGTGTATAGCCATAAATGCGTTTGCCTTTCGGCACAGATGATAAATAAAAAATCGGCGGCAAAGCCGAATCGTCTTGATAATATAAAATAATATAAGATAATAATAAATTTAATAATTAAAATGAGTTCTAACGGTTCAGAGAGTGAAATGGAGATTCATTGTACTCCACCAGATTTAAGAATAGAAGCCAAATTGGCAATGGAAAACCTGCTTCCAGAGAAGTCAAAAGAAAAATACATGAAAGTATATGAACATTTTACGATTTGGAAAAACGATTTTCACCGAAAGAGTATTTTTGGCGTATCATATAAAAAGCCATCTACACTATGGGCAATTTATTCCATGCTGAAATGTACAGTTCATGTTAAAAACGGCATTAATTTGAAAAATTATGGAAATTTAACTACTTTTTATTTCCCTGCATTCTTTTGAGAAAAGCACTATACTCGTATATGCCTCGACTGGCGGAAATGGCAATTGCCTGTCTCGTATTAGTGAAGTCCTCGCCTACGGCTCGGCCTTTAAACTCATACTCGACCTGCCATTGCCTATTTCCCGGACTTTGCAATAATGTACAATTTATATCTGTCAAAACGGGCCTTTTATTTATTGATAACTTTAATACGTAGGTATTATATAGTACGTACGAGTACCTAAATCAAGAAGATTCCGTTGTTACTTTGTTCATTGATTGAAAATAAATAGTTTGGTAGCCAAGTTATAGTTCTCACCAAACTTCTTGGCTGATCTGAAGTTGGCTACTAATGGCTACCCAGTAATAAATCTCATTCTAAAACAGCACCGCGCCGAAGGCGCATCGGAAAGTCAACTTCAGGGCGGCCAAGAAGTTTGGCGAGAACTATACCTAAATGGCTCTAGTACGATTCGAAATTTATGTTAAGATCTTTTTTGTTTAAATTTTTCTTCGGACTAATTCTGCTTGCAATTTTTTTTAAATCATTAAGTGATTGTGCTTTTTTTAATATATTGTTCTACGGCTAATATCAACTAGTTTGCTTTCTTAGTTGTAAATATAGAGCCTTTTCTTTGTAGTCATGCAATCACTTGAAGGTCTTATCAGTCAGTGTTTTGGCAAACATAGAACAAGTTTACAGTAGATTAATCAAAAGTAGATTTTACAGTAGTGTTGGATGTGTTGCTAAGCTTGTTAAACGGCATAAAATATCAGAATTTGAGAGTCACACCGTAACTTGAAGTCCCAAATCTTATGATTTTAATATTAATTTAAGTAGTACGAGTATTTAAAGATTTTTAGTATGATTTACAATATGTTTTCATTATTTTCCTCTTAATTGATGATTCAATTTAATACCTACAAATCATCACAAACCTACAAGCTAGATCACCACACAATTGCAAGACCAATCACGTTTACCGATTATAATCTCGACCACAATTCCATATCATCCATTGACGATGACGATGGATTCTGCGGGTATCGTATCTCAAAACACAATAGGTAACTTTGTTTGATTCATTAGGTACTCATTATAATGAATGCAGTAATCAACAGGTTGGACTGTGGTGAGGTTATAAATAACATAACACCAACATTTCCCGAAGTGTAGGTTAAATGAAAAGCGACTAACATAAGGTAATTACAAGGCAGACGTGACGCCGGGAGGGTGGGAGCGGAAATACATACATAGACCTTATTGCTGATGTTCTTTAGAAAGGTTAGCACCTGTACCCAAGTTGACAATCTACAATCGATAACGCTAAAAGAAAAGGAATCAATGTATAGGAATGACACATTGAACGTTAAGTCACGTGGTTAGATCAAACGAATAGAAGATGTTAACGATTTTAGAAAGAGATTCGATACGAAACGTTTGTAACTAGCGTTACTAGGCCAGCACCTGCCGTGCGCAGTACGTATAACCGACGTGCGATTATGACTAGACGTATGAACGTGAGTGAAGCAAAAGAAGTATGTAAGGATCGTTGCAGGTGGCGTTCTGTAGTTTCTGCCTTCCCCCATTGAAAAAAAGGGGTGAGTTTACATATGTATATTAGGTAGTGCATCCACATTTCACCAGTTAGATTTAAGTCCCACCCGCGACAAATTACATAAATAAACCTTCCTTGTTTCTCACTCTTTTTGTTGGTGAAAACTGCATGAGAATCCGTTCAGTAGTTTATCGCGTACAAACGCGGCGGAGGACTTAATTTCATAATATGTAGTGATTTAATAAATAGCGAATATTCCGGGCTGATGCTGAATGGTACCAGATGAAAATACCTGAATAACACTTTGACCGACCCGGGAATGGAATCTATGACCTCAAGCTCAGTAATAACGCTTGCGACCACTAGACCAACGAGGTATTGTATCTCACAATAGGTGATTACGCTGCTTCATAGGTACTCAATATAGATTATGTCAAAGTGAGTAATTGCCCGGGGTCCCAGCGCTGACAAAGAAAATTTGGTTCAAATAAATGACACTAGATGGCGCGATATGCATTGATTTGTTATTTAATTGTTTGTAAAATTAACATTTTCTAGAATTGGTCATAAAAATTGAATGTTTTTTTGTTTAAATCAACTCTCCTAAATACAAAAGTAAGGAATACTGGGTTCTTAATTTACATTTCAAAGATTATTTGAACGGATCATTTTGAAATTCATGATTTAAAATTGATTCTAATAGATGGTTCGCTTTTAAATTTCTAAGGCATGCCACTCAATTTATTAAATTTGTATTGTTACACATTTTGGTACAATGAAACTGAAAAAACGTGCAAAAAAATACTAAAAAGCAAATCGTAACTGTATTAAAAATTAACTGTCACGAACTAACTGTTATTTGCAGGTGCTGCTCACACCACTATAGCCTAAGAACAGAACCGAACGCGATCGAAGTACTAAAAATAAATAATCATCTTATTCAGACGAAAAACGATTTTTACGTCGGCATGGTTTGGTTTGTATGGGATGAGGCATCTGTATGCTAGTATTATATTATCTATGGTGATGTGATGTTTTCTTCGGCTATTGATTTTGTTATACTTTTTTATAAGTCATTTATTAATAACTGTATGGAATTGTTCAGAAGCAATCAGACATCAGGCATTGAGCTCGGTAAAGCAATAGACTCGTCCCATAGTTCATGTGATACACAAACGTAATTGGCGATATGTGGGTGCGCTAGATTAAAATTGCAATCACAACGTACCCATCTGTAGCCATTGTTTCTCACAATAGGTGACTAAGTAGGTACTCAATATAATGGATGCAGTATTCAACAGGTTGGACTGTAGCCTGAAGTAAACAAGAATACACATTTTCGTAAACAAGATGTTATTTTCGTTTTGTACCCTTTCACAACGTTGTCCATTTCAACCCAAAGGTAAAGATAATGCCTTGTGGCATTAAGTCCGCATATGTACCACTATTGTACATGCAGTTTAAATAAATAAATAATGTTCTGTTTTCTTGGTATGCTTGATTTGCTGAGGTTATGCTGATCGAACTATTTGATGACGCCAGACAGGGCATTTTGTTTATTATGCAATAGAAGTCACTTCTGTTTGTATTGCCCTTTAATTTTATAAGTGACTATCTGGATTTTTTCACGTGGGCTGTGGTGGCCCAGTGGTATCGGTTGCGACTTACAAGTTGTAGGTCGTGGGTTAGAACCTAGGCAGGCGTTTTACTTTGTGTAAATTATTTCATCACCACTGCTCTCAAAACGGTGAAGGAAAACATCGTGAGGAAACCGGCATATCCTAGAAGCAAAAATTTGAGGACATGGCCATTGGCCCGCGTGGTGTGGATTACGGTCCATCGCCTCTCACAGAGAGGAGGCCTGTGTCCCAGCAGTGGGACAATTAATAGGCTGGTGATGATGATGATGATCTGGATTTTTTCAGTAGCAGTCTGGTGTCAGGATTTGAGTCGATAGGTTCGGTTGATGACGGTAGATTCACCCCCTATATCAGGCGACTCAAGCATTACTATTGAAATATCGGTGTAATATTAGGTACTACATAGATTATAATCTCGACCATAGTTCCATATCATCAATAGGTGACTATGTAGCTTCATAGGTACTCGATGTATAATAGATGCAGTATAACAGGGTTGGACTGTAGTCTGGGATTATGTCAACGTGACTAATGTTCTGTTTTCTTGGTATGCTTGGTTGATTGTGGTTGGGCAGTCAGGATATATTTATTTAAATGTAATGATGGGTGAACATTTTTTTCAATTAGTCCACTAAGCGGCCTTTTCAATGTTGAAAAATAATTGATTCTACAGTCCATTCGCAAAGGAACATTGTTATAGAGAACAAGGGACAAGAAACTCCACTCAAAATCTTAAAAAAAATATATATTTAGTGATATTTACATATATTCTTATTGCAGTTTAAGCTGTTCTTTTTAAATTTTATTCATTTATTCACACATTTCGGTATTAGGCTATACACGCCCCTATTTCGTGCGAATCAAACATAAGTGGTGAATTAATCTCTCTCTCGTGTTTGATGATAGTTTCAGTTGGCTTTGTATCTCACAATAGGTGACTACGTATGTTGTTTGTACCGTAGTCTGAGATTATGTCAACGTGACTAATTTTAATTTCTAGACGCCTCACGGTTTCACCCGCATAATTCCCGTTCCCGTGGGAATACAGGTATAAAAATTAGCCTATGTCACCCGGGGATAGTGTAGCTTTCCAGTGGTGAAAGAATTTTTGAAATCGGTCCAGTCGTTTTTAAGTTTATTCGTTACATACAAAAATACAAATCTTTCCTATTTATAGTATTATTTACCTAGTAGTAGACACGCTTCGATCGAAAATCTATTGAACACGATATCTTGCGGGAGCAGCCACGATTCAAACAGTAAAACGCCAATAACTTTTGAACAGCTGAATCGTTTTTCATCATACATACTCGTAGCTAAGAACACTCTCGATAAACTCGACAAAATAACGTATTCAAAATCGGCTCACCCGTTTATTAGGGTCAAATTCGATTGTTACCTAGTTTTTATTCAACCCGTTTCGTTGATGTCCTTGTTAATTTTTCTAAGCGTTGTTTTAAATCTAACGAGCGTTCGTTTAATTGGCGTCTATTTTGTTCGTCGACATTTTATTAATTGTTATTTATTTCCGCCTATTCTGTCCCACTGCAGGGCAAAGGCCTCCCCTTCGTCCTTCCAATCCTCTCGGTTTAGGGTAATTGTGGACCAACCATGTCGATAAGCATCAAGTTCAATAATTGTTATCAAATAAAAAAAAACGATCGTTGTAAAATGTTTCTACCTATATATCATAATTATTATAGATTAATGAAAAAAAAAAAAACTTTGTGTTTTTTTAAGCATATGTTAAGTTTAAATATTATCAGATTCTTAATTTAAATTCTGCAAAGATAAAAGAAAGATTGAAACTTATAATAGACTCCATATTTACAACCAGGCGAGGTTGTTGACCTTAACACCTAGTAAAAAAATGCCATGGTCAGTTCCACTGAACCAATTCATTCACAAACCAATTATTTTTTGCAGTTACTTACATGTGACATTGACACATAAATAACTTATCGTCAGTTTTGTTTGTTAATTTAAGTGGACCTCGAAACTTTCAAGTGGTTATTAACATTCTTAATTGCTTCTAATATCAAAGCAATAGTTAAGATATAATTTTTATTGACGAAACTAGCTGACCCGGCAAACTTTGTTTTGCCATAAAAAGACCAAACATTTATCTACCCTACCTACCCCTCCTTACACTACCTACCCTACCCTACCCTACACTACCCTACCCTACCCTACCCTACCCCACCCTACACTACCCTACCCTACCCTACACTACCCTGCCCTACACTACCCTACCCTACGCTATCCTACCCTACCTATAAACCTCACGGAGCCCGAGACCTTTCAAACGAATGCAAAACCTTTGAAATCGGTTCGTGCGTTCTGGAGTTATATCGTCAGCAAGAAACCCGACTTATTTTTATATAGTGGATGGGCGTTTTCTATAGGTAAAGTTCTAAAATACAACACTATCATCGCGCGAACATGTAAAATCGAAAAGGGCTTGACGACGCGTTCGTGTTTGCCATACAAATGAACGCGACGGACGCATGCTCGCGTGATGATCACGTTCAAATCAAATCATTTATTTATTTGCAAAACATCGGTAATTGGTACATAAATGTCCTTTTTACCCGACTGCCGAAGGAGGGTAATGTGTTTATCAGTCTATGTATGTATGTTTGTTTGTTCCTATGTGGCGTTGTAGAGGCCAAACGCGTTGGCCGATTTTGATGGTTCTTACGTCAATTGATTTGTCTTAACCCTGAGAGTGTCACTGGCTACATTAAAATTGGAAAATAGAAAAATTGCGGGTTTTGGGCGCCATATTGTGGAGGCCCAAATTGTTTTTTTCTTCCGGACCCATCTGTGGGATATTAAAATAAAGGGTTTTAAGAGGTGATTTTAAAAATATGTAACACTTATATGTTTAAGTGTACCTAATTCGAAAAAAAAAAACAAAAAAAAGTTATAAATAAAAAAGTTAATTCAAAAAATCAAAAAACCCGACTGCTTAAAAAGCGAACTAAAAAGAAATAAACAAGGAGAAAATCATGCTGTGCAGTCGGAGGATACATATTCGCGAGCTGGCTGACCAAAACCAGATGTATCACCCGACTGCACAACATGATTTTCTCCTTGTATATTTCTTTTTAGTTCGCTTTTTAAGCAGTCGGGTTTTTTGGTTTTTTGAATAAACTTTTTTTTGTTATTTTTTTTTCGAATTAGGTACACTTAAACATATAAGTGTTATATTGATCCTTAATGATTCATCATTAAGGAAGTAATTAATTTTGTAATAACATTTCTCAATATATATTTCGTTTAGTGCCATTTTATTACATTTCATTACATTCATATTTTTTATTACATTAGGTACCTTATTAATTGCGCGGAGAAATACCAAAAAAAGTTTTCTGCATTAGCGCGATTTTACATTTTCAAGAACAAAATCATTTTTTTTTTTACGCGTAGGCCTACATGGGCACTTTAAAACGTCGAAAAAAGGTTCACGGATCGGGTTGGTAGTTTACTATGGAGAAGAACCGACAAGAAACTCCACGGTTACTCGTTTAAAAAATGGTTTGTTTTTACAATATTTCCATGTTGCAGCATTAGAACTTAGATATGGGAGGACAACGTAGGCCCGACAATAATTCGTAATTTTTTTTTTATTTGGACGCTGGTCTTTGTCATGTAGTCCCATTTAATTTTCGTCAAGATCTGATGAAGAACTTCGGAGGTATCACTCGGGATAGCTGCAATCGCATGTCTGTTTATTGTTTACACCATTTCATAACATAAAATTTAAATTTCATTTCACACTGGTACGCTCTAAAGGGGTATGCAGGTGTGAACAGTTCACTTAGCCTTTAGAACTGCTCCATTATGTACCACAACTAAAAAGTGAAAAATAAATTACTTTCTTAAAAAAATTACATCCGACTTCAAAAAAAAAACGCTGCAAAGTGAAAAATAACTTCAATTTCGGAAGTCGGTGTCAAAAAACAAGAAACGAAAACAGGAACACTGACGGGCAAAATTGAAGTTAATTTTCACTTTGTAGTGTTTTTTTTTGGAAGTCGGATGTAATTTTTGTTGAAATAAAAACGTAACCTAAGAATATTTTCACGAATACAGCTATTCCCAATTTAATTTTTCTATTTTATGTAAATGATACAAGAGGAGTGTGGCAGGATTATAACAGAGGTTAGACAAACGTCATTCGATGTCAGCGATTCAACCATCTGTGGTCACGTGAAATCTCGATAGTTTTTGACAATCCCATCAATTTTTGACAGTTTTCCATTCGCTATCGCCATGTGTTTTTTGATAGAATGTCATAATGATTCCACATAGAATTTTAAAACTGGAAACAAATTATCGGACGCGGCTTACGGATGCGACTGACAGCCGCGACTTATAGAGTATCTAGGTAATGAATGTACATTACATTGTGCAAACTATCGGACGTAAGTCGCGGACGTGACCTTGGGGTCACGTCCGCGACGCGTTCGGACGTCTGATAGAGACTGTGCACACATATCAGCCGCGGCTGTTAGTCGCGTCCGTCAGCTGAGTCCGATAATTTGTTCCCAGCATTAGTCATTTATTTTATTTTATTAGAGGTTTTCGAAGACGTCAGGTTGACAGCCGCTCCGGTCACTGGTGACCTCAAACAATACATTTTCTATTGTGTTTATTGACTGATAGCAACGTGTTAATACCGAATAACCTATTAAGTAAAACTGGCTTACATCCCATAGGTTATCTTTGTTGCTGCTAATATAATAAATGCAAAATGTACCCATAAACATTATAGAAGAATATATGCCTGTTAGTAGTATTTGAATGTTTGATCAATCACGCCTCAACGGCTGAATGGATTTGAATTACATTTGGAACACAGGTAAACCATGACCTGGATTGGGCATAAGAGAACCTAGAAGGTATGTTCCCGTGGAATAATTCCAAATTTCATACGAGCGAATCCGCTGGCAAA
The DNA here is from genome assembly GCA_949775005.1 of Orthosia gothica. Taxonomy (NCBI): domain Eukaryota; kingdom Metazoa; phylum Arthropoda; class Insecta; order Lepidoptera; family Noctuidae; genus Orthosia; species Orthosia gothica. The sequence goes on from OX459045.1 coordinate 4,830,198, forward strand.
AGCGACTTAGCTTATATGTTGAAGAATATAATTTTGTGTAGGATTTTTGTAGCGTAATGAATGTTTTATAAAGAAAAACCTTTTTCTCAACAAAATCGAATCAATTAATTAATCAAATTCAGCTAAAATGTGTAATTACAAATTACGTTATTTCCGGCAGAAAATCAAAGTTTCGGATTTTGATTCCGGATACCCCGTAATGTAAATTATAGACTTATTCAGCGAAATAAATTAAAACGACTGATCTTTAAATTAATTAAATCAATCTTGTTGATGAGCTAATCAATTTGGATGTAACTAAGAATTAATCAAATAAAATTAGGCTGGTTTTAGAATATATATTACCTACTAGCTGTAACCGCGGCTCGCTCCCTTCAACTGCCTATCCTATCTACCTATCTAAACTTTCCTATCTACACTACCCTACCCCACCTGACCTACTCTACCCTACCTGCCTACCCACATACCTACCCTACCTACAATTTTTTTAATTGATTTTTTCTATCGAAGAACCTTCTCCTAACAATAACAAACACATCAAAAAAAGAATTAGCGCAATCGGTAAAGCCGTTCTCAAGTTATAGTGTGACCAGGAGAAATAGGGGTTCATTTTTATTTTATATATATATAGATAGATCACACTGAAGGATATAGCCAACTTTGTATAGACAGCAAACCTCGCAGTTACTATTTAAGAAAAAAAAAACACAAAAAAGACAAAAGTTGGGAGGTTTAATTTAGTAATAATTTTCAAAAAAGTTTGAAATTGCTGCCATACTGTATTACAATTTTAGATCTGTGTCCCGTGACAAAGGTGATATTTTTTAAGGGTGTATTAAGTACCTGCTTTTCTTTTTGAATGAAGGAACAAGCTTGACCAATGCTGCCAATTAATAAGTTTAAATGTCAAATGTTTGCTTGGCTCTTAGACATGTGTAAAAACACATGTCTAAGAGCCAAGCAAACATTTATCATTCATTCCGTCAATTAAATTTTAAATCATATTTTTGATATTGTAATTAAAATCTTAATTAGTATAGTATTAGTACTTTGACATTATTATGAATTCTATAACCAAAGTAATTTATTTTTTTATACTTTACAAACTGAACCCCGCGGCTTCGCTCCAGCCATTTCAGAGATTAGCCGGAACAAACAGACAGACAAACAAAAATTGTAAAAAATGTTCCTTTGGTGTATACATGTAGTAAAAAACGGTTATTTCAACATTACAAACAGACACTCCAATTTTATTATATGTATAGATGATGTATATTTTGACATGATGATTATTTTTTGACATTATGATTTAATTTTTGATATTGTGATATATATATATTCGACATTATACAAAATTTAATTAATTTATATAATATTATTATAATTATGGTTTTGATTTGCATTTACCTAGCTTATTATTTGATATTTCTACACCAGCAATGGTAGTATGTGTGAAACAATGTTAGAATGTTAGATGTAAAATCTCAATGTACCATATACTAAGATATAAATATTTACTTTACTTTACTTTACCAATCCTCTATTATAAATTGCTATGTGCATTTGTCCTATCGTCATTATACAAGATTGTTCTGTTGATGTGTAATGAATGTGATGTAGCTGTACTTAATTTAAATAAATAAATAAATTTGAACTGACATAACTTGACATAGTGGTCAAACGCGAGCCCATCGATAAAAAAAAAAAGAAATACTTGACTTTAGTATTAGACATCTAAGTTATTGACTAATTATAATCTTAATTAATGTTTTCTTTGACATCTACTGTTATACACTTGAATTTTTATTATTATTTTATAGTATTAAGCATGTTTTTATTATTATATTTTAAATGTATTTCAATTTATTGTTAAATAATTACGGTTTTTAATTTTATAATGCATATTAATGTATTTTTTTAAAATTTAAATTGTTTTATGTAATTTTTTTTAACGGCTGGTTGTAGCGAACTTGAAATTGTACCATTTAACATCCACTGTACCTATGACTCACAAATAAAGACTTCTGATTCTGATAACAATAAATTAATATCACGCTTGTTTTCCCGGTATATATCTTGGTGAAAATTATAAATGAAAAACTATAAAAAACATTACTGACTGAACGTGAGAGGTAACGGTAAAACCAATAATAATTATATATGTATGTAGCTCTGCTCTGACACGTGTAGCACTTAACTCTAATCTTAATTAGATGTCAACTGAGTGTAAAAATGAACGATTATTGTTCTGTGAACAAATACAAAGTTGTAGGCACGTGTTTTAATTAGTTAAAAGCACTCCAGAAATACATTAGTTAATTTAATTTGTAGACATCAATTAATCGTTATTATCGGGTTTCAATCGAGGATTTTATAATAGAAAACTTTTTTATTGTTATCAAAAAAGTTTTTCATAAAAAATATATAATAATAGTCAATAGTCTGCCTAATTTCATAAATTATTTTTTAAACAACGTTCGCCTAATTCTGGGCGGTCATCCTCTATGACTTTGCAGACTGGCTGATACCATGGCATGGTTTCAGCTATTTTAGGTACCCATGTGATACGTTTCGAAAATAGAACAAAAAAACTAAAGATAGTTATTAAAAAGAAAAAAAACTTAATCTCCATGAGCTGGACTCTTTCTCAAAGGACTGGTTCAAAATCACACAAAAACCAGGAAAAGTGGAATAAGAAAGCCTGTACTGTACCACTGTGGTCTCCCAGTGGGACAGTACAGGCTCAAATAATAAAATTATAATAAAACTTTACCGCAAAAATCAATCCAAATTCCTTAAAAATTGTCACTGTCAACCACTACTCACTGAAGAGATAATAAAAAAGAAAAAACTGTCGACTACGTCTGATTGTCTCACCTTCAATGGTTTTAGCACTATTTACACTCTTTATCTCAAAAGATGCGCTTATCACAACGTGTACACTACTTCATAGCTACGTTACGAGTACTTTATTCGACAAGCAATCAACGGTATATGAAAACCGCGGTGGGAAAATAAATACAGCGTGTGTTTTTATTATAAGATAATACTAGCTTTAGTCCGTGGTTTTATTCGCTTAGGAAAAAAAAAATGTTGTCTTTGGATAGAAAGTATGCTATATTTTAATGCCTAAAAATAAATTATATACATTTATTTATTTAGTAAAATTGTAAAAAGAAAAACTTTTTTTTTTTAATTTAGTATATTTAGTTAGCTGTGAGCCAAATTTTATCGAAACCCATTAAGCCGTTTATGAGTTATCGAGAAAATAATATATTCACAAACTTTCACGTTTTACATCAATAAAAAAATTACCTACCTAAAGGTTTAAGGATAACGTATTCAGCCCACCAGTTTAACCACTGACCACACCACGAAGACTGACAGTACTGCATTTATTTCGTTTAGTTTTATAATGGATCACGATATTTGAATTTGTATCCTACTAATATTATAAATTGGAAATTTTGTGTGTATTGATGGATGATAAAACAAAAACTAGGGTTTATTTGCGCTAAGCACGCCGCATACCATAAAAAAACAAGAGGAAAAATCTTCAATACGAAATGGATGGATGTTATTCTTTCACGCCGAAACTATTGAACAGATTTGGATTAAATTTGGCACATAGATCTATATTAATACTATAAAGAGGGCAGATTTGTATTTTTGTGTATAACGAATAAACTTAGCAGGTGGCGTTCTGTAGTTTCTGCCTACCCCCATGGAAAAAGGCGTGACTTTATGTATGTATGTATGAATAAACTTAAAAACTACTAGACCGATTTCAAAAAATCTTTCACCGTTGGGAGGCTACACTATCCCCGGGTAACATAGGATACTTTTTATCCGTGTATTCCCACGGGAACGGGTACTACGTGAGTTACACAAAGGAGTTTTATCTAGGTACCCTAATAGATAAAGCAGTAGGAGCCCTAGTAGGTTCCTTTGGGACAAGTTCGACTTTCATGCGGGTGGAACCGTTGCTGTAATCGTTGCTAATCATCAAATAATTAGACTTACAGATGTTTAAAAAGTTTTGAACAAAGTCTACTACACTCTTTGCGCTGGTGCGGGTGACAGTTTCAGTAACATTTTTACGCATATACGTATACGCATTTTTTGTAGTTTAACGTCATACCATAGTTATACCATATACCATAGTTGCCCATATGCGTAAAAATGACACTGAAACTGTCACCCGCAAGTCTAAAGAGTCATAGAAATAGCAAAAAAATACACACAGTCTGGTTATTCCACAAGTACTCTATAACTTCAACATATATCATAAACCAAATCAAATGTTGACTTAAAAGCAGAAAAAACTACAGTACGGTGTAAATTCGTCATCTATACAACTCATTTTAACGGTTTTCCCAATTGGTTTAGAAAACGCAGCGCGTTATACAAGGATGGTCATATTTTTCTAAAGCATTGGTAATTTGTGGAGTTTTTCTTTAAAAAGGTCACGACTACAAAAAAACATTATCTGATGTTATACATAGTTGAAATTACGCACTAAGCGTTTTGGGTATCCTTTTATTCTCCGTACAGCTAAAGAGATGAATTCCTTGTCGGAGTCTGTGTTTCCTGATAGCTACAGCCTGTGGTCTTATGGTCTTGTGGTCAAGAGTGAATAGATTACTTTTAGGCAAGCGTGCTTCACCGTCGACCACATCATTCATTACCATCAGAGGGGTGACCATAAGCTCTTAGAGTAAGGTTATTTTGAGATTGCGTAAGTGACAGATGTATTAAGTCATATACATCTGTCCCTTACACACACTCAAAATAACCTTACTTTAAGAGCGTATGGTCACCTCCTGATGAGACAGCGGACAAACGCGAGTCTATCAATAACATTAAAAAAAAATGTTATTGTTTGTTTTTTTTTATGTAGAAAGTAACTGTTCCGATTACAAAAAAATCTTGTCAAAAACAACTTTACTACGAAATTTGGACGGATAGTTCAATGAAAAAAATAACACATTTCACATTAATAGTTTTAAACAATTTCAACAAAGAAAACCTTTCAAATCTTACGGACTGCAACAATCATATAATTTTAAGAAGCCCCTTGATCTAGTTCTTTGTTTCAACAGTGTCAATTTGATAGAGGTCTGTGAACGTTAAACATTAATTTTAAAATTCCAACGTAATATCATTGCGAAAACTTTTCACAATTATTTGCTGAGTTTAAATTGTGTTTTACAAAGTTAAACAATGACAGAGTTCATAAAAAATAAATAATAAACAAAAAAATTATCATTCATTTATAATGCTGACCGTACTATGATGTCTTACCTAATTTAAAATGCTCTCCAAAATTTTGCAGAGCTTGACATTTTAACAAGTATTTCAATGTTTAAAATTCACCAACTTTCAAACGAAAACTCGATTTTCAAACAATTAACATTCACAATTTTCAGATTTTTAAACTAAAACACAGTTTTAAGAACTATAAAAAGCGGTGTTCTTCATTCAAACACCACTATAACCTTCTAAGGCATAGACAATAACATTTGTTATTTGGATTAGAAGAAAAAAACGATGTACCTAGTATTTATTTTTTCCCGCAGCGAACAATAGTGTTTGAATAGGCTTCATAAAACAGTTTTGTGAAAAACTAACGTAATTGGCATTGTACTAGAGGGAGTTATGATAAATATGTACCTAGTAGTAATGTACGAGTACCAGGTTACCTGACACATAATAACATTATATAGTGCCAGTATTGTCCGAAGGTTACCTCTTTGCTAGCATGGGTGAACCTAAAGTCCATTTCGCCAGTTCCACTCCACATTCCATCCACTCCGGGATACTGAAATCCCTGATGGAAAACCCATTACTAACAGTTTGCCTGGAAATCAGAGTTATGTAGGTCTATACATATTTTTGCGTTGACGACGCTGAATGATGTAACCAATATACAGTAAGGGCGGTTACGCACTACACGTCCGTGTCCGTGATCCGTGATTTGAGTTCGGAGTTCAAAATTTTCTGAATTATGAGATTATGATGGATAGAGTTCGGATGTAGTGCGTAAGCTTGCCTATAAGAAGTACTCGGGTTACTTCGGAACTGAAATTTCACGAACACGGATCGGATGTAGTGCGTAACCGCCCTTACAGTATAATGGTTACGTACAAGAATTACTAAGGCTACTTCGGAACCGAAATTTGACGGTTACGGATCGCATGTAGTGCGTAACCGCCCTTACTATTAATTTATTCAAAAGCATGTCCGTGGAGTTTCTTCCACGTTATTATCCATAGAGATCCACGCTATGGAAATGCAACTAGCTTCATATTTTTGACTGACCTACCTTGACAATTCAAAAGTGCCTTTAAATAATTTAATTGAAGTTAATGCTTTGAGTTTTATTGTTACTTCGGAGGTCCATCCCGGGAAAACCCAAGTTATTAATTAAATTAAAGATGACAGGACAAAAATATCTGACAAAGTTAAATTCGTTACGCCATGGAGCAGAGATGATGAAGGTTCTGACAATGGAGTCATTAACAGGGCACAATTGAACCGGATGCGTCTCTCAACAACATTTTTTGTCCATTAAAATGTCACCTTTTCAAACCTCTTTCATTAAGTGCGGATACCCCATTTTTTGCCAAGACTTTTTTACGCAAAGTTGCCATCTTCTTACTCTTCAAATATTTTTCTTGAATGTCAGTAAGTAAGAACGAAATTATTTATGTAGATGTTTCAACGAAACGGGTACCTAATGAGAATTTCTGAGAAATCCCTGAAGGTTTACAGGAATCCCAATTACAGAATTTTCTTAAAGAACATCTAGGGAAATCATTTTTGATCTGATTTCGTTGGTTAATGTCTTGCTTTTAGTTTTATTCGTTTGTCTTACTTCTAAGTTGACCTTCATAGTTACGCTGCGACATTAGAAATATCTATTCAAAGTTTATTATGCAAAAGGAACGTTATCTAGGAACACTATGCATAACATTTTTGTGAATCCTTTTTATTTAAAGTAACTTTATGTTACCAAACAGTTTTATTCAAGGGGTATAAAACCTTCATGTTTAATTTTTAGGGAGACTGCAGAGCCTTTGTGGAAACAGACTTATTGCAAAATTGGCCCGCAGGCTTATTACGTATGAAACAGCAATTAATAATATTTGCGCAGAGATTGTACAATCATCGCGTGAATATCGCTTTACGTCAAAAAATTGGAAGGCTTATTTTTGCGAAATAATTGCTCATCAATCGCGAATTCGCATTATATATGAGCTATATCCACACCATAATAATTTTACGACAGCACTGCTAACAATAAAAATCTGTTAACTGAAATGAGCATTTATCGCAAGGTGATCGCGATAATTTCGTATTACGTATGGTTTTTGACAGCAGAGCGACAGCGATCGGCGAGCAAATGTGGCTGTCAAATTGCGATTACTTTTTACCTTGTTGTTGGTCGATTGCCAATCGCTCGCTGATGGCTGAGTAGGTACAGAAGTTTTTGAGTTTTTGGCGGCTTTTGTCGTATGTTATTTTGTGGCTACTTTAATTATCCGCAAATTAGAAACAGAAGTGATCACGGTAAAGTGGAGGATTTTTTTATATACAGTATAAAAAAATCCAGTGTTGGCTACCCCAGTGAAGCTTATATGTTTACTACTTAATACTTACAAACACATGAGAATGTGATAAGTCCGCAATAAGTATCTGCTATTTTTTTTTTTTTATATGGCAAACACCGATGTCGACTATTCTGCCAATGTCTTAATTAAATTTGAAAAATCTTTTTTACGTTTCATAGCTCAAATACGAGATAATGTAGTCTACTAAGTGATGTTCTAATGCGTTATTGTATCGATTTCTTAAAACAATCGACAATTCGAAGAAATTTTAATTGATTTTACACATTGACATATTTGTAAATAAAATGCAAATATCAAATTTTCACTGCCATATTTACTTTACACAAATACTTTACATCCGCGAATATTAATTTATCGGAATATTGGAGCTAAATAGTAATCAAATTGACTATTGGAAAAAAACAGCCTCCACGAAGTGTTGCTCTTTCATATGCTGGTTAATTCATCAAACGATACATTTTATAAATCATCGGACACATAAAATAGCTTCTGTTAAAATTGACTGTCAAAAAAAAGACTTGACTTAAAGGCCTCAGTAGCCAGGTCACTAAATTGATCGCGCAATAATTGTACAATTATTGCTACTTGCTGTTCCTTACGTAATAAGCCCGCCGTTCTTGTCAAAGTGGCCCGGACCATATTTGATCTAACTGATATTGAGATATATTTCTCACTTTTTTGCGACAGGTGCTGTTTAATAAAACAGAAAATGTATGAAAGAAACTTACAAAAACTTGAATGGTCAGGACACTTAAAACCGTCATTATTCCGATGAGATAGAGTGACGGAACGATACAGGATGACTAGCACTATCCCTTTTTCATAAAATACATCAACAAAAAACAACAAATCATCAACAACTTCATCATTCAATTCATGATCTCATTGGCACTTCGTAATACGGCCACAGATTGTCACCAGTCGGTTTTATTAAATAGGCCCCTGATGTGATGTCACCGCATAGGTCGTTCCCATTAGTGCAGTCTGTTTTTACCTTAAGTGCTATGTCATTGTAAGAAAAGGTAATTACTGTGCTTCTTTCTTTTTCGTGAGAGGATATGGCTACTTCTGGTCAGAGTTTATGTAGCCACCTCTGAGGTCCCCAGATGCCTCTGACTTGGCTATTTAAGACTTACATTAACTATACATAAGTCCAGGTTTCCTCCCGATGTTTTATTGTGCTGAATCACCAGGCAATTAATGTAGATGATACTTTCAGGTATTTCCTCAATACGCATGATCGAGTGGTTTTATCGCGCACGACCAGTATCAGTACCTACCTTAATATAATTAATGTAGGTACTCATACCTGTCTATTTTCCGTGGACGATTCCTTTTATATTTTCTTATAACCTACTCTGATTCATAATTTATTTCATAGTTTGATGACTTGCAACCATAATTTATTATGATTATTAGTCAATTCGTATTCTAATGAGTCAATGTTGCATTTATTGTTTTTGTGTGTAGTTTTATTAGGTAAGAAGTTGATGATTGTAGAAGAAGATCTTGTTACATTATTTATAGTTTGTTAATTAATACCTTTTTGTTTTTATACGGAACAAAAGCTCTCTCGTTAAATTGGCAAATGCGCAGTTTTATCAGTCAGTCTTGAAAAATGGCGTTTAAGAGTAAATGCGGTCGCAGACATCTCTTAAATGATCTCCATAATATTATGTACAAAATAGCATTTAGGATGAGTTTTCACTCATTGGTAATCTATCAGGGGGATGGAAAAACTCAAGAATGTGACTGACTCTTATATGGAACTAACTCAGAAATTGCGAAAAAATCTGGTGTTTGCTTCTTTTTGTCATAAACTTGTGCACACCAATTGAAAATATGATTTTTTTTCATTGTAGATCCCAGTAAAAGTGGTTTTTATTAATGACCCTTTCACCCTATGAAATATTTTCAAAAAATTAAACATCAGCCTGTATATTTGCATACAAACTGTCACTAAATAGCACCTACCTACCTATGTTAAGAACATTGTCTTCAAATCGTTCGAGATTAGCATCGCAATATTTGTATGTGTCTACGTAACAGTGATAATGCCACTGCGGCAAGCCTCGCTTCAAATTGACGTTTCTTAAACCTTTGCAATTGATATGTGCATGTGAAGGTATATTGCATTGTTTTGATTAACTTTTACATGGATTTGACAAACAATTTTTTTTGCCTTCGTAATTAATTTTATATAGATTTGACAAACATTCTTCGGGCTATGTCAGTAACCCTGGTTCTCTTGCGGATCTCTACATTTCTGATTCGATCACGCATGAAGAGTACAACCTGACTCTCTGCTTAGCGTTTGTGGACTACGAGAAAGCCTTCGAATGCCCATGTTAAACCTACTCCTATCATGGTCGTAGTATTGGTGGACGTATCTATAAGTTTATTCCGTACCAACCTGCGGCTCATCCCACTGTCTCTGGGAAAAAGGGGTGTCGGGCAACGCTGTATTCGGGCAAGCCACTTTCCAGGCATTCACTGCATCGATCGAGTACGGCACTTCACAGTTAATCAGTGATGGCAACAAGATTTTTCTGGTCTTTAACACATTAACTTTTCAGTACTGTGGACCGATGACAGTAACGCCGGTAGGCTGGAACTAGAATTTTTGCGGATGCCGAGAACACCGAAGCGAATGGGTAGAGTGGCTTGCAGCCACACTCGGTCATCCAGGGCCACATTGAGTATAGATGATAGCGTGCAACGAATAATCTAGTCAATTTTGTCCAAGAGAATTTGTGACTGCTTCCATAATGGCGAAGCGCGAAGAAAGTACATGAAATTTGGACCAAAACAACAATAACGAATGAGAGTGATAGCCGAATGCACATTAATTTTAGAGAGTCAGTCCGAAATATCGTTGAAATGTGTTATTTTGGCGTCAATGAATGGAGAAAAAATATCTTCCAAAAATGGGGAACCTAGGCGGTGCAGTGAACTTCTTTCTGTATTTTTGATCTCTGGTGCTATTGTATTGAATTTTTGAAGAGTCTATTGTCTGTCCGTATTTTCTCGCATTTGGAGTGGTTGAGTTCTAGGCCAATAGACTGGAATTGCTGCTTCAGGAATCGAAAATCTTTCAAAACTGTATCTACGTCACCTCCTAGTGTGCCATCATCTAAATACCAGACGTTGAATTTTGAATTTAATTGTTTGATGATAGGATGAATAGCCAAACTGAAAATGGCTGGCCCGAAAGGGTCACGTTGTTGGCTTCCTACTGCAGATTCTGAAAGATTTTCTTTATTATATAATAATTTAGAAGGGTGCCTGTAGCACTGACAAATAAAACCGAAAATTTCAGGAAGTTCCTTTTCTACCTCCGCCAACAAAGTTTCCCTGTTAACAGAATTAAAGGCGTTCTTAACGTCAACCTTGAGGATGACTTCACCCTTGTCGTAATTTAAAAAAGTTGAAAGGGCATGTACAGGGCCTTACAGCCTCCCCTAGAACCAAAGCTAAGCTGTAGGGGCTGGAACTTATTTGTGAGTCTTTGGCCGGTTTAAGGACCTTCCCATAGTGTATCCAAAGTCCCCGTTCACGTTTAAAAAAGCGAGCCTATGAGCAGTGGGGCCATCTCACCAGCTGAACAACAACAGATGTGGCAGGTTCCGCCCTCGCTACAGTCTGCAATGTTTATTAAAAGAAAAATAAAGTAAAACTTACCCTAATATAAATCTTTATACACTATACTACATACAAGTACTTACAAATTAAAAACATAATAGAAAAACACAAATAGAAATATCAAATTGTCACCAATAAATGTCACACAGAAACTGTCTTTTATGACGGCTGCGGGACGCACGAGGACTACATCCTTCGCAACTGTCGCCTTGGCAACGGGCAGGGCGTCGTGTATTGTTTGGTGTCTTTTTAACCCCCGCCGGAAAAAGAGGGGTGTTATAAGTTTCACGTGTGTTGCTGTGTATCTGTGTATCTGTGTGTCTGTCTGTGACATAATAGCGCCTAAACGGATGAACCGATTTTGTTTTTTTTTCTTGTTTGAAAGGTGAATTTGGCGAGAGTGTTCTTAGCTATGTTTGAATAAAATCGGTTAAGCCGTTCAAAAGTTATGGGCGTTTTACTGTTTGAATCGGGGTGTTTTGTCGGGGGTTTTTTAAATTTTGAAATTTTACTTGTTTCAGGGGCAATATGTCATATTAGAAATCTGCTTCAACTCTGCGTCAATATACTGTAACCCTTACTCGCGTGTGGTAAAAGGCGACCACAACTCCGTAATTGTTCGCACTCTGACGCAGCGAGACTCCCAGCGAGACTCAGAGTAGTTTCCAAACTTATAAGGAATTTAAATCTTCAGTAATCACATCACATCACATCATCAGCCTATTAATGTTCCCACTGCTGGGACACAGGCCTCCTCTCTATGAGAGGGAATGGGCCGTAATCCACCACGCAGTCCCAGTGCGGGTTGGTGGATGCCACATGTCTTCGAATTTTTGGTTCTAGGACAAGCCGGTTTCCTCACGATGTTTTCCTTTACCGTTTTGAGAGCAGTGGTGATGAAATAATTTACACAAAGTAAAGCGCCTGCCTGGGCTCGAACTGTGTTAATTTCTTCGAGATTTGGGCGCTTCAAAATTGTTGTTCAAATCCTTAGGTTCAATCAAAAGCATTTGGTTGAAACTAATAGTACCCCGTAGACACATACGATGTTAGGCGTCCGAAAATAAATTCATGTGGCAATTCAATTATTATTATATTATGGGAAGTTAAATATATTCGGAAAAAATTGTATGTCAGACGACGGACATTTTCTTCGATGTTTATGTATCTTAGTCGTGCTTGGACTTATTGGAGTCGAAATGAGATATACTGTGGCTATAAGTTATTTTCATGGTTATAATTATGAGGCACCAAAACTAAAAGGAGTAAAATAAAAACATTTTTATCAAAAAAAAAAAACAACCGACTTCTATAGCAAAACACTACAAAGCGAAAAATAACTTTGTTTTCCGAAGACGGTGTTGAAAAAAGAAAAACAATAGGAACCAATGACACTGACTTTGTAGTGTTTTTAAACGTGTTATTGAGCATTCATACTCGTATACCATCATCACAACATGAGAACCACATAGATTAAGCTAATCTCATAGGATTATAATCATGAAGATGATCCTGATAGGATTATTCTATAATCTCGAACTGGTATCATCATATAATCATATCAGTTGGGAAAGTCATATTGATAAGATGATGCTGTTAGAGATTGTGATAAAGTGAGATGATTACTGTAGTTGTATAGGTATATCTATCTGTCGGTAGATAATATTTTATTCATTGAAGGTCTTTTATATTTAGGTGATATGTTTGTGTAAATCTATCACACTCTTTATCTAATCGCAATGAGAGCGATCATGTTTGTATTTGCCGCTAGAGGCTCTGGTGTAGGGTGAGTTCTTCAAAATGTAAAATTTCATAGATTTTTGGATTTTTAGTGCGAGTTTATTGACTACTTTATATACTATGCCCCTATGTTATGCTTTTTTTGGTAGCTACCAAAGACCTGTATCTTTCTTCCAAAAAGAAAGTATTTTTTCACTTTGTAGCGTTTTTATTTGGAAGTCGGTACTATTTTTAACCCCCGCCGGAAAAAGAGGGGTGTTATAAGTTTCACGAGGGTTGCTGTTTATCTCTGTGTTTGTCTGTGGCATCATAGCGCCTAAACGGATGAACCGATTTTGATTTAGTTTTTTTTGTTTGAAAGGTGATTTTGTTGAGAGTGTTCTTAGCTATGTTTGAATAAAATCGGTTCAGCCGTTAAAAAGTTATGGATGTTTTACTGTTTGAATCGGGGTGTTTTCACAAGATAAATGTGTCGGGGGTTTTGAAATTTTACTTTTTATTTAAAAAATATATATAATGGTTATTGTTCTTGACAAACTTCTTGGCCGCCCTGCAGTTGGCTACAATGGCTGCGCAGTAGTAAATCTCATACAAAAACAGCACCGCGTCTTGCCTTGCGCATCGGAAAACCAACTTCAGAGCGGCCCAGAAGTTTGGCGAGAACAAAAACCATTATAATCTTTCACACAATCCCTTCATCCATCGCTTCTTTCTAAATTGACGTTTACTTTGTTAAATGTGAAAATTCCTTTAAAATGCATAAAATGCTTTGATTATACTGTATTTGGACAGTCAGTTTCACTATCAACTACTAAGTACTCTTCTCAATATCACGCCAAAACGAGTCAATAACACTTACCTAAATGAACTGCAAAAAGAAGAAACTATACATTGGAATAAATTATTTCATTAAAGTCATTGATGACGATGGGTTTTCCCAATCAATCATAGTGCAAGCTCGTTGAAAAATAAAAGTCATTTTTCATTGTAATGGTAATTTATTGATATAACTGACCACAGACAGGGAAAACCGGCAGTTCTAGGTCAAACTGAAAATTCGAAGACAACCACGCATGTGTCGTCCAAAACACGCAGTCCCACTAGTGGAGTAGTATTGAAGGTTTTCTTATAAACTACGTTAGTATCGGCGTAAACATTTTTTTTTATTGGTATTATTGATAGGTTGACAACTATCTTACCTAATGGTAAGCGATAATGTGGTCGACGATGTAGCACGCTTACCTAGAAGAAACCTCTTCACTCTTGACCGCGATAGCGGCTGGAAGAAGTTAGTTTCAACACAGAATATTTAATTTCCAAAACTTATACAATGCTTAAAGGATTTTCCATAATATTTAACTACCTTCAATTTTCTTTCTTTTATTGAAACAAATTAACGAACTGAACATTTAGATGTAACAACCTGTTTCTCTCTCTCTTCTAAGAATTAAACTCCGTAAATAGACATGGTTCATAAGGCCAGCACCATGAGGTGCTGGCCTTATGAACCAGAGATGGGAAAGCTAGCGAGAGACGGTGCGTGAAGAAAAACCTCTTGAGGTATTTACTTTACGCCGCTAACCCTTTTCCACCCGAACTGGGCTAAGCCAGGCGGAAAATGAATGAAAGATTCCATTGGCAAATTTTCTCCTCACGCACCGTCTTTCGCTTCCTCAAATACAAATGTCCGTACAAAAAAGCGACATGTAAACGTGGATATGTTCAAAAGTTGCGAGTGAGGAACGAGTGTGAGAGATTTGATTGATGAGTTTGCGCACAGCTGATAATAAAAAAAAAACAAAATACCCGACTGCTTAGGAAGCAAACTAAAAAGACGTAAACAAGAAGAAAGTCATGCTGTGCAGTCGGAGGATACATATTCGTGAGCTGGCTGACCAAAACCAGATTCGGATTTATTGCTATAAATTAAAAAAAAGTTTTTAGCTTACATATTTTTTTTTTCGAATTAGGTACATTTAAACATATGTATGTATTATATATTTTTGAATTCACCGCTTAAAACTCTTTATTCTGATAACCCACACGAAGTGTTTGGATACAAAACACGCCATTTTTCTATTTTCCAATTTTAATGTAGCCTGTGACACTCGCAAGGTTAAGAAAAATCGATTGACGTAAGAATCTTTAAAATCGGTCAACGCGTTTGGTCTCTAGGACGCCACATAGGAATAAACATACATACATAGACTGATCAACACATTACCCTCCTTCAACAGTCGGGTAAAAAGAGTCCACTAGATGTTTTAAAAGCAGCTCACGATAAGATGTAATTAAAAATACTACAGATCATTGATGTATTATACATCAATGCTACAGATAAATTGTCAGTCATATCTGTTTCCGTGGAGTTTTAAATAAGTTATCCCGCATTAATTCTTTCTAAAAAGGTTATATTATATTTGGGTTGTATACATTTTAATTTGATGCTACACCCACTACAAGGTATTTCGGTAAAACATTTGATATTTTTTGCTGTGGAGCGTTTGGGTGTGCTATAGAAATAGACATAAAAACATTACCCTCCCGCCCTCGGGAAAAAACAAGGCTAGCAATACAAGTAATATTAATACAAGTTTATAAATAGCATCCATCAGATAAATATTGTGTATTTTTTTAATCAACTTTTATTAACCGAAGAAAAATATGGCGGAGGTTCTCAAGTAGATCCGTATATTTTTGTTTGTTTTTTCTAACAAGTTTAGTGAGTCAATAAAATGCTGATTTGTTGCTCCAATAAACGTTCATCAAACATAGCTAAGAAGACTCTCGATAAAGTCACCTTTCAAATAAAACAAAAGCAATTCAAAATCGGTTCATTTGTTTAGGAGCTATGATGCCCCAGACAGATACATAAATACACTGATACACATGTGAAACCTATAACACCCCTCTTTTTCCGTCGGGGGTTAAAAATCGAAGACATGTGATATCTAACAACCCGCACTGGGCCCGCGTGGTAGTTTATGGCCCATTCCCTCTTACAGAGAGGGAGTGAACATGTGTCCCAGCAGTGGGAATATTATATGCTGATTATGCTAACGTTTAGAGGTCAACAACTTCTGACTATTATTTACGTACGTTTCATAATATCCGTGAACTGAAAATAAAGAAATTCGCGATGGTCGACAGTTAGCTTTTTGCAACAACATATTTCCTTTACTTAGATTTACATAAGAATAGGTGGCAATGACTGAAACTTGGCTCATGTTTGATAAAAGACAATCCACATGTCTAAATAATTAAAATATTAAGTTTAAAATATTAATTTACGTAGAATTGTTCAAAGATTACCATCACCACTATCTCCGCCCGCGTCAAAATAGTACTTACTTACATAATATCAGTGGTGTCTCATCCCGTACAAAAAAACCGTGCCGATTTTCTATACTGATTATTTTTTGTACATCGATCGTGTACGGTTTCGCCGGAACGCTATCTATCGCCGGTACGGAACGAATGAAACGGAACCGAACGCGATCGATTTAAAAATAATAATCGGTATAATCAGATGTAAAACGCTAGTTACGTCGGCACGGTTTCTTTGTATGGGATGAGGCATCTGTATGCTAGTATTATATTATCTGTGGTAATATCTATATACATTATAGCTTTCATTTTATTCTGATGTATAAGCTATATTAATGTAAAGTTTCATCAAAACCTGTTCATTAGTTTTTGCGTGAAAAGGTAATTGAATCCACACATTTGCACGTGCTTTGTAAGTCAAAACTTAACCCATTCGAACACCCATCTAAATAAATAAGCATTGCTTGAGTATTCCAGCCGAATGCTGGAGCAACGTCTTTATTCATATCACAACAGTCCAGCGTCCAGCCTATCGGTAATCACGGCCAGGATACTAATGGAACTTCTATTATTTTCTTCTTAGCGTGTCGTTGGCAAATACAGTTTTTAAATATTATGTTTGGCCCATTATGCAATTACGGAAACACCATATGGTAACATCTTGAGAAGGCAATTTTTATTGGCCGCCATCTAGTCCCTTAATCGAGGCATAAAATAAAATAATTTAGGAATTATTTGGTTTGATAGTAACGTTTCCAGAGTCTAAATATTATTACGACATAGACGGCTAACAAATAAAATAAACAATTTGTGCTACTCTATCAGCTTAGTGTTATTGAATCTCGTAAATATACGCGATTCCTGAAGAAGAAAAAGAGGACACGGAGGTGAAAGCCCGGGCAAAAGCTAATCTATATCTATAAAGAAAGAAAGAAAGAAAAATATTTATTTGTGACCCGCACAGGAGACACTAGAAAATAAGCATACACTTAAACAATAATAAAATAAAAAACCCTGTGCGAGAAATCTAGAAACTAATATATATACCTATATATAATATGATAATATCATAAAGAGGAAAGATTTGTATTTTTGTATGTAACGAATAAACTTACAAGTTAAATTACAAAATTTAAAAAACCCCCGACACATTTTTATTTCATGCTACATAATTTATCTAGTACATAGTAGTAGATACGCTTCGATCGGCAATCTATTGAACACGTAATTATGACACGATATCTTGCAAAAACACCCCGTTTCAAACAGTAAAATGTCCAATCTTTTGAACGGCTGAACCGATTTTATTCAAGCATAGCTAAGAACACTCTCGATTAAGTCACCTTTTAAACAAAATAAACTAAATCAAAATCGGATCACCCGTTTGGACGCTATGATGCCACAGACAGACACACAGATACACAGATACACAGACACACAGATACACAGCAACACACGTGAAACTTATAACACCCCTCTTTTTCCGGCAGGGGTTAAAAACTACAGGACCGATTTCAAAAATTCTTTCACCGTTGGGAAGCTACACTATCCCCAGGTGACATAGGCTACTTTTTAATTAACCCCCGCCGGCAAAAGAGGGGTGTTATAAGTTTCACGTTTGCTGCTGTGTATCTGTGTGTCTGTGTATCTGTGTATCTGTGTGTCTGTCTGTGGCATCATAGCGCCTAAACGGATGAACCGATTTTGATTTAGTTTTTTTTGTTTGAAAGATGATTTTGTCGAGAGTGTTCTTAGCTATGTTTGAATAAAATCGGTTCAGCCGTTCAAAAGTTATGGGCGTTTTACTGTTTGAATCGGGGTGTTTTCGCAAGATAAATGTGTCGGGGGTTTTTAAATTTTGAAATTTTACTTGTTATCCCTGTATTCCCACGGAAACGCGAACTACGCGGGTGAAACCACAAGGCGTCCGCTAGTTGGTAATAAAGTCACAAGGTGTAGAGTTTACCTTCTTGCTCAATAGATGGCGTTGTACCGTTTTCTGATTCGCGATATGGTTTCGTGACACGTGTTCAACGGCTTCGCTTTCTAATCAAGATCCCTAAATGAAAGAAAAACTCAGGACTTTTTTAAAAATATGTTTTTTTTGTAAAGAATCTCTGGAAGTATTCAGATATTTTAATATTGCGAAGTATACCTGTCTCTTCTTGTACCTTGAAATGTTTCAAGTTTCGTTTCAAACCACTACAAATCGACGTCAATGTGGGTTTTTCTACTCTTCTCTTAATTTCAATTATTATTCATTGTGGCTGTCAAATTGCGATTACTTTTTCACTTGTTGTTGGTCGATTGCCAATCGCTCGCTGATGGCTGAGTAGGTACTGAAGTTTTTGAGTTCGGAGTCGGCTTTTTCGTGTTTGTGGCTACTTTAATTATCCGCAAATTAGAATAATAATATAAAAGTAAATATTGAAATAACAAAATTCCTAGTGAATATTGTAATGACAAATTGGGGTTGTTTTGTGTCTCTAATGTCTACGCAACTGGACTATTTGTTGGGTCGTTGAAACAGACGTGATCTCGGTAAAGTGGAGGATTTTTTTATACCGTAGTGTTGGCTACCTCAGCGAAGCTTATATATGTTTACTACTTAATACTTACAAACATTTTTGAACGTGATAATTCCGTAATATGTATCTTCTATTATATATATTTTTTTATATGGCAAGCACCGATGTCGACTATTCTGCCAATGTCTAAAGTAAATTGGAAAAATCTATTTTACGTTTCATAGCTTAAATACGAGATGATGTAGTCTATTTAGTGATGTCCTCTTAATTTCAATTATTATTCATTGTTTAATATTTTTAGTAATAAGTACACGATTAAATAATATCGGTCAGAGTTTTTTTCTTGGCAACACTATTGTTATACAGTGGCACAAAGTACGTAAGCGGCGGCGCGCCGCAGACAGAGGGGCCACTCTCACTTTGACATTTCGGTTTTACAGGGAATATTGGGCAATATTGGACCGAGCTCAGTCGCGGCTGTCATGATTGCTTTGTGCAGGCGTTTGTCACGTCATTCATACATTAAGTACTGTAACGAGGTTGGTTGCATTGGATGGGTTACCTTTATTATTTGTTACAGACCGAATTTACTTTTTTGTTTTTAATTCTTTCTTTCAATTATTTTTAAGTTATACAGGTCATTAATCTTTCAAGATGATAAATTAGAAATCCATTATCTAGGATTATAATAAATTATTTTAAGCCCATAGATGAAATTGGGAACTTGTCATAATAATAAGGTTCAAGTCATACAGCTTACAAATATGTTTCCTCCGACTGCACAGCATAATTTTCTCCTTGTTTAAGATCATCTTTGGTTTTTTGATTTTATTAGGTACCTGTTTTTTCACATTTATATTTTTTACAATTTAATTTTTTAAGTGGGATCATTATTACACTATTACTACGTCTTTTTACTCTCCAATATTCATCGTATGTGGCGTAATATTAAATGTTTCGTGATATTAAATGGATATTTGATGCCCTGTCTTGGCATGTAAGCATGATATGATGT
Source organism: Orthosia gothica (assembly GCA_949775005.1). NCBI lineage: Eukaryota > Metazoa > Arthropoda > Insecta > Lepidoptera > Noctuidae > Orthosia > Orthosia gothica. Next base: position 4,850,084 of record OX459045.1, read on the forward strand.
ATGTTTAGACGAATCGATGTATTTATGTTTTTAACTTATACAACCTCTTTTTTTTAATTCGGAATCAATATAGTAGCAACCCTAGTGAATCTGTCAAGTTTTGCTGTCAATTTTCTAAACGGCGGGAGTGGCCCTTCTGTATACTTACTATTTTGTGACAGTGGGTTCAATCTGTCTCTGCTGTACTCTGTTGATCAATGAATCATAAATGACATTCTACATTGCGGACAGACAGCGAAATCTGAATTATATTTACAATTATGAGAATTATTGAGTGCGCTCTTCTAATATTAGAGGTACAGGACGATTCATTGTGATATTAAAATAGAAAGTAGGTAAGTAAAAAGTTTAATCAACAAAACTATTTTGGTTTTAGATATAAGTGATAATTATAATTTATTAGTGGTTCTTAAATACATTTCCATTTATTTAATATAATTAATACGTAACATCACGCTTATAAGTGTTATATAGAGGTAGCCCATATTTTACCAGTCATATTTAACCTAAATAGCTTATAATAAGGTCGGTTTCATGTGTATTAGTGAAAGAATTTTCAAAACCGGGGCAGTACTTCCAGAGTTTATCTTTTACAAACTTAAAAATACCCTTGGGTACCCAAGCATACACACAATTTAAGCCCTCTTATATTAGTAACTGCCTCTGTGTGTTGATCTAGTACACATTCTTTATTCTCTAAATAAAACAGAAACCAAACATTACGTCAGATTTCTATTAATAAATGGTTCAGAATAAACAAGATAATTTGTGGTAGAAATATACCTAAGCCGCTTCGCGACAGAATAGTCAGCGAACAGGAATATGAAATTATCGTAAACAATGACAAAGATTCATAATGCATATTTATATTTGCAGATCCCTCATCCACAGCAGAAGACACGAAAGTTGAACCAGTTCATTGTTACGAGGAAACTCAAAGACGACGTTTAGAACGTCATCAGATGCACTAAATAAACGACCAATAGAAGAAACGAGGTAACCGCATTTTTGTATCCTAGTGACGACAGAGATACAATAACCATCAAATCATGAACAGTAAAACGTATAAAAAGCGTACAGGCACGTCGGGCATCCAGGGACAACTGGTACGAGACCAAACTGATTAGTCTAATATATTTTAGACTGACACACGACGACAGTGTTGAGCAGTTTAGTTTGGCTACCAATAGAGATGACATAGGTGCCTTCGATGACATTTGTTTAAAAATAAAAGTTAATGGGTTTGACAAACCTCTAGCTGTGTTCATTCAAGCTAAGCACAGAGAGAATGATAAACTTCTCACATTCGCTAGTAAAACTGATTTGGCGAAATATTTCGATAGTTATTTGGAAATAAGACGCGCTTTTGAACCGAGCAGTAAAGACATGATTTTTGGAGGCCAGTTTGATGAAACTGAATGCTTTTTCGTTATGTATACTACAGCAAAGGACGACCCTAATAACAAAAAATATGAAGGCAGTTCTGCTGACTATTTAAACGAACTAATAGGTACCGGAGGTTGTTGCACACAGCCATCATACAGAGATGAAGACTTGGAATTTTTATGTAAAATCGTTATACATGAACAAATCAAAACACTAGCTGAACAGTAGGGGAAGTTTATATGTGATGAATCAGATAGTGAGATGTCGATGAATAATGATCTCATGTTGCGATATCATGTTATTCTAGCGCTTTACGTTTTAGATGTTTCTGAAATTCAACCTGAAGGATATCGGATAGCCAGCTTCAAACAAGACTTCTTTACGGCGAACCAAGAATTTATTGTGCTATTCAAAAACATATTGTATTTAGAAGTTCTCAAAACCCGAAAGTCTGAGGACTTGGAGACTGATATCCAGAGTTTAGTGTTGAAGTTTTTTAGCGAACCCTCTGAAGCAAAAACGTTAAGTAAACTAATAGGAGGTGTTATTACTTATAAAAACAACAGGTTGGAGTTTGTTAACAAATCAATGACAGACGATCTAAAGCGACAACTCGACAGAGTAAATGTACCACAATCAACTGTCTATGAAGCAGTAGAAATGGCTGTCAATGAGTGTTTACTATCTCTAAATCTAAAAGTTCCGGCTTTCTTTGGCAACAAAGATTTAGCAATAAGAGGAAAACATGACAAAATTACAAAAAGATTAAACCACTTAACAACAAAAATAACAGAAATATTAAAACAATCGAATCCCAATAACATCGTCACCATAGACGAGTCTCTGGGAGAAGGATTTCTTCAGTTAAATGGAGGCATAGCTTCTGCTGTTGGCAACGTACTAGTTTTTGATGAAACTTCAAAACTTTTGAAGTTCACAGATAACAGTGAATCACTGGGCACCGTTGCCAAAACATGGTATGAAAAATTGAAAAGTAATATCGAAAATTTGCACGAATATAAATTGGATGTGAAAGTTAAAATTTTCCCGAAACTTACTTTTGAACAAGGAGAATACGACATGAATTTAGTGAGAGATTTTTATAACAAATTACTGTTTTACACTAACCAAGCTGATCAGAATGGCGTTGAGACAATTTTAAAAACAGAAATAGAGGATCATCCGTGCAGTGATGTCAATAACTTTAGAGTTCGATCTGACGTGATCTTTCTAAAATTCCATGATGTAATATAAAGAATGTGGATGACGCCTAAAATGGGATCATATCTTACAAAGAAAAGCAAAATATATGATAATGCAGTCACTAATGCTATGAGTGAGCCAGTAATGGATGTAATGAATACCATGCATAACATCAAAAATCAAGACTATACATTTAATGAAAGTGCTATAAAACAATTTGAATTGCATGGCCAGATTCTGGGCACTATTATTACTTCTGAATGCTGTATATTAACAATTGCTAAGCTGAAACAATTTCTAGGAAAAAAGGACTTTGTTGTATTAGAGTTCGAGTACATTGTCAAACTACCCTTGAAAGTTTACACTACTTTATGTAAAGAATTAACGAATACCACCAAAGAGAAGATAATTATTATTGTTTGCAACAATTTTCAAGATTCTGGGAGTTCCTGTAAAAAGCTTGAAAATATCGCAAATGCTGTAGATAACAATCAAAATTAAATAATAATAATTACAAGCCAAATTTCAGTTGCAGTCATAACCAAATTATTTAAAACAAATGAAGTATTGAACGATGAGAGAAATATTTTAACCGACATGAGTCGTGAATCACAGGCGAAGTTGTTAGAGACTTCTAAAGTTAAATATCAAGGTGAAATCTTAAGCTTAAATGTTATTGTAGACGATGAGACTGTACACTTGGTCGATCATGGTTTATTGAATCAAATAATTAACAATGAAATTATAGTAGTTGGGAAAACCGTTATTTGTCTTAATTACGAAAAGATTAAAACCTTTTACGTTGACAGACGGGTCAGTCGTACCAAAAAGCAGGAACAAGATAAGTTTGATGATGTCAAAGATGTGATATTAAAAACGTTGTATGATTTCGAAGATAGCGTTGTAGTTATAACAGCAATACCGAGAATGGGAATGTCAACACTACTCACTCACCTTTCCCTAAAAACTAAGCACGTTAATGCTAAAGTTTGGATTGTAAGAATACACATTTGGGAGCATGAATATATGCTCAGAAGGTGGCAGGAAAAACATACAGTCATCAATACTTTGGAGACTTTAACATTCTTGTGTGAAGCGGCACTTGGAGAGGTATCCGGCGAACATAGCAAAGAAGATGAAGTTTGCATTAAGCTGGAGGAATCACCAAATGGAATTATTTCACTAGTTAAATGTTCTGGTAGTCATCGAACAGTATTTCAGTTGAAGATGTTCCTACATTTTTACAACACAGGCAAACTAATATTCCTCTTTGAAGACTTTTTTGTAATTTTTCCGAAATATGAAACAGAAGCGATAGCTTTGCTGAACTCCGTGAGGAGTTATCCTCGAAAGCATAAAATCTGGATCACAAGTAGATCGCCTCACGACAGCTTATCTATTTTAGAACAAGAGTTTGGTTCATCGTATGTAATAGAACACTTGACTAGTTTTGAAAAGGATACATACTTAGACACATATCGTAAGTCTATACAAGTTGAAAATCTTAATGAGGAGCAAATCAAGAGCGCAATGCATATGATTTGGTTTATTTTGAACATGGAACAGTACGAGCAGGAGAATAAAATATAAGTAATACTATAAATCTTTGAATTGGAAGTGAGTAAATCGTTTTAAATTCGACCATCAGATAGCAGATAGCAGAGGGTGACTGGCAGTTCAAGTTAACATTTTTATTGTACTACTAAACTAGGCCAGCGGCATCACAGCCAAAAATTATTTTAAATGAATCTACTGCCTGAATAAAACAAATGTTTGTGCTAATCCAGTTTATAAATTATGTCTGTGTTAAATTGTTTTTCAAATCCGTTCAGTAAACAAAGGGGTGGATGTTACCTATACGTGTGGGCCATGCACTAAAAATACACTTGAATATAATCTTTGAAACAATCATTTTCTCTTATTATTTATTGGTTTTTAAATCATACAATGCAAAATTGTAAGGCTTTTGTAAACAATTAAAACGGTAACAATTAAGTGTTTCGATAGCATTTACCTCTAATCACATCAGGGTTTTTAGTAATCCGCTGTAAGTCAGTTCGAGTGTCGGATCTAGGTACAATAATGTATATAATATTTTACGATACATTGTAAATATCTCTGGTAGAGAACTACAATAACTCTCTTATCATTTAATTAATAGTTTGCCCACGAGGCAAGCAATTGAAATTCCTTAAAACTTGACTTTTAATCGAGATATCGAAGTTATATTGTGATTTGAAGTGGTGGCAAACGTAGTAGCAGACTTTGGTTTTATGACAAAGGATGATAACCTGACCATAGTACCATATAATACTGATTGGTAATAATAACAATCAGTATTAATATGTAGTACGTATGTATGTAGTATGTGTATTGTGTAGTAGTAATATGTTAGTTGTTGTTAATGTGTTGGTTGTTGTGTAATAATTAATTAACCTAAAACTGATTTCTACATTTTATACATTGTAACAATAATGGCATTGCCGATTTTATATGTAGTAATTACGAATAGATGAACACCGCATACATAGAAGCTGAGCAAAATAATTAAACTAATCTATATATACTAATATAAACACATCAAAAACATAAAACCCGCGTGGTAGTTTAAGACCCACTTAAAGAAGCAGTGCATTTCCTGCAGTGGAAAAGAGGGACAATGTATATAAAGCACGTGAATAGTATCTGTACAATGTAGTGAAGGGATTATGTATTAATTTCAAGTGGGAAATGAAACTTGCCGTAGACTAACACACATCTATTAAGTGCTTGACTCTTTCCTACATTTAATTCTTTATCAAACTTGCCAGATGTTAGATTTAATACTCTCTCTTTATTACATAAAGATAATTCTGAATTATTTAGTCATCGCGAGGAGCTTGCGCAGTTGCCAAGGTGAGCGCGAATTATCAAGCACCACCATTAGCATATTGAAGTGACTATGGCGTGCGCCTAGCACAACGTGACGGAGCGGACTCGCTAGAGAGCCATCGTCTATTGTTTTTTTTCCTGAGGAAACATGACTGTCTACTGCTCGCTACAATAATTTGGAATACACTTTGACCATCTAATCGCTCTCGCCACCGCGCTTGTACTCGCTCTAGTCCTCGCGCGATCCCTTTCGGGAAAGCCTTAGTATGGCATACGTGGGTAACACAGCTTGAGATCAGGCGTATAGTGACAAAGGTATTTGACTTCTAATGACGTCAAATGGTGGTTGTTAAGCCCTTTCATGACGTCACACGGTAGTTGCTTAGCCTATCAGTCGTAGTGATTAAGGTTATAATTGCTGAAGGCCGGTCATTGTACTGGAGTTCGGTAAAGGCCAAAATTTTGTAGAGATTTCGTTTTGCTGATAAGATAATTGTCTAACACTACTCGCGTTACTTGATCACAGTCATCTAACATTGTGTATATAATTATTTTAACAATATTGATTCATGCAATTTTATTAAAAAATGTGCCAGCCGACGTTTTTATATTTACTAATAATTACAATCCTTGCAAGGCTTCATCGACATGATTAAAATATCTTCGAAAATCTATGTTATAATGATTCCCGTCTAACTCCTGTTTGTGCAAAAAATATCGATGCGTCACATATTAAACCCAAGCAAAGCAACAAGTAATGCAACTGGCTGTTGATACAACTCATTCGACCAATCATAGCAGCTAAAGTGCGAGAAACATTTATTTTGCGACATTTTTGTTACAGAAACTGGGCTAAAGGGCTTTCCACCGCTTTAACGCCATACAACGGTTACTTTCTAAAGCATACTCCTTAGTAACGGCACGGGGACCCATTTGATTCAAATAAATGCCACTAGATGGCGCGATATGCATCGCTTTGTTATTGAATTGTGTGTAAAATTAACATTTTCTAGAATTCGTCATAAAAAAATTATGTTCTTGTTTAATCAACTCTCCTAAGCACAAAGTTATGGAATATTGGGCTCTTAATTCACATTTCAAAGATTATTTGAACGGATAGTTTTAAAAATAATTCCAATAGATGGCGCGGTTTTAAATATCTGAGTCATTCCACTTAATTTTATAAATTTATATTGTAACAAATTTTGGTACAATGAAACTGTAAAAACGTGCAAAAATACTATAAAACAAATGGTCACTGTATTTAAAGAAACAATAGTCATGAACCGAGAAAACCCTTTTACTTGCAAGTCGATGGTAACACCATCTATAGCCGTGGAACGGAATCAAACGCCATCGAAGTACTTATAAAAATAATCAGCCTAATCAGACGAAAAACGCTAGTTACGTCGGCACAGTTTATTTGTATGGGATGAGGCATCTGTATGCTAGTATTATATTACCTGTGGTAAAGCCTACGCTAAAAGGTTTGAAAATAATATATTTATTGTTGATTCATGTCCATTATTTGTGAAACATGTCTTTTTGTATAACTAATAGTTTCGTTTAAAAAAAAATAACAACACGATATTTTTACGCTAGTTTTAGATACGCTTACAAAACGACTGGCTCCGAGCGCCCGCTCGGCCTGCTACGTTAACGTTGGGGAATATATACACCTTAGGAACCTTTTATATGATACGTGATAGGTCTAGTTTTAGGCTTGATGTTTTACATTGTAGGTATGCCCACTAGAACATATTTGCCACCCAATAAAACAATCTAAATGAGTAACAGGTGGGTACCTACCTGTACATTTTTCATGCCTCACTCAATCACGCATAACCATCAATAGTGATTGACTTCATGACCTTATATTTGACCTTAACACACCAATTGATCCGGAAAGTTAGCTACTGATCTAAATGACTGATCATCGGTGTAATATCGAACGCTTGAATGCACATCAACATGGATTTGAGGCATAATCCGAGCTGGACTTTGATAGTTCAGTTTACGGGTCTATCTTTTCTAGACTCGGTATCTAAATTAATATTATGGAGCGGTAACATTGTTTGTATGTTTGTAGGAGATAAACTCTGGTAATACTGATCCGACCACGTCAACTCCATCACTGATGAAAAGCAACACTATAGTAGAATACCAAAGGCAACTTTTTATCCGACTTTATATGTTCGATTTCATGTTTGTTTATTTTCATCGATTTCTCCGTCAATTGTAGACCTATTTCAAAAATGATTTGGTGAATGTTTGATGAAGAACTTCGGAGATATACAACAGAATTCTTTAATAAATGTCGGCAAATCTCTCGGGATTACTGCAATCGCATGTCTGTTGTTTGTTTATACCATTTCATAAGATAACATCACGCCAGTACAATCTAAAGGGATACGCAGATGTGTACAGTTCACCTTGGTATACTCCCATTTCACCGGTTATGTTCAAGTTTTATGATATTTGGGTAATCTATTCTGGAGTTATAGGTACCTTACAACAGAACATGCCTATTAGGTACCACAACAAAAAAATGATAAATAAAAATAAAAAAATTACAAAAAAAATACAATCGACTTCCAAATAAAGACACTACAAAGTGAAAAATAAGTTATTTTTCGGAAGTCGGTGTTCCTGTTTTCTTTTCTACGGTTTTTGACACCGACTGCCGAAAAATAAGTTATTTTTCACTTTGTAATGTTTTTATTTGGAAGTCGGTTGTATTTTTTTGTAAAAAAGTTTTTATCTCCAAGTACATATGCGCGGCACCTGTGGTGTGGGTATTAAAGACAAAGGGAGTGAAACCGCGAAAAGCTGGTTTGCTGAATAAACATTCCAACAAATAAAAATCTGGACTTATGGCAGTGGTATAGTAACAGACTGTTATTACTATTATATGAATACTTACCAGCTAGTTTGGCAATTTTTGCTACTAATGTAGAGTAGATTTGATAATCCAGGGCACTATTTTTAACACCCACCCAACGATAAAAGAGGGGTGATACAATTTTTACGTGTGTTGCTGTGTATTTGTGTGTCTGTCTGTGGCATCATAGCTCATCCTAAGCGGATGAACCGATTTTGATTTAGTTTCTATGTTTGATTAAAATAGGTTTAGCCGTTCAAAAGTTATCCGCATTTTACTTTTATAATCTGGGTTTTCCTCAAGATATTGTGTTTCGATAGATTGTCGATTGAAGTGTGTCTACTACTACGTGTGTTAAATAGTTTAAAAAGCTTGAAATAAAAATTAAATTAAAAATATTCCCGACACAAAAAACCCTTTAAAAAGCATAACAAATTTCCTCATACTCGCATCGGGGAACCGCTAAGTAAATTAAATAAACTACTGTAAACTTTTATGGAAGCCATAATTTGACGGGATGATCATACAGGTGCTTGTAAAATGATAAAATTCATAAATTAAGAACAAGGCTAAGTAAGGTTAAGATGACATCTACGGTATAAGTCACCAACTGACATTTTTGCTTTAAATAATTATGACTGTGTCAATAACGTAACATCCGAAAATGCGATATCCAAAAATAAACTTCATTGCCGTGTCATGACCTCAAAATGAATGTTTTCCTTTTTGAGAAGCATACGAAAGAACTGGTTAGCAATAAAAAGCCGAAGCCAACAAAACCTTTGATCAAATACAAAACGAGAAGAGATTTGCATTCGATTACATTATTTTAATTATCATTGTTATGAAGCGGTGAATGAATTTGAATATGAATTTTACATTACGCAATGAATGTAAAAATGCTTATCATTGTAAACCGTTATTATTTTATTCAAATAACATCATTTTCAAATTAAAATATCGTACAGTTTTGTAAAACACATTAATTTAATATCCATCAACCACTGTAGCGTTACGTATAGCTCAGTGGAGCTATACGTAAGCCACGTTATTAAAATCAAGATAAAAATTAAATTAAAGCTATAAAAATAAAGGATAAAGAAGTATAAAACTAAAGGGCCGGCTTCGCGCGACGTGGGCAGGTATTCAGGCAGTAGGTCGGGCAGGAAGTCGTAGAATGTCCGAGGTAGATAGGTAAGCAGACACCACAACGGACAAGCAGGCAATCGGGCAGGTAAGGCAGACAGCTGGACGAACTGGAACTCTTCAAACCGTCGTGGTATGCTCGAGAGAGACACGTGAGCAGGCACCACGACGGAGTAGCAGGCATACGGTCAGGAAATGCAGGCAGGACAGCAGTGAAACGGCTAGTAGCCAGATACGTGGGTAAATCATACACGATATAACACTCACAGTATATATTTTAGAGCACTTCAGAAAATAGTATATTTACATAAAAGTTTCACAGGTTTAAGGCTTTTAAAGAGTTTTAAGAATAGAAAAAGACATTGAATTCCAGTACACAGTATAACCCACTATCGGCGTTCAGACCAGACTCTAGACTAAAAAGAACTGAAGCCCGTTTTTCATTCGAACTGCCATCTCTTCTCAATTTCAAATTCAAATCTCAATCAGAACAAAGCGAATAAAAACGGCCTTACAAAGGCGGGTCAGTCTGCTCTGACCTTACAATAATGTACAACTAGCTTAAGGAAAGGTCTAGGTATTATAGTCCATGGTACCTATGGTATGTCTATGGCTTTAAGAAAATAAAATAGACAGACAGTTCATGTCAGATGAAAATGTCAGAGTATAAAAAATTCCATAATTTTGCAAATAAGCAATACAAATTAAGTTAAAGAAATAAAGAAACAATCAGAAATAACTAAAAATATGCTTTACAGGTAATAATACAAAGAATATATATAAAAATGAGTTACACAAATTGATGCGATATCAAAAGATGTGAAGATGGATTGTGGAGTGTTATGAAACGTAAGTAGATCTTGAATAAATACCACATTTCCCCGATGACCCCAGAAAAATTTTCAACTAGAAGAAAATTTTGAGGTTTAAATATAATCCTTGCTCTATCACACAACATCTTTCATACTTTCGTCAAACACTCTCATTCAATCACACGTTAGGGGATATAGTTCACATTCAATGACGTATACTCCACAAGGAAATATTTATTAAGATATAACGAAGGCTTATTTATTTTTAATAGGTGTCGTTACCCGCACCTGTTTGAAAACCCTTTAAGAAACTATTTATTTAAACAAGAGGAACTCAAAGAGGAGGAGGACTCAAGTCTATAAGAGGAGGAGGACTCAAGTCTATAAGAGGAGGAGGACTCAAGTCTATAAGAGGAGGAGGACTCAAGTCTATAAGAGGAGGAGGACTCAAGTCTATAAGAGGAGGAGGACCCAAGTCTATAAGAGGAGGAGGACTCAAGTCTATAAGAGGGAAGTCTCAAGTCTATAAGAGACAACTAGGTTCAGAGGGAACTAGGTTGAGAGGGAACTAGGTTTGAGAGGGAACTAGGTTTGAGAGGGAACTAGGTTTGAGAGGGAAGTATACAAGAGGGAAGGATACAAGAGGGAAGGATACAAGAGGGAAAAAAATAAAAATAAAGAAGACTCCACGCATTTGGCTTATTTTTAAAGAGTTACGGGACCGCTCTTTGCATATAAGGCTTTCCGAGTTATGCAAACCGCTCTAAAATAACACCTCATTCTTTAAGAATAAGATTCAAGGGAATTAAGAGGTTTAAGAAGACTCCACGCATTTGGCTTATTTTTAAAGAGTTACGGGACCGCTCTTTGCACATAAGGCTTTCTGAGTTGTGCAGACCGCTCTAGAGGAATACCGCTCTAAAAATAAAACAAAGAGAAAACATAAGGAGGGAAAAAGAAGTTGCCTAATAGGTTTAAGTTCTATCAAAAGTGTAAAGAGAGAAAATGATGATGAAATGGGGCCTGTAAGAGAAACCAAAACTTAGCCTTTGTATATACTTGTGTAAGTATGTTTTTTAGAATTTAGAGAAGGATGATGAAAGGTCGAGCCCACGTTAAAAAAGATAGAGTGAAAAGTAGGTATAGTGTGGGTGATGGGGTGGATTCAGATAATTGGGCGCACAAACAACGTTGCGCCCAATTATTTAAAAGTTGGGCGCCAAACTGTAGGCTTACGTATAGCTCTCCGGAGCTAAACGTAACGCTACACCACTTGAAAAGAGACTTGAAAATGTAATTGCAAAACCAAATTAATATTTTTAACAACGCCATAAAAGATTGAAACCCGATTATCCCGATTATCAATAATAATAAATAACCAAAAACTAAGTACAAGACCCCCAACTTTCACAAACACGGATATGGGATCCTTTAAAAATGCCTTTAAACTCCGCGAAGCCTTAAGGCGGTACCCCGAGCAAAACGCCGCGCAAGCCGTTTTTCGTGCTGTTTTTAGGAGCTATCTACTCGTTATTTAAAAAGAAATATTAATGAATAAAAATACATTAAATTTTTACATAATATTGATTTTAAAATGGTAGATTTTTTTTTTTTTAAATGTTGTATATATTTCACTAATCTACTTCCAAAAAAACATAAAAATGAGAAATAATTATTGATATTATGCATCTCCTCGTAAAGTGTTCATTGATTATTTTTTGTACTAACACTAATGGATAGACAATTTAATAACGAACATTTTTGTAGAATTATTTTTTTCAAAAGACCATAATTCGATTTTATAATGATTTTATTCTAAAATCTGGGCGTATTCACTACTGTAATTCATGCGCCACCAGTGCCGCTAGACCAATAGGAACGCTCATATCTCTTGCCGATTTTTTGGTCAGGGTACCGTCTTAAAAGATGACAATTAAGAAAAAGTGCATGAGTCTCATTTTTATTTTAAGCTATAAAAAGTGAATATTGTAACTTTTGACTGCATAATCAGCAAATAATAACTTAAACCAAAACGGTAATGAACGGCTATTTTTAGCTACAGATTCAGAAATGTCAGCAAATATCGAGATGCACAGTCATTTGTTGAATGATTTTACAATAGTCAATTGCATAACTTGATGTCGATAATTTCTTCAGTGAACCGGGTAAAAGATCAAGAAGAAGACGATTCCAAATTTTGTTTTTAAGCGTAATGCAAAAGAATGTCCCAGGACAATATCATTCACACTTACCTGACATACAAAATTCAATCCTGCGATATTAATCCTCTCAGCTACAAAAATAACATCAATACTCTTTTTTCCTCTATAAGATATAAGTCTATTGCTAATGCTGCTACTTTTTCATCATTAGGTGTCTATATGCCGCTATACTTATTACCTATCACTTGAAGACAATGCAAATTCAAATAAGGTGCATTCATATCACCACTTACTTCCTTTCCTTATGAATCACATAAGAAAGTACGAACGGGAATTTACTTAAGACCTACGTCAATCGTAATATCTGCCTTTACTCACCTTCCTTTACTAACCAATGCAAGACAATTTGATTGCAGATATTTTTTTCCTCAAACCTCTACTTAGTATGTATCTAAGGCCGTCTTCAATAAAAGTTTCACCAGCCTTAAAAATAAACCAAAAACGAAAAGCCTTGAGGTATCTCATAAGGAAAATGATTTCCTTACAAGGAGTCCTCAAAGGTTAGGATAACATAGAGATATTGTTTTCGCTAGATTTATGAGAAAAGAATGAGGTCAAAGGTAGATCTTGAATGGAAAGTCGATTTGAGAGCATGGTTGAGGTTACGCCTAAGTCTTGTCGTGTATGTAGAAGGTGATATATTGAAGATTACGTGGCATTTCAAATATAGGTCAGGGAAGTTGTGATATTTACTTCAATATCTTAGGAACTTTACAGGCTTTCTTAATCCATAGCATTAGAAAAACACCACAGTTTGAAGAAAGAAAGAAAAGTGAACAAGATCTTTTAGAAGGAGCATGAAATATATAGCTATATTCACAGTACTCCTTATTCCTCATGGTTTCATTCCAATTATATTAATCTGCCTCATTTTCATTTAGACTTCAGTGGTCTTTCAGTTTTCTCTTAAAGATTTTTTTTTACTTCCTTTCCATCCATATGATACATTTATGTAGGTATTGGTTTTGTTTAAACTTCTCAATTAGTGCTGCTAACATCTACGAATCGTACGTTTTTTATCCAAAATTTAACGAATAATTTAAACAGTTTCTAAATTTAGCTTGATTTAAAAGTACTCAGAAATATTTGAACATCTCTGTATACATTTTTATAGTAATAATTTATAAGCACTGTTACGGTGATAATTTGCTATACGTTAAGAATAAAACAAATATTTGGCTCGCCACTTTTTCCTCCACATTGACATTGTATCATTGAGCCTTGTACTACTTTAATGAGGTCATCAGAGTGATGCATTCGAAGTTCAGTATTTATTAATGTATAAGTGTTATTATGAGTGGTCGTTTGTATGTGTGTAAAGTAATAATATATTAAATAACACTATCAGACAGGATGAAGTGTGAGGAGTGGTATGAAAGAAAAAAACTTTTTTGCAAAAAAATACTACCGACTTCCAAATATAAAACTACAAAATGAGAAATAATTTTATTTTTGGAAGTCGCTGTCTTTCGTAGATACCAATTATTTGCGATATGGACACCGACTCCAAAAATAAAGTTATTTTTCACTTTGTAGTTTTATATTTGGAAGTCGGTAGTATTTTTTTGCAAAAAAGTTTTTTATTTTTTATTTTTCCCTTTTTAGTTTTACTTAACTAATAGGCAAGTTGTTTAGAAAGTACCTATTACGCCAGAACAGAATACCCGAAAAACATGAAACTTGAACATAACCGGTGAAATTAGGATTCTGCGTACCGAAATGGTATAAACAATAAACAGACATGCGATTGAAGCGATCCCGAATGATTTGCCGTTATTTATTGAAGAGTTCTGTTGTATATCTCCGAAGTTCTTCATCAGATCTTTAACAAATTAAAATGGGACCAATTCCGGAACATGTTCTTTCAAACAAAAAAAGAATTTTCAAAATCGGTCCACAATTGGCGGAGAAATCGGTGAACATAAAAAAAAAAAAAAAACATACAAGAAGTCGAACATAGAACCTCCTCCTTTTTGGTAAGTCGGTTAAAAAGAGAGTCGGTGGAAGAAGAAAGTGTTGCCCCGACCCCAACTAACATGGTCAAGGGCATGAAGATGATGATATCCAGACTGGACTAATGGACAAGTATCATTGAATTCAGAAGTTCAGTGATGGCGATGGACGAAATGCCAAAGTTAAAAGGATTGATCGCGTGACATTTCAATAGTGCCCATACATTTTTGGCATTTTACTACTCGCTACGGCGATGCTTTTGTTGATAAAATGTCTGTGACTTGTCTAAGTACAACAAATAAAATTTAAAAAACCGACAAACGATACAAATAGCTCATTAAACTACACGAGTTTACTATCTAGTAGTAAATACGCTTCGATCGACAATCCATCGAAATTATAACACGATATCTTGCGAAAATACCCCGATTCAAAGAGTAAAATGCGCATAACTTTCGAACGGCTTAATCGATTTTCATCAAACATAGCTTAGAACACACTCGATAAAACGTAAATCTAACTTGTAAATATATTTATTCAAAAAAGGACAGTATTATTTATTAACTAATATTAGAAATAAAATAAGAATAAAGATATGTACATTTACGGGGCGTCAAAAAATTCGTCTACATCGCTGTCAACAGAAAAAGTGCCCAGAAGGCTGGCAGCATTGTCACGTTGGATGGCAATGCTGATTCTTTGGCCAAAAAAAAGGTCAGCCCTCTGGTCTCGAGAAGAGTCGACCAGCCGTTTGGACCGACAAAGAGTCGACCAAACTAAATCAAAATCTGTTTTTCCGTTTACGAGCTATGATGCCACACAGATACACACGTCAAACTTATAACACTCCTCTTTTTCAATCGGTGGTTAAAAATGTTAAACAACACTATCAGACTGGATGGTGTGGTGAATGTTGTCGCAAAGAAAAAAGACGATCGCATTTGCAAATTCGAAAGTTTGAAGAAGTTCATTACTTTGTGGAGATAGGACATCTTTAGATTTCCGCATCAACACTGCGTCAATATTGCTTGATCTTCAGCATAAAATTATTCATTAAAGTGTTACTACAACAGAGAACGAACAAAGAAACGCGAGGTATATACGTCAGCTTATTCTTTATTCAAAATTCGTCCCAAATCCCTTTTGTATTTTGGCTGGAGAGCAATTAATTTGCCACATTTTTCAAAAACAGCAACACATTTTCCATATACTATTTTTCAACGCCCGCTTTGCTCCTAATTGCTTGTTACGAAATATGCGGAGCTGACTTTTTACCCAAAAGCCGAAGGAGGGTAATATTTTTATCAGTCTATGTAAGTATGCATGAATCTATGTATGTTTGTTTCTATGTGGCATTCTAGAGACCAAACGCGTTGGCCGATTTCGATAATTTTTACGCCAATCGATTTGTCTTAAAGCTGCGAGTGTTGCTGGCTACATTACAATTGGAAAATAATAAAATGGAGGATTTTGGACACCATATTGTGGGGCACCAAATTTTTTTTGATGGAGGATACATCTGGTTTTGGTCAGCCAGATCGCGAACATGTATCCTCTGACTGCACAGCATGATTTTCTTCTTGTTTACATCTTTTTAGTTCGCTTTTCAAGAAGTCAGGTTTTTTTTTTTTAATAACTTTTTTATGTCCAGGGTTTACAAGACAAATGTGGTAACATAAACATACTATGACATCACGACTGTATTCACCAAAAGGTTGGGCAGTGGTGCACCTGTAGTACAGTATTGCACTACTAGCTTCTGCTAACGGCTTCGGCCGCGTGAAAAATGTTTTATCATCCCAACGGAACATTACACCGGGATAAAAATATTCTTAACTATAATCAATCTCTGTGGCAAATTTCAAAATTACTACATCCACACACACATCCGTTCATCCAAACTTTCACATTTATAATATTGCTACTATTAGTACTAATAAATAAATAAATGATAAAAAGCCATTTATTTCTTATCCTTACTAAGTTACCAAACATTTTTTTTTTTTTTTACATTTTACCTCTTAATACTATCACTTACATATTAAGTATATAACACTAACTTAATAATTTCTGTTTTCTATTTATTACTTATCTAATCTAATCTCTTACATAACTAATCTAATTATTAGGGATAGGTACCCCTTCTCGGGTATAGGTATAGGGTATAGGCCTCCTCCAGCTTGTTCCATTTATCTCTATCGGCAGCATTTTTTATCCATTGTTTTCCAGCAGTACTTATGACGTCATCTGTCTAGCGTTTTTTAGGCCTCCCTTGTCGCCTTTTGCCGCTGGGTCCTGTCCACCGAGTTGCCTCTATGGTCCATCTCTTGTCATTGTAACGGGCTAGGTGTCCGGCCCACTTCCACTTAAGCCTAAGCGCATAATGCATTAGTACTAATATTACTGCTAAATTACTACTTATGACCGCGACGCGCGACCGAAGCAGGGAGCCTCGGCCGCACGTCTCGTTCTCGCGTCGTGGTCACCTACTGAACTCGCACCTTTACTGGGTTGTGGAGGTCAGAAAGGCAGTCGCTTGTAAAATACTCAGCTGCAACCGGTTAGATTAGAAGCCGACCCGATGATAGTTGGAAAAAGCCTGCGGAGATTGATTGATTGAGTAAATACAGAAGAAAGTGTCTCTTGACTTGTCGCGTGTCGCTTATCAGAAAAGTCTGTCCATTGATAATAACAGTGTCTCGAGTGGCTTGCACGACGATAAATTTCTGATAGAATACATGTGTATAAGATACACTGAGGTATATCTGTGATATGGTATGGAAGAAAACATGTTTGCGCTAAGGGCAGAAAGATGATGATGAAACAATCTGTTATAGCGCTGCTGGGCAAGTGCATTACAATGTCATTTTGTCAATTCAACAACATTAATTTCGTTATTTACGTTGTTGAACAGATAAATTTTCCAAACTTATGAAGAAATGCAATATGAATTTGCTTTTAAATAATTGCGACTGTGATAGAAAATAGAATACACTTTATAATTGTGTTTCAGAATTGGTGTGTGCACAAGCTTAAAATGTAATCGGATCAATCTGTATAACATTTGAAAACGATTTTTCTGTACTGCTTTTAACAATCCAATTCATAAACCTTTTAAACTATTCAGACACATTTAGTCTGTTCACGCGAGCGTATACAATATCTCTGAAAATTTAATTTTACTGTGTAACTTCTAACTCACTGGAAAGTTTGAAACCAACCCTGACACACTTACACATACAATATCTCCAAACCTAATGGACAGGTTTATTATATTTTGCGGTTTTCATTTAGGGGTCGATGGGAAAAGGCATCTTCTTTTGTTTTGATCAAAATATTTTGTTTCTTCGGTTCTTCGGGACAGGCTGTCATTTGAAGATCTTTGACAGTCGTTACGGGTAGTCAGAAGCTTGAGATCTGACACCAGGACCAGACCAGATCTCTCAGTCTTGCCAAGAGGTATCGTGTTACCCAGTTACTGGGTTGTGGGGGTCAGATAGGCAGTCGCTCCATGTAAAACACTGGTACTCAGCTGAATCCGGTAATACTGGAAGCCGACCCCAACAATAATTGGGAAAAGGCTAGGCAAATGATGGTTCTTCGGGAGAGTGAAAACTTAGCTTACTTGTACTCAAATCGACAAGGGTGTTCTCAGACCGACCGAAATTCGTAAAATTTATAACGTTTTATCACGTTAAACCAAATATTTGTACACATATCCTTGAAAAATGTGTCATAACTCGAACACAGTACACAATGTAAATGTTATTCTACCAATTTTTAAGTGTACTCGTCAAATCATAAGTAATTAGGTATGTGTTATGCTAATTTGCATAAGACAATACTGGCGCAACTCTGTATAGGTTCGCAGAAAAATCGTGCTGGTACTTAGTGTTATTGGTCTTAGAAGTAATTGGAACCTTTGGCAATAACATAATATACATAACATTATATACATCGTGAGTTTTTTAAATGATTGTGCTCCATTGGTGTAATTGCTGCAAGGCGTTCCATTGCGAGGGTAAATAAATAAAATAAATCAAATTATGCCTACATTTCCCGAAGTGGTAGCCAAATATATTATTTTATTTCAGAATGTTTTGCTCGTAACTCTAGTCTAGATCAGAGGTGACAGAGAAAAAGTCGATGATGGAGCAATCTTACCCAGAAGATGTGTGTGGGTATAGAACCTACACACAAATATTATTAATATTATATTATATTATTAATATTATTATTTATCATCATAGCCTAGCCTTTTCCCAACTATATTGGGGTCGGCTTCCAGTCTTACCGGATTTAGCTGAGTACCAGTGTTTAACATGGAGCGACTGCCTATCTGACCTCCACAACCCAGTAACTGGATAACACGATACCTCTTGGCTAGACTGGTGTCAGATCTCAAGCTTCTGACTACACGTAACGACTGTCATAGATCTTCAAATCGCGAATATGTATGCTCCGACTGCACAGCATGATTTTCTTCTTGTCCGCGTCTTTTTAGTTCGCTTCCTAAGCGATAATAGAGGAAGTCTTCACTGCAAGGAAGCCGGCATTGACGGAGACCGGAAAACCTTAAACTATATTTTGTTTTGTTTAAAGAACAAGGTATTGTATTATTTCCGTTTGGTATTTTTCTTTCTCTACTTAAGTTACTACAACAATTTGATGGAAGCCTCAAGCTGTAATCTGTAGGTACTAAAACCTACAAGTATAAAATTTGTGTATGTTATCTATAGGAACAAATTATTACATCGTTTTTATTGTTGACAACTTTTCGCGGTTCGCAAATATTTTTAGTACTATTTAGTAAATTCTATGTTTGTTGTCAATGATGATAAGTATCACTATATTTGCCAAAGACATGCTAAGAAGATGAATAAATAATTTACTGAAAAATTTGAACGGAGAGTTTTCTTGTTTTTTTTTTTACTTAATTTCATAACTAGCTGCTGCCAGTGGCTTCGCCCGCGTGTAGAAAATTTACCCGAGGGAAACATATTCCCGAGATAAAATGTACTATATGTTCTATTCGTCACTATAATCTGTGTCTGTGCCAAATTTCATCTAGATCCCTTCAGCTGTACTGGCGTTATTGAGTTACAAACTTTCGCATTTACAATAGCAGTAAGATTTTTACTAGCTGTACTAAGTTCTCATTATAAATTTAGTGCAGGTATTAATAACTATTATTGAAATTATTAACTATTATTGAAATTAATAACTATTATTGAAATTAATAACTACTATTGAAATTAATAACTATTATTGAAATTAATAACTATTGTTGAAATTAATAACTACTATTGAAATTAATAACTATTATTGAAATTAATAACTATTATTGAAATTAATAACTATTATTGAAATTAATAACTATGATTGGCATTAATAACTATTATTAAAATTTCACCCAGGATATGACCCAGGATTATTATCCTACTCTTAAGACACACCGAACCAAACCACCGATCTAATGATCGAACACCATACTATGTACAATAAAAATAAAATAATATTTAAGTGTGCAATACTAAACTGCTTTTCCCATTGTTGATGTGATGCAATAAATAACGTGTACCATATATAATGAAGAAAATAACTAGCGAAGTGGTATGATGCACAATTTTACCAAACCGAAACCAATATCCATTGTTAAATGGAATGGTTATTTATCTGTTCATTTTATTCAGCAATAACTTCATTATCAATAACTAGCTTATTTAAAAATAAGCTGTTCAATAATCTTAGATGTTACATGATAAATTCTTCATCATCAGGTCTCATGTCATCATCATCATCGTTATCATTTTAGCCGAAAGACGTCCATTGCTGGAAAAGCTGTGCACTGCTAACTGTCTTCTGAAGACTTGCCACATCGACCGGTCCTGTGTATCTCTCATGTGAATGCCAGTAAAACCCACATCCACCATTATCTACCGATAGAAGGTATTATAAATTTTCATGAAGAAAATCAGAAGATTTCTGCCAGTGTGAGTGGTACAATAACCTTTACTTATTAGGTGCTTATAACTTATGTGCTCTAACTTTCATAGAGGCTCTTAATGAGATGCCTATGTGGGATAATAAGATCTTTTCTTTTCGTGTGAGGACGTAGCCACCTCTGGTGTCAGAGTTAATTAAGCCGCCTCTGGTAACCCCACAGGCCTCTGACTTGGCTATTTCAGACTTACATTACCTATAATAAAAGTCTAAGTTTCCTCACGATGTTTTCCTTCACCGTTGCCTGTAATGTCCAAGATAAACTTAGAAAGTGCATATGCAATTGAACAAGTCACCTTGGTACTTGCCTGGATTGCACGAGAGGTGAGGTCTTAGCCAATGGGCCAGCACGACATAATACAAGTATAAGATGCATATTTAAGACAATTGGATAGAATATACGCCCGACTGTTTTTTTACGGAGACAGATAATATAATACTAGCATACAGATGCCTCATCCCATACAATGAATCCGTGCCGACGTAACTATTGTTTTTCGTCTGAATAAAATTATTATTTTTATAAGTTCTTCGATCGCGTTCGGTTTCGTTCCACGGCTATAGATGGTGTTAGCAGTGACTTGCAAGTAAAAGGCATTTCTTGGTTCGTGACAATTTTTTTCTTTAAATACAGTGATGATTTGTTTTACAGTATTTTTTTGTGTTGTGTTACAACACATATTTAAAAATCAAGTAGCATGCCTCAGAAATTTCAAACAAATTATTCAATTTCGATCAATCTCCCTAGCCTTTTCCCAACTATGTTGGGGTCGGCTTCCAGTCTAACCGGATTTAGCTGAGTACCAGTGTTTTACATGGAGCGACTGCCTATCTGACCAACACAACCCAGTAACAGGGTAACACTTTACCCCTTGGTTAGACTGGTGTCAGATCTCAAGCTTCTGACTACTCGTAACGAGGCATGAGGATGTCACACACACACTTCCACCTATAAATCTGCGGGCTGCTACTGACAAATTCCAAATGGGGAAAACAAAAACACTTTTTTAAGATCGTCAGGTCGGGCAAAAATGTGTTTTAACAATCTTCCACGCTCAACAGTCGTGTTTGTTACTTGTTTGAGGCGGTTGACTACATATTGTTGGTTCCTAAGGCCTACATATATATATTATATATAGCTACTTATGGCGCCATGCCAAAGATAGAAATAATTGGAAGAGGTTGGAGGAGGCCTATGCCCAAAAATGGGTACCTCACCTAATAATAGATAATTAAATTATAATTAATATTAAATAAAATTGGAAATTAAATACTATAATATTATTAAATTCAATATAATTCAAATTACTTTATTCAATTAACGTATAAATGTTAAAATTCAATATTAATATAATAATTACGTATATATCATTTTAACTAATTTTTATTTGAACAATTTAATTAATATCTGTTTGTAAAATAAGCTAATTAAGTATGAATGTTCTCTTATTGTGATAAATTTAATATTAATGATATAAATGTATATTTGTAATCAGTGAGAAATAAAGGCTTTATTATTATTATTATTATGGCACCATTACCTAACATCGAGCAGGTTCCTACGACACTACTATAAAGGAATAGGGATATTCTCAGCTAAATCTTACAGTTCCTACAACTTTGAAAGTATACAAATGTTTTATAATAAGGGCATCAAGGCAAAACTTGTCGTTGTAACCTTCAGCATTCCTTGCATTTCGCATAAAAATTGCAATAAAATGAACCAGAGGTGTAGAACTTGTTTTCATTAAGGACCTTAGTGATCAGGAAGATAAGATTAAAAATATTATAAAGAATTTTCATCGAGTTGTCCTTGTTAATATTAGGGCAGATTTAAATTAACAAAATAATCTAGCTTTTGGTCTAGTGTTCGCAGGTTAGCGTCTTAATTCTAAGATAAGGCAAACGATTTCGGGTTATTCCCTAACACTTTCAGTAACAGCTCAAAGTATGCAGTTACACTTGGTAGAGTAGAATTAGCAACCATAAATGGTAATTGGTTCTTATGTTAATTTCTTGTTTCAAGGAAAATAAAGAATGTAGGTTCTTTTACGACGGACGTCAACGTCCCAGTTAAAAGAGGAAATGCGGTCGCAGAAAACCGACTGAATTTCCTAAGTAAAAGTCATAAAAGTAAAGGTTTGGCTCTCGCCTATTTCCTCCTCCAATATTGGACCAATTTAAAAGATATTCCATGAACTGAAAAAGAAAGATATATACTGTGCCCCTATGTTCTCCTTTTTGACGACACATTATCTTTAAAAGGACTAGAATCCTCAAAAGATGCTAGCAGAGGCACTTGATCTTTACAGCAGTGCAGTTAATGTTTTTTTTTTTTATTTAAGTGTATTTTTAAGCGCTGCCAACGGTAAATTCTGAGTCAATACCTTATTTGTTTATTTTTTTAGTCAGTAATTTTAAGTAGTTCAAGTATTGGAAGAATTTTACACAGCAGTCGGTGAAAATATGATAAAGGAGAACAAATTGGAACTGTTAATTATGCCCTTTAAATTCTTAAGCCATTACAAAGATTTTTAAAAGATTTTGAAATTCAGCAACAATACAAAATTGTTATTTATTTGATACATAAGCGATGTCAACGGTAAATTCTGAGTCAAAGCCTTATTTGTTTATTTTAAGCAGTAATTTTAAGTAGTTCGAGTATTGGAAGAATTTAACACAACAGTCGGTGAAAATATGATAAAGGAAAACAAATTGCAACTGTTAATTATGCCCTTTAAATTCTTAAGCCATTACAAAGATTTTTAAAAGATCTTGAAATTCAGCAACAATACATAATTGTTATTTATTTGTCATATTTTACTTAGGGAATTCAGTCGGATGTCTGCGACCGCATTTCCCCATAAGTAAAGATAACGCATGTAATGTAGTCGAACGAATCCGCATCGAATTCTTCGACCACATTATTGTCGTGATTTTGATCACGAAGGTACACTGTCAGTGGATTGATTGCAAAAACTGATCACGTTTACTCAATACTTTATGACTCATGTTTTGTTACTGAAATGACGTTATTAGGTACTGCAATAAATTGTTATCTATTGTTCCACCCATTTTCCTTAAAGTTACTTATTATAATTTAGGTAGTCATCATTGCTAAAAAATTTACCTATAGACTATTGATGACACGCAGGTTTATTATGTAAGAAACAGCAATCAGCAATCATCTCGCAATCAAACGCTTTATGTCATAAAAGTCGGAATTACTCGCGTATGGTTAGGTCCTACACAATCATTTGCTAATCGCTCGCCGTTTGCCAAATCCACTAATTTCAGACAAATGCTCTAAAACTTCTGTATTGAAGAGCTATTATTGCGCAAATATAGCTATTTGCTCTTGCAAGATACGTAATAAGATGTAAAATCGGCTGCTGCACTGCGTGTTGCGGGTTCGATTCCCAAACGAAACAAATATTTGTTTGGCCTACAGGTTGTTGTTGCGGGTCTGGGTATCTTGTGTGTGTAAGTTTATATGTTTGTAAACGCACTCACGATACAGGCAGAAATTCCTAGTGTGGAGCAACGTTTTTTTTAAAAAAAGAGACTGGCTGATCTTGTGTCAGGGTAAGATGCTTGAATCTTTCGATCGAAAGTAATTTGGTATGCAATTAACTGAAATCAGTACTTTTAGATTTATTATTGTAAAAAACTCTTAAATTCAAGGTTTTACTGTAAATAAATTATTTAAATCGTCAGTATCTTCATAATTTATTGCCATATGTTTTGTAACGTATAATTTTTCAATACAAACTGGTAAACAATACCATAAAATATAACAATAAATCTATTGAAAAAGAAACAGCCGTAGTACGAAACAACGACTTTTACAAAAGCCAGTTAATTAGGCATTAAATGAACTTGAAATGAGACTTCTCTTTATGAAAAATTTCGTCGAAAAATAAAACTAAAAGGTGCTGAAAACCAATTACAATTCAATCTACTCAAGGTTTTATCAATCTGTCGTTCGATAAATCCTGTGAAAACTTCTTTTTAATACCTAGCTACTCGTGTACACGGTGGCACATGTGTTGGATCATTCGGTTCCCTTCATGATGGTTGAGCTGAGTGGTGCCGATCCATGCGTCATGTTCGTGAACGGGTGCCATCAGTTGGGATTGGTCATAACTTAGCTGTCTCGGCCTGTTATTGCAATTTTTGGTGAAATTGTTTGTTACTCTCGACGCTTTTTCGTGCACGTCTTTTTACAGCGTTCTCACATAAATGTATTTTTTTCAACAAAAATTATGTAACCAAAAACTTGTAATTGAAAATGATGGAAAAGAGTGTCCGTGGAGTTTCTTGCAAATTCGTCTCCATTGAGACCTACTGAAGCTTGCGAAATTGCAACTAGAGTCATATTTTTATCTTTTTTGTTTGAAAATTCAAAAGTATCTCTAAGGTTTATTTGAAATAAACTATTTTGATTTTATTTAACGTTTGTAGCTGTACAGAATTAATAACCGCAGATTTATTTATTCAATACAACTTCATGCAACTTAAAAGTAAATATGCATGATGATTCTCTACCAGTCAACCAAGGATGGATGCAGGCGACGGTGGGCAGATGTTGGATGATTAATTTTATTCAATTCTTCATCATCATCGAGACCTGAGTAGGTTTCATAGGCAAATAAAAAAACCCCCATATAATACCCATACAAATACTATAAGAGTCGTATGCGCCAGAGGTGAATAATAAGCCAATAAAACTTTACTTTAAAATTATATTATTTCATCAATGTGCTATTAAAGGAATGACCAAAACCCGAAACAAAATATCTACAAATGTTACCAGCGTTCTAAATATTATTAACGTTCCAATACAAAATAAGTTGCCAGCTTTATAAAGAGGTAGAGGTCGAGCCTCATTACATTACTTACAGGCACATCTGTTTTCCATTGGCGTAGGCAGAAACTACAGAATGATATTTGCTACGAACCCAGTTAGGACATAGATGTGAAAAAACATGAAGTCAAAAATTTCGTCTAATACGTGCTGAAAAACCAACTAAAATAATTCCATAGCTCACAAATAGTTGTGTTCGCTATGTCTCACAGGAAATGAAAACTTTATTTGACCATTTGACCCCATTATGACGTCACAGGAAATTTAAAATGGCGGCAGCTAAACGTCAAGTTGTCAAGTTAGGTACACTTCCGATCGTTTTTCCGCAATCGTGTTTTATGATTTGTTTCTTTTCGCTTTTGATGTTTTTAGGGTTCCGTAGCCAAATGGCAAAAAACGGAACCCTCATAGATTCGTCATGTCTGTCTGTCTGTCTGTCTGTCTGTCTATCCGTCCGTATGTCACAGCCACTTTTTTCCGAAACTATAAGAACTATGCTGTTGAAACTTGGTAAGTAGATGTATTCTGTGAACCGCATTAAGATTTTCACACAAAAATAAAAATAAAACAATAAATTTTGGGGGTTCCCATACTTGAAACTAAAACTAAAAATATTTTTTTCATCAAACCCATACGTGTGGGGTATCTATGGATAGGTCTTCAAAAATGATATAGAGGTTTCTAATATCATTTTTTTCTAAACTGAATAGTGCGCGAGAGACTCTTCCAAAGTGGTAAAATGTGTGTCCCCCCCCCTGTAACTTCTAAAATAAGAGAATGATAAAACTAAAAAAAATATATGATGTACATTACTATATAGACTACCAGCGAAAATTGGTTTGAACGAGATCTAGCAAGTAGTTTTTTTTTAATACGTCATAAATCGTAAACCGCAATTTACCAAGTACGGAACCCTTCGTGCGCGAGTCCGACTCGCACTTGGCCGGTTTTTTTACTGTGTTATAGTCGTATTGCTGAACAATATGACGTGATGATTGATATACAGAAACGCTTACTACAGAAACAGACGTAGTACGAAACAAAGACTTCAACAAAAGCTAGTTAATTAGGTATTAAATGGACGACAAATAATACTTCTCTTTGTAAAAGATTTCGACGTAAAATATCGTCTTAAATGTGCTGAAAACCAACAACAATACCACAGCTATGTTCACTGTGTTAGCGGGCAAGACTGTATTTGACTGTCTGACCCTATTATATTATGACGTCACAGGAAATTTGCACTGGCAGTGGTGGCCCGGTGGTTACGACCCCGACTAACGTGTCGTAGGTCGTGGGTTCAAACACAGGCAGGCGCATTACTTTGTGTAAATTATTTCATCACCACTGCTCTAAAAGCGGCGAAGGAAAACATTTTGAGGAAACGGCGTATCCTAGAACAAAAAATTCGCGACTGCCTATCTGACCTCCACAAACCAGTAACTGGGTAACATGATACCCCTTGGCAAGACTGGTGTCAGATCTCAGGTTTCTGACTATCCGTAACATCCTTCAAAGATCTTCAAATGACAGCCGAGACCAACGGCTTAATTTGTTTTCCGAGGCATGGAGGAAACTCGCTATTTAAAGATGGTCACCCATCCACGGACCGAACTCGGCAAGTATTGTATAACTTTGATGATATACCCGTACGGCTGTTATTGTTTAGCTACGGGAGCTCGTGATGAACAAATTACTGAACAAAATGTGATGATTGACTGGCTATTACAGTGTGCAGCGTGACATTTGAGTGAAACGCCCTTGAATAGCGGCCATTGAACGTAATCGCTGGCAGTGGCACTTGATCTTTACTTTACAGCTGTGCAGTGTTTTTTAAACATGTTTTGCAACCATTTTTGCGCTCTTTGTAGAGTGTTGATACGCGCTGCTAACGGTAAATGCTCAGACTTACCTTATTTGTTTATTTTTAACCGACTTAAAAAGGAAGAGGTTCTCAAATACGACTGTTTTTATGTGTATTTCCTCAGAACTTTTACTAGGTGAACCTATTTTGATGATTCTTTTTTTAATCGAAAGCTGTTGCTTCTCATGTGGCTCTATTTAAAAGTGAGCAATCTGTTGAAGAACTTCGGAGATATACAACAGAACTCTTCAATAAATGACGGCAAATCTCTCGGGATTGCTACAATTGCATGTCTGTTTATTGTTAATACCATTCCATAACATAACATCACGCTAGTACGCTCTAAAGGGGTAAGCAGATGTGAACGGTTCACCCTGGTACACTCTAATTTCACCAGTTGTGTTTTCGTTTTATATTATTCGGGTAATGCATTTTGGCATAACTGTGGACATTATAGATATGTACCACAAGTAAAAAGTGAAAAATAAAAACTGTTTGACAAAAAATACAATCGACTTTAAATAAAAACACTAAAAAGTGAAAATAACTTCAATTTCGGCGGTCGGTGTCAAAAAACCGAAGAAAAAAAACAAGAACAGCGACTTCCAAAATTAAAGTTTTTTTTTACTTTGTACACTTCACTTTTATTTGGAAGTCAGTTGTATTTTTTTGCAAAAATGATTTTTTTGCAGTAATTTTAAGTAGTTCGGGTATTGGCAGAGTTTTACACAGCAGTCGGTGAAAATATGATAATGAAGAACATACAACATTGGAACTGTAAATTATTTTCCCTTTAAATTATTAAGCCATTCCAAAGATTTTTAAAAAGTCTTGAAATTCAGCAACAATACAAAATTGTTATATAATTGGCATAATCTGTACAGCTGTAAGTAGTTTTGAATTTATTTTCAACATATTTAAATTAATGTAAATAAGAAATGCTGAATTTTAATCAAGCAGCTGTAAATGCTTAACATTCATCAGTGTCACTTACAGATAGCAATGAAATATTGGCAAGCAAAGTTTTGGGACAAACAAATCTGTCGTGTTAGGAGACGATGAAAAAGTAAAAAATATCGAATGATATTGTCGTAATAGTTTTCTAAAGCCCCAGGGCTGAACTCCATAACAAAACCTAACTTCGTTGACCTAAATTTATCTGCTTAGCCATTTAACCAAGAGCCCCTTTAACCTCGCTAATTCCTTCCACTTTTCACTCAGTTAAATGTTAACGGTCGATTAAGTGGTTTAAATTAATGACTGTGTGGGAAGAAAGGGGATGAATTTAGTTTTACGAGACTTTAAGTGGAAATGCGGTCGCAGACATTTGACTGAATTTCCTAAGTAAAAAATCGTAATTCGGGGTTTGGCTCTCGCCTTTCCTCCTCCAACATTGGCCAATTTAAAAGATATTCCATAACCTGAAAAAAAACTGTTCCCTTATGTTTTCCTTTTTGATGATATATTTATCTTTAGAAGCACTAAAACCTTCAAAAGATGTTCAAAATTGCGCTGTCAACAGATGCCTAGTGTACAAATTTGACAACTATAAATGAAAAAAGGAAAACACAGTATATATCGTTATTTTTCAGTTTATGGAATATCTTTTAAATTGGTTCAATATAGGAGGAGGAAATAGACGAGAGCCAAACCTCGAACTGTGACTTTTCACTTAGGAAATTCAGTCTGATGTCTGCGACTGCATTTTCTCTTTAGATATTTGCTCTTTTAGATGTAATTCACCAATGTAGAAGGTTATTGTTGCATTGATTTATGAAGTTCTGTAATTTGCTTATTTATATATTAGAAGCTTTTATATCACCATCAAATTTTTCTTCCAGGCATCAATTAAAGACACGACTCAATCATCAGCTGATCAGAACATTTTTAATTGCATAACTCGCCAAAATTTTATTAAATTCTGATTTGTTTCCTATTTTTGAGAGTGGTTTTTGCATCAATTGCATCTTAGCTTTACCTAAAGCCTTTTTACCCGACTGCCGAAGGAGGGTAATGTGTTTATTTTTGTTTTGGATAATTATAAATAAAATCACGTTGTATGTAATGTTGAGAGGTTACGTTATCGTTATAGAATCAATACTTAAGACGACGACTAACGCCAACGAACTTGAGGGAACAAAACGCGCCCTCGTTTCACACCCGCGCGACCCAAAATTTAGTAGTTTTTTGTACTTTCCTTATTATTCTATGACTTTAAAAAAAAAACTTCAGATGAAAATGTAGATAATGTAATTGACTTTGAGATGGTGTCAATTTCATTAATTTGCGCCCAGCGGTTTTGGTGCGATTCTCGTGTTTTTGTCCGTTTTAGAAATAACTTTACAAATTAATTATTATATTATACGAATAATACTCAAAATTTTCTTAGATCAAATTATTAAAAAAATGGTTTATTGCAAGATATATTTTTCCAAAAAATTACGACTAGCCGTTTAGACGTGATTCTCATTTTAAAATCAGCTACTCAAGGGAATCGGCGCCTTAAGCTACTATAATATCTTAAAAATGCATATTTATTAATGAATGAGATAAGGTTTCATTGTCCTAGTATTTGTAATAAAATATGTTCAGGATTAAATTCAAAACTATAATAATAATAGTATAACCATATAATGGTATTTATTTGACATTTGTAAAAAACGGTTTAAAGAAATCAAACGTTAGGAAAAAATTAAAGAAAAATCTTGTTTTGGTTGAGATTTGCAGAAAAGAGAAAAGAAAACAAAATGACTCAACTTCGAAATTCAAAACATTCCTTTTTTTTCAGTTCCGTGGTGGAAGGAAGCACACCAACTTGTTTGTAAGAGTGATGATACCTTTTATGTTCAAAAAACCGGCTTTATTTATCGCTTAGTTCTTTATCCCTTTTTAATTTAAACCTTTTTTGCATAAGTTGTTATAATTGGCGTAAAACATTCTCACTATTGGGGGGCACACCTTATCTCTGAGACAGGGAGTGGGCTGTAATCCACCGATCGGCCACAGTACGGGTTCGTAGATATCACATATTCTCGAATTTCTGATTCGTGGAGATGCTGATTTCCTTTCGATGTTTTTTTTCTTCGCCGTCTTGAGAGCAATCATCATCATCATCAGCCTTTTAATGTTCCCACTGCTGGGACAACGGCCTCCTCTCTGTGAGAGGGTATGGGCCGTAATCCACCACGCGAGCCTATTGCGGTTTAATGGATGTCATATATGTCTTCGAATATTTGGTTCTAGGACATGCCGGTTTCCTCACGATGTTTTCCTTCACCGTTTTGAGAGCAGTAGTCATGATAGAACTACTACAAAGTAAAGCACCTGCCTGGGTTGGTATCCACAGCCTACAACTTGTTAGTTGCAGCCGTTACCACTGGGCCACCACTGCTCTGAGTGCATTGGTGATCAATTAAATTTCACAAGCAAAGGCCGGTAGGGATTCGAACCCACCCACTCGTAAATCCAAACTTTCTTTGTGATTTGAAAACGTTCTTTGAGATTATTCATAATCGCCTTTCTGCCGAAGGCATTATCGAAGAAAATAACTTTAGTTAGAATCAAAATCGTCAGGATGGCGTGGGCATCTTAGGTCCAATTATTTGATCCATAGTTAACTCAACCAATGGTTACATATACTAACCAATGGTTTCATATTTAAGTAAAACGCGTTTAATCATCAATTTTTTGTCTAACAAATGCTCGAATAATTATTATATATATATAGATTATAACTCTCAAACTTATTTGATTTTTTGTGAGGCTAACAAATGAAGAAAAACCGGCTAAGTGCGAGTCGGACTCGCGCACGAAGGGTTCCGTACCATTATCGCAACAACCCGCAAAAAAAAAACACGTTTGTTGTAGTGGGGGGCTCCCACTACAATTTATATACAATTCAGTATTTGTTGTTATAGCAGCAACAGAAATACATCATCTGTGAAAATGTCAACTGCCTTGCTATCACGGTTCATGAGATAAAGCCTGGTGACAGATGGACAGACAGACAGACAGAGGAGGGGAGACCCTATTACTAAGACTCTCTGGTTTTTACCCTTTGGGTACGGAACCCTAAAAATGGCGTTTTACCAAAATTTGCAACCATTGGTTAGTATATTTAATTTTAACCGTTGGTTATGTTAACTACAGATCAAAAAACTGGGCCTTCGAAACCGATATTAGATATTGGTCGGCGAAGGAATAAACAATGAAAATACTTTTTTCAATTATTATAGAACGTGCTTCTGACCTGATAATCAAGATTTGTTATAGACTTTAGTTCTATTATTGTGCTCTATTACTGCTTTTGTTTCGTGAAGGATAAACTTGGACTAGTTAAAATTCGATATTATTTTCGTTCATAACTTTTCACCTAAAACCTCCGGCTTTTGAAATCCCGCTTCGTAAGATTATGTTCAGTCTAAAAATTAGATTGATGGTTAAAAATAAATACTTTAAAATTGGGGGTTACTTGACTTGGTTAGAATTAAGTGTCCTACAAAGAAGCCTCTGTAATCGATGACCTGAAGAATAGAGCTGATTAGAAGAGATCGCGGAATGTGATAAGGCCGCCCATTGTATGCTTTTAGTTTTAAGTGTCATTTTTTCTTGTATATTCTGGTGTACAATACAGTGTATATAAATAAACAAATAACTGAGTTACTGTTATGTTTTTTTTTAATATTTTTGAAATAACTCATTTATTGAACAATATCACAAAAATATCTAATACAGTCCGTCGCCTGCTTTACAGAAAGCTTTCGAGATCAATATTTGATTTTTATTATGTCATATTTTTTAAACGCTATGTGAGATCACAAAACTAACATATAAAATTCCAAAATTTAAAAAACCCCGACGCATTTATCTTGTGAAAACACCCCGATTCAAACAGTAAAATGCCCATAACTTTTGAACGGCTGAACCGATTTTCTTCAAACATAGCTAAGAACACTCTCGACCAAATCAACTTTCAAACAAAAAACTAAATCAAAATCGGTTCATCCGTTTAGGCGCTATGATGCCACAGATAGACACACGGATACACAGCAACACACGTGAAACTTATAACACCCCTCTTTTTCCGGCGGGGGGTTAAAAAGAAGCAAAATAGACAGCAAGGCGAAAGAATTTGCTCGTATTGTGCAATCTGTCAGTCAGGGCAACAGCTGTTATTTCAATGTCACGATGTCCGAAGAATTGACGCTATCAGGCGCGACAGTTTAATTGAGTTGATCAACAGCAATCGCATTTTAAAATTGGAACTTTTTACTCAACTGAGCGACAAAAAATTCAGGGTTTTGTTTCTTTTTTTTATACATTGTCCCGCGCTTGACCACTACGAGTATCTCACCTGATGTTATTTTAAATATAAGCGTTGATGTTATTTTGTTATTCATAACTAGCGACGCGCTCCGGCTTCGCCCGTGACATATTATACACAAAAATCTTCCTCGTTTCTCACTCTTTCTATTGGTGAAAACCGCATAAAAATCCGGTCAGTAATTTTTGAGTTTATCGCGTACAGACGCGAAGGGGGACTTAGTAATAGTAATGATTTTCTTTCTTTTTCAGTAACAGCTCTAAGTAACGGTTGCATTTGTTGATAGGTTTTTTGCCTGTTTCGCTTCATACGATTTAGCTGAAAATTTATTGAGTTTATTTATAACATACAGCGAATTTAGATTATCATTTATCCTCTGCGCGACACAGGTTTCGTCTTTGAAAGAAGGAGTGTGCGGCAATTCATCGCGATAACCCAGAATAGTACCTAACCTATCCTATGGAAAATGCTAGATTTAATTATTATCAATTTGTGAGTTGATTGAACGTAACATGAATTTCAAATATTCATTCAAGGTCTATCCACACAAATCAGGGCCGTGCCCGGGACGTGACAGGGCCGGGCCTAGGCATTGAAGATTCGTCACTGGCCCGTGCACGGACGTGTGTGAACGAGTTTATATAAAATGTACACACCGATATTTTTTTGAGCTCCTGACAGGGCACGGCCCTGATATGTGTGGATAGACCTTAAGGCGGTACCCCGAGCAAAACGCCGCGCAAGCCGTTTTTTGTGCTGTTTTTAGGAGCTATCTACTCGTTATTTAAAAAGAAATATCAATTAATAAAAATACATAAAATTTCTACATAATATTGATTCTAAAATGGTAGTTTTTTTTTTTTTTTTATTGTTGTTTCAATTTCACTAAACTCCTTCCAAAAAAACATAAAAATGAGAAATAATTATTGATATTATGCATCTCCTCGTAAAGTGTTCATTAATTATTTTTTGTACTTACACTAATGGATAGACAATTTAATAAAGAACATTTTTGTAGAATTTTTTTTTTCAAAAGACCAAAATTCGATTTTATAAAGAATTTATTCTAAAATCTGGGCGTATTCACTACTTTAATTCATGCGCCACCAGTGCCGCTAGGCCAATAGGAATGCTCATATCTCATGCCGATTTTTTGGTCAGGGTACCGTCTTAAGAGTTCCCATTTACGAGTTTTTTTTTTCATTCCAAGCATTCGTAAGTAGGTAATAATTACGATAGTTAATTAATAGGTACGATCGTGCGACTAGTAGTTTACGAACAAATTGGTGTGCAAATTAATTTGAACGATAATAGAAAAATTGGTGAAGTTAAATGATGTCGTACAATCTGATTATTATGTCATTACAGCTGCAATCATTCGTCATTACATTTCAGAGTACAAATCAATATTACAGACTTGATAAATTTGTTGATTGATATTATTGAACATACGGAGTTTGTCAATAGAACCGAGTCTGTTGACCTTTTGTTGACAAAAGACAAAATAAAATTAGCGCAACACCTTATTTTTAATCCAATGGACCTAACCTCTGTGCAACATCCAAAATTAATTGGGGTAAACCGGTTTTTTCATAACATAACAAACATAATTGTTTTGTATTTTTAATATTTGAGCCTAAGTTTTGCGTGTCTTCGTACTTCCATGAACTCGGTCGATTTTAATGACAGGATGGAGGGGCCTTAACTTGTACAGTCAGCAAGAAAATGGGCAAGATACACTAAAACTTACTGTAACGGCGCCCGATTGGCGCAGTGGTTGAGCGATTTGTTGCTGCGCTGCGTGTCGCGGGTTCGATTCCCGCACGGAACAACTAATTGTATGACCTACAGATAGTTGTTCCGGCTCTGGGTGTTGTGTATGTGAGTTTATAAACGCACCCACGATACAGGAAGAAATTCCTAGTGTGGGGCAACGTATTAAAACATAAAACATTTATGATTAAAAAATGTTTTTTTTTGCAGCTAAAATGGTTGCCCTTACTTCACCGTCTCAAAAATCCTCTTTATACCATTAAACTGTATTATACGAGTATAACTTAGTAACAACCTCTGTTTTTATTTACCGAGACTAACTGAATTTATTTTAAAGGTAATTTTAAAGTGGTTATAAAAATGCAGTTATCTGAAATCGATTCAGTGTTTTATTCAAGGTTTTATTTGCATTCTGTTATGCGGTACAAATGTCACAATCTGTACCGCATACTAAATAGAACTAGCTGACCCGGCAAACTATGTTTTGCCGTAAAAACACCAAACATTTATCTATCCTACCTACCCTACCCTACCTACCCTACCTTACCTACCCTACCCTACGTACATACTTACCCTACCTATGTAGGTAAGGTACCATTTCTTTTTCTTTTCTTTTTTCATAAGAACCTTCTCATATCAATAACAAATACAACAAAAAAATAATAAGCGAAATTGGTCCAGCCGTTTACGATTCTATAAAGGACATACAGACAAACATTATTTTTTATTTAGAAGAGTTTATTGAAATAACTTTAGAATCACTGAAATAACAGCCATTATTACTATGACGTTAATGTTGTTATTTTATGCTCTAAACTAAATAGATTCTCTAAAACACCGAAACGTCCATTCTCCTTTATTATTTTGCTAGGGTAGGGATATTTATTTAGCCGTTGCCAGGATATAATTTAAAAAAAACAGGTTTTGAAATGCGTAAACTTCACACCAGTAACACCATTAACAAATTGTTTTGCTCTGTCAATTATGGCATAACTGTAAATAATTACAGATTTAATTAAAACAGCTGTTTGGCCATTATAATTATTAACGTCATTATACATTTTTTTTCTGGAGTAATTATTTAGCCCTAACGCAAAATAAAAACGCATACAATTAATTTAAAAACATAAAATTAAACGTAAAATAAATAAATTAAACAACATTTACTCACGTCACAAAAATTAAATCTCACTTTACAAAACACAATTCAAATCACACACAAAAAAAAAACGAATAAAAAAATATTGTTATTTTAGAGCGCGAATTTTACGCAGCGCGCGCGTGCATACACAGTGTACATAAATTAAACATTAAGCCACTACATCCACTGCGGCGGAGGCTGTGGTGGTATCTTTACCTTTACCGCGCGACGTGTAACACAAGGCTTTTCGAAAGGAAATGCCAGGTGGTGGAAGAAGTAAACAAATAAATTATATGGAAGTAATAGGATATGAAATGAATTAGGTACAACATTTTTTTGTGAGATGATTGTTTTAATGCAGAGTCACGGGCACCCAACGCGAAGAAAGAAAAGGTTCAAATAAATTGCACTAGTTGGCGTGATAAGCTTAGATTTATTATTGAGTTTTGTGGAATATTAAGATTTTCTCAAGGCGATTTAAAAAAATGTATGTTCTTGTTTAATAAACTCTCCTAAGCACAAACTTAAGGAATATTAGGCTCTTAATTCATATTTCAAAGATTTTTTGATCATTTAAAATAGATTCCAATAGATGGCGCTGTTTTAAATTTCTGAGGCATCCACTGGATTTTTTAAATTTGTTTTATAACACATTTTGGTACAATGAAACTGTTAAAACTTGCAAAAAAATACTATAAAACAAATCGTAGCTGTATTAAAAAAAAAGTATTCATGAACCGATTAAATCCTTTTACTTGCAAGTCGCTGCTAACACCATCTATATTCGTGAAGCGAACCGAACGCAATCGATGTTCTTAGAAAAAATATCAGTTTAATCAGACAAAAAACGCTAGTTAAAGTCAAAGTCAAATATATTTATTCAATTAGGCCAATAAACGGCACTTTTGAACGTCACATAAATTAAAATTAAAAATTAAAAGTAATAAAAAAAAAAAAAGTTAAAGTAATAAAAAAAAAAAACGCGTTACGTCGGCACGGTTTCTTTTTATGGGATGAGGCATATGTATGCTAGTATTATATTATCTGTGGCAGAGTTCACAATTATCGGTAGAGCTGGGCTAGATGCTTTTTTTTTGTTTTCTATTGACGGCCTTTAGGAGATGCAGATACAACCGTGCATTTCATAATAATCATTTGTGTTACAAGGTATGTTTCCTGGGTAGAAAAATGACAATTCTGTTTAGTCAGTCAGTGCGATTATCAAAGAACATTGCAAGCAAAGATATAGCGCATCAAAGTTCGGTAGTGAGGGCTTGTGACGTCACTTTGTCAGTATAAAGTGTAACCCACGGTAAAGTGTCACGATATTTCAACGCATTGTATCGTCGTTATATTTTGTTACGTGGCTGATTGAAATTATTTTTTAGTCCGTCAGGTAAATCTACCTGACGGACTAAAAACTGATTTTATTTTAAGCCAAAAATGTAACACTGCACATGCTGAGAAAGGAGCCTTTTTGTTTTAGTTTATTTATTATTGTTTTTTTTTTAATCCCCGCCGGAAAAAGAGGGGTGTTATAAGTTTCACGTGTGTTGCTGTGTATCTATGTGTCTGTCTGTGGCACCATAGCGCCTAAACAGATGAACCGATTTAGATTTTTTCGTTTGAAAGGTGTTTTTGTCGAAAGTGTTCTTAACTACGTTTGAATAAAATCGGTTGACCTGTTCAAAAGTTATTGGCGTTTTACTGTTTGAATCGGGGTGTTTTCGCAAAATAAATGGGTTGGGGGTATTTTAAATTTTTAAATTTTACTTGTTGCTTATTTCTCGTGTCTTCCGTGCGGGTTGCAATATTTTTTCTTTCTTCTTTATTTCTTTCCGACACAAAATTTTAATGTAGATACATACATACACTATGATAAGATTATATCTATCTACATTTCTTTTAATTTTTATTTGCTTCTCTTCTTTCCTACCCCCCTTAATACATTTCGTCCACAGATGCAAACTGCCACTCAATGAAGAATATTTTAACTTGCTTCTTAGATTCGAATAAACTTTAAGGACAATTTTCAAAGGCAACCCAAATTTTTCAAAAATATAAAATTTTTGATTATCCTTATAGATACACAAAAGTAGACAAACATAACAAGCTGACATATTTTTGTGGTATAATTTAGAGTGCATAAAAGTGATTGTTATATTCACACGCTGTTTTTTTACTAGAAGAATATTTAAAAATGGTGGCAACTTTCTATTTTCTCTCAGCATTAAGATTATTGCACTAATACAACTGCAAATAACTTCCAACTTTCGTTTTCGTTAGTTTAACAATTGTTTGTCATACATAATATTTTCCCTTCAAATTAGCATATAGCCGATGAGTTCATAAGTAAGAAAATAGGTAGAAATAACCATACTATAGTAAGTACAAATATTTACAAATCGTGTGGAAAAATTACCATTTAAAAAATTTCAATTTTCAGTATAAATAAATACAAATTTAATTACATAGTTAAAAAAACCACACAGTGTATATACTAATTTAACTATAACTACATACATTCACACTGAAATAAAACATACTAATAAACTTATCCTAAATATGTCTAAATTAGCAAAACTCACATTCGGTTTAAAAAATAATAGTGGTGACATCAACACATTTTTTTTTTTTTAATTTTAACCAATACACCGTACTATATTACACAATGGTTCATCTTTTCTCTCAGGGATTGTTATCCTCTCTTTCCACGTGCCAAAGATGATTTAATTATCTATGACTAAGGACGGAATCTAATGGTGGCAGGAAAAACAATCTATCATTTCTCAATGAAGCAAACGTTGACGTAAATGAAAACAAATGAGCGTATTCTCAGTATGTTTACACCGTACTTTTGACTCATGAATAGAGTTCAACAGAATTTTCGGCTTAAGCCGTCTTCGGCCAAAATACCGGCCCATTTTGGCCGAAGCCGACTTTTCTGGTAAGGGCCGAAATTGAATGATTTGTTAAAAATGCGTGAGACTGTGTTCGAAGAGGCAACGGGCGGGGGACAAGGTACATATTACGTTGCACCGGCCATCCGACATCACCAGAAAAAACCACAACAAAAACGAAATAAAAAGGTTGGCAATCTTGAACAGCAGTTTTAGGGTTATACAACCTTTGTCTTCGGTTTTGGCCGAAGGTTGTAGTGATAGAGTCTGGCAAACGAAAGTAGAGACTGAAAAAGCGCGGCAAATATAAAAAATATCAGCATAGCAACCCCAAAACTATTATGAAATACCTGGAATAACCTGATTTGATACTTTACAATTATTTGATTTACTTAGTCTGAATATAAATACTATAGGTACTTTAAGTAGGTAATACTTAAGATATTAAGTATCAAAGATAAATAGTGATTACGAATTAAAACAAAGTATCAACTTATTAGCGTCATACTAACATATGAAATCTAACACAACACGTAAACAATCTTGTTATTGTTTGAATTCGACGTCTTTCTCCTGTTGTTTTTCTTGATATTTAGACATCATGCGAAACGACATAGCCACTTTTAATTGTTTTATTCATTTTTCACTTAATAAATGCTATTATCAAGACCACAACAAATCACCAAAAATTGATGTTGACATTAGTATAGCATTGCCATATAAAAAGTTTGCAAATAATTCGAGTGTCTACTTTTGTTTGCCAGACTCTAGGCGATTATTCGGCTTCGGCTAAAGCGAAAAATCGGCCTTTGGTTGTACACTACCCATGAAGCAACGCACTGTTCGACTCGCGCTCGAGGTCGCACAATTTCGCCATGCTGTTGAATTGTGCATACAAAGATTGTCCATTATAATAATGTTGTAATTTATATTGAAAAGAAAATCCATTACAACGGTAATTGGCCTCAAAGAAACAATTGATAACTTGTAAACAAAGTGTTGCGAGGCAAACTGAGGTGATATCGATAGTCGAAATGCCAAATGCCGCCGGGATTGGTCATTTCAATTGCGCTTGTCATTACGACGACGCTTTCGTTTAATGTCACATGTCTAGTGACGTAGCCTAGTGTGCCAAAAATAGTAGCAAATTTTATGAATACCATAAAATATATTTTTATAATCCTAGGTATTTTGATTATGTTATCAATTTAATTTTGGAACGTGTAAGATAAATTCATTAATTAAATGTGACATAATTTTTATGAGTACGCATGGAGGTACGAATCGTGATAATTATAAACCTATTCATATCCACTGATGACTATCATCATCAGCGTCGTCATATCAACCGATAGACGTCCACAGCTGGACATAGGCCTCCCCCAAGCGTCGCCACATTGACCGGTCCCGTGCGTCTCGCAACCAGTTGGCAATTCTTCGGGCTATGTCGGTAACCCTGGTTCACTTGCGGATCTCTACATTTCAGATTCGATCACGCAAAGAAACTCCGAGCATAGCCTTCTTCATTGCCCTGATGACTATGTACAGTTCTAATAACCAATTCACTGAACATTCATAGGAAACATTTAATTTGATGGCAATTTCCGTTTATAAACTTAAACAAGTAGGTTCCCTCCTTTCTATATTATACCCTTTCACAATTTTCCTTAGTCATCGTTTAATACAATTGAGCTGGGTTAACACCGCTAAATTATCCTAGAATTAATGTGACAAATTGTCAAGCACGCGGCGAATAACCGGCGATTATTCGTCGATTACGTTAACAGCCCGATAATCGAGTGTTGATTAACCGGGGGTTATACTGGCACTGCAAAAAGCTTTGTCTTTACCGAAGACAAAAATACATAGATCTTATTGGTGGTGTTTTTGAAAACAGCCAGGAGAAAAAGGAAAAATAAAAATGAAATACTCATAACTTAGTGGTCACCTAGAATGGTTTATATATTATTTATTCATGAAAAATTTATGAAAAACATGTATATTATGCATTTATAGCCAAACTACAAGAAGCCCGGAAACATGAAGTAGTATTTGCGGAGCTGGAATCATGAGCGGTAAATGACTCAAAAAGTACCAGGAGACAAGAATCATGAAGAAGTAACATTTCATGTAGGTTCTGCCTACCACTATGTGGAAAAGACGTCAGTTTTAGTATTGTATGTATGACGTTGTGAAAAAATATAGGCGACTAAGAAAGTTCTTTCCGAGGCATTGACGGTTTTCCGCTAACTATTGTTGAACGATGCCAGTGACGTAGTTCCGACATAGATTCTTCTGCTTTCCTCATTGGGTTTTCCTCCTGGGGGATTACCGGCGACTTTCGTAATAGGCATTTTATGCTTGGAATTGCGGGATTAAGACATCACCCCATGGGAATCAGTCAACTTTTACTCGACGCCAGATTATTATGTTTTTGTCTCATATCGTATGCAATGTTTATTACAGAAGAAAGAGCACACTTAGAAATATCTGTCTTATTCTCATCAAGTCAATCGATTTTTATTTTAATACTGGCACTTCGTCCGCGACGTCGTTTGCATGATCCGTATTTTATCCTACAGGTGACTTTTTAGTTTCACCCCCTAAAAGAAAAAGAAGCCCTGTACGGTATAATTCTTCAAAAATCTTTAACACCTCCTAAATCGTCTTTTATTAGTAGGTTAGAAAAACTAATAGTAAAAACCTTTACCAATTACTTAGGATAGTATTTTTATGCCAAATTTCAAATTGTGCATTTGTGCATTGTGCAATGTGCATGAAAAATGTGCATTGTGCAATTGTGCATTTGTGATGTAAAAGAGCGCCTCTCGCCATCAAATGTAAAAGTTTGGCGAGTTTAGAATTAAGTAACACCTCTGTATTAAAATATCATTGAATAAACAAATAAAAAAAATAATAATATATAAATCCAACATATTTCCACCTTTTCACTTCCTTAGGTATAGAATTTCCAAAAACCAATAAATACATGAATTCTTTTTATGAAAAAAGATTATACTTAAATCTAAAAGTCACCTGGTCCAACTTTCAAACTGTAGAAATTACGTGAAAAAATTTAACACCCCTTTGACCCCTTAGGAGCGGCGTTTCCAAAAATCATTTCTTAGTGCGCACTTACGTCACTTAAGGAACTTTTCTGCCAAATTTCATCTTTATACGTCAAGCGGTTTTCTATATTTCGTGATGAGTGAGTGAGTGACCTTTCCCTTTTATATATTATGTATGGATTTTGGGACCAGTGGCGGTTCCGGGGTGGTATTTTAAGAGGGCACGGGGCCTCAATGGGCTGATTGATGGTGATCACCGGGGTGGTTTTAGTGAGGTAATAGCCCCACAACTGGAACTTTGCTCAAAGAGTTCAGACGCCTTTTAAAGGTTTTTCACAACTTTACAAATTGCGATACGTTCTGACAAAATAACTGTTCAATTTTGTTAGTACCCAACATAATTGGCAACCCGACGTTAAATTTAAGTCCTGACAATTAATCACTTGAATAAATTCAATCGCTTATCCAAAAGTACTGAACTAACCAGTTTTGCGAGGTCATTGCTTTTCATTCGGGATATTTTAAGAGGGACCGATTGCGGACATTGGATCTGTACTAAATTGCTCAGACGCAGTTATAAAAGTAGCAATGTCAAGCAAAATTGCAAGCAATTTTGCTTTTACGTTGATTAATCGTACTTTCAGCGTACGTGCTGAAAAGCGCAGTTTTCAAAGCTTTGCTTCATAAATTTTGGTCGTTTTAAGCATTCAAGAACAAAATTGCATTTTCACTTATTTAAAAAAAAACAAAACTGTTCAGTTCAGATTTTTTAGTTTCATTCCTTTTCGTACGAAATAATAGATATCTAGTACCTTTTATCGAGCAATTCTTGTATATATATAATCTGAATCTCGAAAACGGCTGCAACGATTTTCATGAAATTTTGAATGCAGGGTGTTTCGGGGGCGATAAATCGATCTAGCTAGTTTTATTTTTTAGAAAAGGTCGTTTTCTCTATTTTCACCCGAGCAGAGCTCGGTCGCCCAGGCACTTTAAAAAAAATTAGCAAATGTAAGTTAGTTTAACTAACAGATAAATAAAAAAATGTTTGTTACTTAAGTTATCTAATACGTGCAGTATGTATTCGAATTATCTTTAGTCCAAGTCCGGATGCACTAGTTAATATCATTAGAATATCATACTAAAATCGCTCCCACGAGACACGGAAATATACATAGCTACCAGGCCACTCAGAAAGTATTGCGAAAAAAAGTTTTTATATATGGGAGACTGGCCAGTTATAATGTTTTTCGAAAATATGATTATTTATAAGTAAAAATAAGTAAGTTCCAATTTCAAAATTTCCCTCCACATTTTTTGCGAGTTAATTCAAAGTATTGTGTCTCACTGAAATATGGATCTGCGCCGGGAACATTTTAGAGCTATGATTTTATACGATTTCAAGTGTCGCCTGAAACCGGATGAATCGTACGATAGACTTCAAATGGCATTCATGGATGAAGGCCCTTCCAAGGCAACCGTGTATCGTTGGTATAACGAATTCAAGCGCGGTCGACCAACTTTGGGGGATGACGAAAGAAGCGGTCGCCCTTTGACGGCTGTTACCGAAGAAAACGTGCTAGCAGTGAAAAATTTAATCCAAGACAATAGGCGAATTACATATCAGGAGATTCAACATATATTGAAGATTGGATCGGGAAGCGTTCACGAGATTCTACACAGCCATCTTCGCGTGAGGAGGATAGTATCACGCTGGGTGCCGCACAACCTCACCGATGCTCAGAAGCAGGCCCGGGTGGAATGGTGCCGTGATATGCTTAACAAATTTGAAGCAGGCTCGTCTCGGCGTGTTTACGACATCGTTACAGGTGATGAGTCCTGGATTTATCAATACGACCCAGAAACCAAGCGCCAGTCGACTGTTTGGGTGTTTCAAAATGAGCCAACGCCTACCAAAGTGAAGCGATCTAGAAGCGGGGGTAAGATTTTGATCGCTAGCTTTTTTAATTTGACTGGCCACTTGGTATCAATTCCCTTACGGGATCAAAGAAGCATTAATGCCGAATGGTATACTACCAAATGTTTGCCAGAAGTTTTCTCTGTTATAAGCAACAAGCGACCAAACACAGGGCTCCGCGGGCTACTGCTCCACCACGACAATGCACCTGCGCACACCGCACTCAAAACGAGGGACTTCCTGGACAGCACGCCAGTCAAACTCCTGGGTCACCCTCCTTACAGCCCTGATCTAGCACCGTGTGACTTCTTTTTATTCCCAAAAATAAAAAATCTGCTCAAAGGGATACAATTTTCGTCGCCGGAAGATGCGCTGGCTGCGTTCGAGCAGGCTGTAAACGAGGTGTCTGCGGCGGACTGGAAAAAGTGTTTTGAAAACTGGTTTAGGCGCATGAATCTTTGTATAGAGGCTGGTGGAAAGTACTTTGAAAAGATTTAATAAAAATATATGTACGTATAGAACAATTTTTTTTAGTTTCGCAAAACTTTCTGAGTGTCCCACGTATGTATGTTAAGAGAATAATAATTGCTTTAAAATACAATTATTTCCTTAATTACACTTTATAGTGGTGTATTGTTTGACGTGAAGTTACATTATGTATAAATATATACGTCATGAGATCAAAATAGATAGAATATATACACAAAGCAAGTAACACAGAAATGATAATACCTCCTCTAAAATCCCGGATTATGACGATTAAATCCCGGTATTAAATAAATTTAAAATTATGTATGGTACTACTACCTCGAACTTTAGGTAAATATCCTCTACCTATTCCGATCACATAATATAATGTCTGGATTACCGGAAGATGTATTAAACAAAACGCACGACACAACAGCTTCATTCCCCAAAGTGTTAGTTTCACAGATATAAATCTAA
The DNA here is from genome assembly GCA_949775005.1 of Orthosia gothica. Classification (NCBI taxonomy): domain Eukaryota; kingdom Metazoa; phylum Arthropoda; class Insecta; order Lepidoptera; family Noctuidae; genus Orthosia; species Orthosia gothica. The sequence goes on from OX459045.1 coordinate 4,894,360, forward strand.
CTAGATGACGCGATTGTATGTACTTCGCCTGTCAAAAAACGGAGTAAAAGTACGAACAATGATCGTAATTTGAGCTTTTCTTTTAGCATTATCAGCAACCTAAATCCACCGAATTCTAGAAAAATGCCTTTTTATGCCATATTGAGCTGTCAAGTGTATAGAAAATATTTTCTTTCATTGGTAAGTAAATTTGTTTTTAAATTGTGTGTGAAAAAGTGGCACGCTTAGTTTTCATACAGATGGAGGGACTTGCGTTATCTAGTAAGATTTATGTCTGTGGTTAGGTTAGTTACCTTTCTCAGCGGTAGCGCTTATGAGTACTATACCAACATAGTACACAAAAAAAGGTAAGAAATAAATATATATAAAGAAATGCGGCAGTTGTTTGCGTTTCAATCCCGCAAAAATGTCTCAATGGATTTTGATGAAAGTTTGCACACCGGTTTAGAATCCGGATTAATATATTGGAAAAATTTACGCCGAGAATAGTTGGATTATACTCAATACTTTATTGCATTCCATATGTATTACATAGATGGTATAGACATGTAAAAGATCAATATGGACCCCATCGGGCACAGCAAAAATTAGGAGAGAGGAAGAGGGCTAAGTAGCATTTCAAGGCATTACTTAATATCAAAACACTAATAAAAAATATTATAAATGTTAAATTGGATGTATAATTATAATTATGTCTGTGTTTATAGCTATGATATATTGATTGAATAGGAATATTAAATAAGTAATTATTAAGAAAATTATTGAGGTATCTTCATTAAGATTAAATTATGTTATTAATGTTATTATATTTGGCTTTTGTAAGTACCTATTTCAAGCAATTTACCCATTTCCTTTTTATTTCTAAAATATTAATATATATAATATTTCTATTTTTTAAACACTTTTGAAGCGGGCGAATTCGCGGGCAGACGCGAGTAATAAATAAATCTTGATTCAAACTTTAAATGGGTAAAATCTATATATCTATAAATATAAAAATCAAAGCCACTTTTCGTTGTTATTTTATAACTCAAGAACGGGCTCACCTATCCAAACCAAATTTTTAGGCTTTATTCGGACTATTTAGCAGATGGTTTATGGAAAGGAAAAAAAATACAACAAATGAAAAAAAAAAATTAGGGTAGTGTAGGGTAGGGTAGGGTAGGGTAGGGTAGGGTATGGTAGGGTATGGTAGGGTAGCGTAGCGTAGGGTAGGGTAGGGTAGGGAAGGTAGTATAGGGTAGAATAGTGTAGGGTAGGGTAGGGAAGGGTAGGGAAGGTAGTGTAGGGTAGAGTAGTGTAGGGTAGGGTAGGGTAGTGTAGGGTAGGGTAGTGTAGGGTCGGGAAGGGCAGGGTAGTATAGGGTAGGATAGGGTATGTAGTGTAAGGTAGGGTAGGTAGGGTAGATAAATGTTTGGTGTTTTTATGGCAAAACAAAGTTTGCCGGGTCAGCTAGTATATATATAAAAGCGAAAGGTCACTCACTCACCTATCACGAAATATCGAAAATTAGTGTTGAAATATGGAAATTTCGACGCTCATAACTTATAAATGATGAGACAAATTAATATCATTTTTTATTTTGAACGTACATCGTCAAACAGTGGAGTAATCGCTAAACTACGTTTGTATGGAAGAATTTTCGACTAGTGTAACCTTAAGGGAAAATTACTTGTTAAAGTCCTTCAGTCATTAAAATAGTACCTCCAATGCATCTTTTATGCGTACACAATCACTTCTACGCACTGTAATTTTATCTTCAAAATGATGATTGTGGCATTGACACAAAACTTGTGAAGAGGATAATCACTTGATGATTCGTCATCGTAGGTACGCACCTGGGTACTAGAGAAAAATGCGTTGAGTTGGAAAATACTAAGGTATTTTATGTATATGTATATTTGAGCTTGTAATGCATCATCATTATTTTTTTGGGCAACTCAACCAATCGAGAACTTATATTTAAAGTCGAAAAAAAGTGCATCAGGGCAATGTTTGGGTTAAAATGTTCAGACACATGTAAACCTTTTTTACCCGACTGCCGAAGGAGGGTAATGTGTTTATCGCTCTATGTATGTATGTATGTATGTTTGTTCCTATATGGCGTTCCAGAGACCAAACGCTTTTTCCGATTTTGATGATTCATACGTCAATCGATTCGTCTTAACCCTGCGAGTGTCATAGGCTACATTAAAATTGGTCAATAGAAAAATAGCGGTTTTTGGGCGCCATATCGTGGGGGCCCAATTTTTTTTTAAATTCCAAACCCATTTTGTGGGGTATCAAAGAAAGGGTTTTAAGAGGTGATTTCAAAATATATAACACTTATATGTTTAAATTTTTCTAATTCGAAAAAAACTTAACTAAAAAGTTATAAATAAAAAAAGTTAAATCAAAAAACCCGACTGCTTCAAAAGCGAACTAAAAAGTCGTGAACAAGGAAAAAATCATGCTGTGCAGGAGGAGGATACATCTGGTTTAGGTCAGCCAGCTCGCGCGTATGTATCCTCCGACTGCACAGCATGATTTTTCCTTGTTTACGACTTTTTAGTTCGCTTTTGAGGCAGTCGGGTTTTTTGATTTTTTGATTTAACTTTTTTTTTGTTACATGTAAAATACTGACGTTACCCTGTATAAACATATTCGAAGTTGCAGTGTTTGTGAAATCAAACCCAAATCTGTTCCCAAAGCTATCAGATCGAAATAATCGGAGTCGACGACGTGTCAATATATTATGCTCGAGACAGTCCAAAACTGCACTGATGCGTAATAATGTTTTTTGTATGGCACCAATAATCTATGACCATATACTAGAAACAATTAAAATGTTGAATATTAATCTTTTTAAAAAACATTTAAAATCACACGAATAAATAATTTGAATCATCATTAGAAAGAAATAAAAAATAAAGTAGCCTTGCCTCCACTGCTGCGTATTACCCTACTCTCTATTGCCCCATGCATCCCCGGTTGCATGAAGTATGCCATTGAGAGCTGTAAGGCATCTTTCAATTTTGTCGTATTGCGCACGAGCAGTTGATTTTTCTATTCAATTTATACAGCACGCACGACAACAGGGCGGCTAAGTGCGTCCTTAAATTGTATGGAGAAAGAACGCTTAAACTATTTCCTTTTTCGTGAGATCGGACAGCAAACTCAAAAATAACTTTGATATTAGCCACGCCTAGTCCCAACCGTGTTGAAGACTTTGGGTCTGTTTCCAGTCTAAACGAATGTAGAAAAACTAAACTAGTTAGGTATTTTTTCTAAATGAGTAGGGTCATCGTTAAATGCTCCTGTAGACAGGGGTGATGCGACAAAGCGACAATCATTGCCACGACGCTTTTAGGCGGCATTTTTTTGTTTATATTTATTCTAAATCGTTGAAGCATTGTAGTCGTAGCAATATACCTATTAGATTGCAATAACGTCTGTCCAGTTTAATTATTTTAAAAGTGTCCATTTGATTGTCACATGTATCTATCGGATTGTAGATAACTTCCGTGTCTACAAATAGAGCTAAGTCAATGATTAGTTTCATTAGTGTTTAGTATTATTATTGTGGTAGTACTGCATTGTAATTCGTGATCGTTCCCTTTCAATGTTTGGCCTTCACCGGATGGTTGGCGGCCTTGCGTATGTATGCTAGTCGACCAGCCACTGAGATGATTTACTACATAGATGGGGGCATTGATCTAATAAGTTCGCGTAACACAAAACTATTTTTTTTCGACGGCTGCTGTCGTAAGAGCGGGACATGCAGGCAGTGCTGTGCATTTTTTTTTGTTTACAAACTAGTTTATGCCACTCACCGATAGTGTTGCTTGAAACCTGTACAAAAATTGTCTAGGTATTTCAAAAGATTACTTCATATAATAACTAAGATTGAATATTAGTTAAAAAATATAAAAATTAATACTGTATAAAGCGTGGGGTGATTTTTAAGATATATTCAAAATGACTACTTTTACGAATATCTTTCAATAAAATATTATAACAATTGATATCAAGCACCCCACGCTTTTAAATAAGCTTTTTTTTTTGTTAATCACCCTATTCATAATTTAAATTTATTGATGATAATTATTTTCTACTTTTTAGGTTGATTTTCTATGAAAGCGTGTAGTTTTTTATAGTATTATTTATTTTTTACTTTTTAGTTCAATCTCTAATCCTAAGATCCTGGTTATGATAATGGGACAAGCTATTAAAATTATTGCAATGTCATTGGTCCTTGATAAGTGTGCAAAGTTTCAAATAAATCCGTCGTTTTGTACGGGATGGAAATCACGTTCAAAGATTCCGTTATATGGATTCATAGATACGTACATACCAAGTTAATAAAAACATGTTAAAAAGGGTAAAAGAAGAAGAAGGTAAACTAAACTTAGCTTGTAAACGAGGCGTAAGAAAGGTATTACACGCACTCATAATGTTCTTTTAATTAGAGTCAATTTGCTCTCACTGCAAGTTTCATACCTGCCAAAAATAAAATAATACTAAATACGTCTTACGAACAATCACTAAATATAAACTTCCTACCAAACTGGACCAACTAAATAAGTCTCTATGGATGGTAAACTATAAAACAACCGTTGCATGAATTACTATTATTTTAATACATAGCTACATAAGCTTATATACTGAAACTGTTCGATACTTAGGGTACATTCACACAGAACACAGGTATTTTCAGGATAGTTTTTAACGGATCCGTCGCTTCTGGAGACAATGCACAAGGCACTGTACCACCGACTTTCTAAAAGGATGGACTTAGGATAAAACGGATCAATATTTTAATACTGTTGTGTGTGTGAACTCGCTCATACAAGTACCTACGCCAATGCCGAATCAAAACGTTTACGATAAAGTGGACCAGTAAAACGGACCGCTGTATATTTTGTCAGATCGGATTTTTTTACCGGATCTGCAATCCTGTCACGTGTGTGCTGTGCTGCGCTCATAACTTCAGACGTCAGCGCCGAATAAAAACGTATACGATAAAGCGGACCTGTAAAACGGACCTCTGTGTAAACGAGCACGTACAGCACAATCTATTATTACATCTACCTGTTATTATTTACAACTGTTTTGCAACAGCTATCTGGGCCCTAAACGTGACTTGGAACTTGGAAATAAATCGAGTAGATTTAGATAGTGTTTAAGTATTGGTATTTGTCTTAGACCAGGTTGCCTGGAAGAGATCGCGGCAAGCGATAAGGTCGCCCATTGTATATGTTTAGTTTTAAGTTTCTTTTGTTCCTGTATTTTTTGGTGTACAATAAAGTATAAATAAATAAATAGACTGCGGATTAGTCATACTCGGTGCGATTGCAGAATCTTCATTATGTGCCCAATCTTAGTTTTTGACGGCACGGTTGGCCCAGTGACTGAGCGATTGGCTGCTGCGCTGCGTGTCATAGATTTGATACCCACACGGAACTAATATTTGCATGGGCTGCAGATGGTTATGCCGGTATGGTTGATTGTGTATGTGAGATTAAATGTTTTTTTGAAATTTATCTACTTACATTAACCTTGCTCAGGTTGTCATCCAGTCTAAACAGATACCGCTCTAAACTAAATATCGAAAAAACGTAATATAATATTTATAAACGTAATATAATATTTATAATAGTATTTTGGGCGGTTCCCATAAAATGGTGACATTTTGAAGACCTCACTCAACACCAGCGCCCCTAGTGGCAAATTCAAGCGCGATAGCCCTCATACATCGGGACTAAGAAATTACAATTCTCGGTGGTCTTGCCAGAGACAAGGTGAATTTAATAAAGTTGTATTGATTATGTTTTGGAAAATGTCTTATATCAGCCAGGCTATAATGTTTACAGAATATCACTGCAGATGTATTGACTGAATTCGTCGGAATGAAGAAGGCCCAATATTTGTTTTTCCTGACGCGACAAGGTGAATAGGAGGAAAATAGGTGTCAATGTTACCATTAAATAATATTGACAAAGAAGGTCTCGGATAGTAATGTGGGGGAAAAACCTGAGTTGTCATTATCATGGTCACTGATACTAGTTTATCCCCGAGCGCTTGCATAATCAGCTCATAATGTTCAAACAGCTGGGAAACAGGGCTCCGATCTGCTAGAAAGCGTGACTAATACTCCACCACGTGGACCACGTTGACCGTTGATGTTGTGGATGGCACATGTCGTAGTTCTTTGTTCTAGGACATACCAGTTCTTTCACAATGTTATACGAAGAAAACTTATAAGACGATTATAAACTTATAAGATAAATAATTATACGACGAAAACTGTGATGATTATACGAAGTAAAGTGCCTGACCGGACTTCTTCAAAAAAAAATAATCTTTGGAGACCATACAGAGAACCTGTGAGCCACATAACTTTGTCTAATAATTCGCAATTGATATATTCGAACACAGGACAAAATTTTAAAACAAATTTGCCATAGTATTAATTGGTGCGGTCCGCTAAATTGTTTTTAATTCGATCTCAATATGTTGTAAGGAATACGAACCAGACTATTAATTAAACCGACTAAACTGAATCGGGGCTAAGATCTGCAATTATTTCATTTAGACTAATGTTTGTAATTGTTCTGCGAGTAAAACAATTAATTGTACAAACTGTACACGTATGTAGTACATGGTTTAACGGGTTTTTATCTTACTCTGCCAAGTTAATTAGATGCGATATTACAATGTATTCTTTCAGACTCGATATGTTTTGTTTCTAGACGGTTAAGACAAATAATGTATCGTGTGTTTTACTCGTGTCGGTTAAGCTATACTCATCTATGAAAATTGATTGGTCCAGTGGTGTTGTTTACCAACCTGCCTTGCAAGCAAGCTGACTGACCGTTTAGAGTCAGACGTTCTAAAGCGTTACTCTTCTTCATTGTTCGTTTTTACCCGACTGCGGCAGGGTAATGTTTTTCGAGCGTATGTATGTTAGTTCATTTCTATAGCACACTCTACAGCCTAAACGGCTTGACGGATTATGACGTATGAGGTGTCGTTGGATTCGACTCAGTTGTGAGAGTGACATAGGCTATATAATTTTGAAACATGGCAAACACCCCTAAATAAATTGAGAGGCACAATTTTTGTTTCGTTATCATAACAATATGGGTATCAAATGAAAGCTACTAAATAGTTCATTCCAAAAATATATACATCACTTATAAGTTACTGTTTTGGCACAAATTCAAGATAAGTGTTACGTTTTTTAGCAAGATTTGGTGAACTCGTTCATTAATAAAACTAAAAAGTCTGAAATAAAACAAATGATTATAAAAACAAAAACGCGACTGCTATCTACAATTCCACATGCACACAAAATTGAGTGTAGCTCCTGCATTGCCCGCCCGCATCCAACTGATACTGCCGTGACCAGATCGTTGGTTTACCAATGTAGTTCATGACCTGCTTACGCTCCAACATACGGTTCTTGTAGCTCTTGAGGCAGCAAGTGTAATAGAACAAGATCCCAGAGGTTAATTCTTACTGCATACAAATTTGTGGGAACGCTACTGGGAACGAGAAGTGTTAGTATTTAGGTACTTTGAACGTACGCATACCCATACATACACACAGACTTTAAAAAAAGTGTGTGATGTATTTGCGTACCCTTAGCACGCAGTATCTGTAAATTGATCGTCGACCCGACTAAACGTACAACTCATTCCCATAAATATTGTGCAGGAAGAATTAAATAACGTCTGGGGGCTCTGGGATCTTAGACTTTAAGCAAACCTTGTATTGTGAACGCAAAGTTTGAAGAACATAACAATATGGCCACTGTAAAGCAAAGTAATGTTGAAACCAAAAGTCACGTAAAGACAGGTTAACGACCTGTGATTGCAGTTAAGATATAGCAACTTGTTGCGGTTAACAGAATAACAGAGACTCTAAGATAATAATTATTATCTTTTGGTGAATCATTGATCATTAGTGGGAAGTATCTGTTAAATGTTTGAACGCTAACTTTAAGACAAGTTGTTGCAATAGCCTTCATTGCTTTTTTTCTGATATAATGCTTATGAATGTAATATTATGGACTACATTGTCTGAAAATAGATGAATTATATATGTATCTTCAAAGTAACCCGAACAATAAACGGTGAAAAATTGAGTGTGTATGCTGAGGATTACCATCACTACGATAGATGATAGATGGTGATGGGTGCACGGTTGGTGCAGTGGTTTAGCGATTGACTGCTGTGCTTCGTGTCGCGGATTCGATTCCCGCACGGAACAAATATTTGTATGACCTACATAATAGTTGTTCTAGCTCTGGGAGTTTGTGTATGAGAGTTTATATGTTCGTAAACGATACAGGAAGAAATTCCTAGTGTGGAGCAAAGATTTTAAAAATAAATGGAAAAGAAAGGATTATTAAAGTTGAGATTGAAAATAGATATTGTTGTGCCATTAACCGCTATAGCTACGTTAGTACGTAAGAACTATAGTAGACGTGATCTTTACGCATATGATCGTTTCCGATATTATAATGTTCATCCATGAAAAAAACTCAATTTGTACTCCAATATTATGCCCCATGTTCAATATTAGTCAAACCCAGATACCTGGTTCCTCATAAACGGTCTGATATATCATGTTTCTTATTCCTATGTTTACTTCAAAGAGCGTGTTAGTCATTTTGTACCATTCAAAATCAAATTAAGACCGAGCAATCTTATGCAACTCCATTCCATCTAACGGTTCATATCCGCCACATTTGGCACTAATTCGTACGTTATGTGTTACAAAACACATGAATCTACATTATGTTATGTAAGAGACAATTAGATTAACACTTTTATTACATAGTCAGTTTTATTTGTTTGCAGCCTCCATTTGTTATGTCAGTCGGAGATAATTTTTAGCTTCTTCTTTTTAACCTCGGACAGAAAAAGAGGAGTGTTATAAGTTTGACGGTGCACCTGCGTGTTTGTGTATTTGTATATCAGTCTGTGGCATCATAGTTCCTTAACGGATGAACCAAATTTGTTGTTTCGTTCGTCTTTATCGAGAGTGTCTTAGCTATGTTTAATGAAAATCAGTTCAGCCGTGCAAAAGTTATGGGCGTTTTACTGTTTGAATCGGGCTATTTAGCAAAATATCGTGTCATAATTACGTGTTCAATAGATTGTCGATCGATGCGTGTCTACTACTAGATAAATTATGAAGCATGAAATAAAAATGTGACGGGTTTTTTTTTTACTTTTTCTACACTGTGTTGCAGCGTTGATAGGCTTACTTACGACCGATGGCCTAGTAAGGGTCGCAGGAATCTACTCGATGCAAGAAATGAGTCGATGTGGTGGTGCTTGGGGGAAGCCTACGTCCAGCAGTGGACGTCTTTCCGCTGTAATAATGAATGATGATGATGATGCCACTATTTAGAAATCTGCACCTCAAAAGTTATTTTATAACCGGAAACTGTCTTGTACTATTGCCATAAATGTGGAGCCTTGACTTAGTACAAGTAGACGTAATATCCGACCATGATTTTCGCTAAAAGAAGACAGACCCTCTTCCTACGACCTACTAGAAATTAGAACGGTCTTAGTAGTCTGCTTAAAATTAATTAGCATAACCACCTTCCCACTGCTGGGACACAGTTCTCATCTCTGTGCCATGGATGGCTCTGGCCATAATCTGACACACGGACCCAGTGTGGGTTGGGGATGTCCCGTGTATTCGAAGTTTTGGTTCAAGGGCATGCTGGTTTCTCCTCTAAGAAAAATAAGTATGAGATAATAATTATGTATTCGTTAAATAAGAATAAGAGTAATTTTTGTCACAAGACATTTTGTCTTTAGTTGAAACCCTCTGCTGATTCAAGGTTACACTTTTAATAAATTTGTTTAATCATGGTAACGATTTCAATTGTTCTATTAACTTTAAAACTTTCGCGTTTCATAATTGAAAACAATAAAAAAAACAAATTTAAAATAACAATAAAAAGTGAGGGTAGAGGAAGAATTTTCTGCCCCAACGGAGCCAGTACACCGAGACACCAGTCTACCCGGAACCACGGTCGTTGCAACACGGCCGAAACGTCGGGCGAAATAGGTAAACAATCGAAATCATCGCGTTAAATTTCCCGTGATAATTATATTGTTTTCAATTGTTCTAGTCAGTAGAATTCACGCTTTTTCCCATGAAGGTTGGCAGGAACTCAAAACGCCACCTGCTACGATCCTTACATACTCTTTTTTCTTCGTTTACGTTCAAACACGCACGCCGTTTTGAGTACATCACCAATAAAATCTGTGTATGTCCTTCTAGGTCGTCTCTCCCGGCATTTCCATTCATGTCTGCCTTGTAAATACCTTTTATTATATTTCATAAAAGATAGCTTGATCTCTGCGACAGCTGTCAGTATCAATACAGTAACAATAGCGCTTGACAGGCTAACAATAACGTATACGTCATTTTGACATATGTCGCAGAGATCAAGCTATCTTTCATGAAGTATAGTTGCCTTTTATTCCGAACAATGTCTTTCACACCTGCGGAAGTTTACGCTTATTAAAATCTTACAAGTAAAAGAAGGAGTGACTTTAATTATGAGCTTGGAAAATATCCTTATAAAAAGACCATTTTATATAAGGTTTTTGACCCAACCTGTGAAACCCAAGCCTTTTGTAAAAAGTTGGTCCTTCGAGTCTGAGTCGAATAAATTTGATCAAATAAAAAACGAAAAAGAACTCTCATAGTATTTTATTATCTTGACGTTTTTAGTGTTACTTAAAAACTAGTGTTAAAATTAATGATATCACATTTCTTTTTTTACAATAACAAAAACATAATTTACATGTTATTTAAATAGATTTTTATTGTAATAATTGTACTCAACGTTTTGTTTATTTTTCAGGTCGGAAAAGTTTTGAAGAAATATAATTGGAGAGATTAAGTTTTTCTCACGTTTATACTACATTGAATTTTTTATAAGAAGATTCCCAGTTTATGAACTCTCTTTGGAGATTTATGAATTAAGTAAGTTGAGAAACTTAACTTTAGACAAATACTGAAATCACAAATATAGTAACGGGCAATGGTTAAGAAATAATATTGCTTGAATTTCAATAGTTTTAAATTTGTGAGTATTTTTCATAACTTTAACATTTCAACTTATGTTACAAAACACGGCTTAACTTCGAGCTTCAATTATTTGCAATCAAGAGATTGTTGGTTGCCAATACACAATTATTTTGCAATTTTATGAAACTAACCTGTCTGAGCTCATCATTAAAAGGTTAATGCACTTATCTATGGTAATAGTATATAGTTATTAAAAATGTCTACAGTTTAAACAGAACTTAAGTAGTTTTTGATTCAAGACACTCTATAACTAAAGATACAAAATGGCATCTGAAGAAATACTATTATTGGTAACACTATAATATTATGTAGTAGAGTGAAAACTAGACGACAATTATTTCAAAAGAGATATTACAATGATACCTGTCTCAAGAGCTTGATATAAATAACATAATTAATAAGTCTAGTTATAGATGTTTCAAGGCTCTGTCAGAAAACTGCTATGTGAGAATGCGACAACCATGCAACGACGCGTTTTCATAGCAGTTGTTTTACAATTGCTCTTTTAATTTCTATTAAAAAGCATCGTCGCAACTTTGGCCCATTGTCACATTGCAGCTGTCTGGAGAAGCCTTAAGTTTCGTCACGAATGTTAAAATCGTAAGATATTTATTGGTCATTCTGACAGTGTGCAATAAAACATTTTGATTTGCAAATAAAATAGTTAAGATCTTAAAAGTAGACTTACGCTAAATTTTACTAGTTTTACTTAAATTAGATTGGCAATTTATAAAAATAGTCTCTATTGATAATTGGAAAGCAACAATTTGCAAATTCTGTTCAACAAGTTGTTCTCTCTATATCATAACTCATTCATTTCATTTGGGTCTATTTCTAGAAAATTTTATTTCATCAACAACAAGCAACACATTTAATATTTTATTTATAATATGATCTGTTTATCACGTCAGTTTTATAAAAATGTTCAAAAACTATTCGATATTAATAAATCATACTTTGTAGTTGGTTACACATGCAAATTATTTTACAATGTTTGATAAATCCCTTTCAAAATAAATAGATAACAATTTACAAGAGAGCCTCTCTGAGGTAATTCACAACATATTTAGAAATGAAGATGCAAAATTATTAAAACCAGCTTAAAATAATGCTACCGAATCGAAAGAACATACGACGAACACGAAATAGCAGACAAGTAAAAGGTAATAAACGACACAATTTCCAGACAGGCAATCAATACCTTAAGGCCTTGTAATTAAAATCACAACCTATTTAGTGAGTTTAAAGTCCGTGAGACTACCTTAACTATAACAAACCTATTAAGTAGTACTATCAATTTAATGGAATGTCAACATCTCTGAGTTGAAATTTAGGACGGAATTTCCATTATTACAAAGACGAAATTAAATGTAAATACCTTTAGTATTATTTGAAAGATTTCATTTGGTTGTGACAGGCTAGACAGCCTGAGATATAACTAACTCAATTCACTACAAATAGCCTGACAGCTGGTTTTAGATATTCATAGTCAACTATCTTTCAAACTGGCCTAAAGGTATTCACAAATTCCATTTTATGACGATCTACCTTGTCAAAAATGTCATGGTATATACAAAACTTCTAAGACAAATCATAGGCTCATAGTGTCATTCATCGAAATACTAGTCACATTAGCCATTACCTCCAAAACAGGGGCTGCATTGAATTTGTCCACCATGCTTCTGATAGAAGTGAAGGAACCAGCAAAGAGAGCGACGAGGGATATCATGGCGATGAAGATGTTCTTGTAAAGGATCCAGTTGTAGGGTCCGAGTCCTCTGTCCCATTTGTGGACGGTGTCGATGATGGCTGGAGTCAGGAGGCCTAGAGTTGAGAGGAAGATGGCTCCGCTCAAGTTGATGAAGAGTTCCAGGTCGGGGAAGGCGGCTGCGAGACAAACTGTTGAAAAAAAACATCATTAGATTTAATCCTTAAGATCATAAGATGCTGTCTTTTTCTTAATCACCCACAAATCAGCTGACAAATAATAAAGATGTCCAGGAGGGTGACCACAAGCTCTTAGAGTAAGGTTATTTTGAGATCGAGTAAGGGACAGATGTATCTGACTTGTATACATCTGTCACTTACTCGATCTCAAAATAACCTTACTCTAAGAGCTTGTGGTTACCCCCCAGGTAGCTATATATTGATCGTAGGAAACGAAAACCCAATGTTGAGTGTGGCTCTCCTTCATTGTACGCCATTGTTCAAGTTACACCTAATTATGCCAAAATACAGAATAATTTGTTGACATAATATTTTTTTTCCTAACCACGACATTGCCTTCGGGCCAATTTTAAATATCAAAATTGACGAACAAATTATGATTGAAGTTAAATTAATTGCTACACCTCATTAACATGATGTTAGTCATAAAATAATTAGCTATTTAGCTCCCTAAATAAGTGACCCGTAGAAATAATTTTGTTAGACGGTCCCGTAAGGACTAATAAAAAAGTTGGCAAAACATCCATTACAATTCATTCTCAACTTTTTTTGCTCTAAATTAGACTTGTAATCTCTAGGGATGTTTCATGAAACCTGAAACAATGTCTGTGGGCCTTTATAATAATATCACACGTTTTTAAAACCCTAATTTATTCGAGACCTTTAAGCTTTACGTCAATTTAGGGTGGCCTTTTCTTATTACTGTTTATTTTTGAAAAGGTCAAATATTTTGCGAACTATGTTTTGATGTCTTCTTCGTACAACTAACTTAATTTAAATTCTCCTCTGTTTTTGTGTTGTACGTCTTTATTTTTAGAATTTTGAAATTGATCTTTATGTGGACCATAATTATTATAATATATTTAGATAACTTTATTTGACTTTCATCTTTATACATTATAAGTTGATTATTGAGTTTGCTGGTCCTTTTTAACTTTGGGTGATCAAAATTGGCCTTGTGGTACGAGTTACAATGATAGCATATTCTCACCTGATCCAACAACAGCTGTGGTCCTAATAGCGATCTGGGTGACGTTGTGGTACCTCACTGAGACCTTGTTGTGCAGTTGCCTCCAGATCATCTCCATGGGCACGTAGAACTGAAGACTGTAGGTGAAGAGGATCGCTAGCGCCATCAGGATCTTCGCGCTTTGGGCGAGACTGGAAGAAAGAATGATATAATTAACCGACTTACCAAAAAGGAGGAGGTTCTATGTTCGACTTCTTGTATGTTTTATTTTTTATTTTTTATGTATGTTCACCGATATCTCCGTCAATTGTGAACCGAATTTGAAAATTCTTTTTTTGTTTGAAAGAGTATGTTTCAAAATTGGTCCCATTTTAGTTTGGTGAAGATCTGATGAAGAACTTCGGAGATATACAACAGAACTCTTCAATAACTAACGGCAAATCATTCGGGATTGATGCAATCGCATGTCTGTTTATTGTTTATACCATTTCATAACATAACATCACGCCAGTACGCTCTAAAAGGGTACGCAGATCTCTCATTTCACCGGTTATGTTCATGTTTCAAGTTATTCGGGTAATCTATTCTGGCGTTTTAGGTGCCTATTTTAGGTAGGTACATCTAAAAAGGGAAAAATAAAAAACTTTTTAGCAAAAAAATACTACCGACTTCCAAATAAAAACTACAAAGTGAAAAAGAACTATATTTTTGGAAGTCGGTGTCCATATCGCAAAAAAATGAGAAAAAGAAAGACACCGACTTCCAAAAATAAAGTTATTTTTCACTTTGTAGTTTTTATTTGGAAGTCGGTAGTATTTTTTTGCTAAAAAGTTTTTTTTGAATTAAGTTTTTTTTTTAGTGCTTGTAATTATAGTGTCCTCTAAATCTATAATTTTAGGTTTTTATGAACAACATTTTCATGTAAACGGCCGTGAACACACTATGTGGCTGTACTGACTGACGCAGTTTAGAGCTCCATGTAATTCATGCTCCATTTATACTCGTATAGTTCTCGAATGTTTAGCAGTCATGCCTCTATTGGGAAACAATCCAGCTAATGCTTTTAGAAATATGTAAATGTTTTTAAATTAATCTCGTGTGTATTCTAACAGACTGTCCAGTTATAATTCAGCTTCAAATTGTACTCACACTTCATCCTGCGGCAGATTCAAGGTAACGCTCCCCCTAACATCGTCTCCATACTTCATATAGCCGAAGAACCCGACGAGTCCATACAAAGAGATCACGATGGTCATAGCCACATTCAAGACTCCGGGACATCCGAGGAACTGTTGAGGTTTAGCCATCTCGTTTTCAACCGGCATCACGACGCCAATA
This sequence comes from Orthosia gothica, assembly GCA_949775005.1. Taxonomy (NCBI): domain Eukaryota; kingdom Metazoa; phylum Arthropoda; class Insecta; order Lepidoptera; family Noctuidae; genus Orthosia; species Orthosia gothica. The sequence continues at coordinate 4,909,721 of OX459045.1, forward strand.
CCTTCCATAGCGAAGATCACTGTGCTGGAAAGAGATTAATATATTTTAGAATGTTACGTGTCACAGCAAATGCATAAGAAGACTGGCTGACAACATGGACCATGCTTTAAAGAGATCACGTAACGTGAAGTGACTTACAGTAAATGCTCGTGCATTTACTGTAAGTCACTTCGAGAAAGTAAGTCACACAGAGTACGCCCTCTGAATATGGACTGAGAGCTGGGATTGACATATTATTAAAGCAATCTCAAATTGTATTGCATCTAGTCCATTTCCACGAAAGGTTGGTAAGGAATTTGCAAAAAGTCTAGGTCCAGATGATATACGATAGACTATATTCATTTAATCCTATTTTTTTTGTGCTGCTAACGGATAAAATATTCTGCTATATCCCAAGGTTAGTTAGTATTCCAAAATAACACTGGCCATTTTCAAATTAAATCATAAATCAAACTTTGTTCGAGCGACCATTTTAACTCCAAAACTCAAATGCGTAGGATTTGATCCATTAAACAACCTTTTGTAATAACTATATTTCAGTCAGTTGTAATTAAAACTTTCAGAGAAAGCCTAATAGGTTTTTATTAGTATTGAAATCAGGACGGTCGTTAGTTCTAATTGTTTTATACTTTTTAGTTGCTATTTTGATTACATTTAATGGATACCTCTTGAATTTAAAGTACGTGTTTAATGTTTTAGAAGTTATTTTGTTTTATTTGTTTAAGTTTTGTTTTAGAGAGCTAGGTTGTTCGGATTTGGTGATAAAGATTTTAGTGTGCACTGCAAACTATGAAGAACCTTATGGCTCTCAAGTTTTAGAGTGGTCATAGAAGTAGCAACTTGCGACTTTTTGAGTTCTAACAAATGTGTTGTAGAATGTCAAGAAGATGGGAAACAGCACACAAAGAATAATTGCACAAATTGATTTCAATCAATAAAACAAGCGTCCAATTTGATATCGAACCGTGCGCTAGTTTTTGACTTTTTATAAGTTTATCCTCTGATTTGAAGTTGATTATTCGTCAAATTAAACTTAAGCTTCAAACCAATATGGCAATTAAGTAGGGTTTGACCTGTTCTTAACATCCAATACTCAATTCAGAAATCGGCCCTATGAGGTATATGTGAAGTTAAAATTTTGAACTTGGATATTATTACAGTGTAAACGATCTTAAATACTAAAATACTTATGAGATATCGACTAAGAAGCAATTTTAATTGCGTGGCGCCATCAGAGAAGTCCCTAATTATCAATCTGTCCACCAGTGGTTCCATAGTTTACGTATAGTTCAAATCATCTTTGCGCGCAGCGCTATGTGTGCCAATCAGATTAGTTGAACTATCTGGCCACCTACTAGCTGGCAGGGATAGTTTTATCTTTGTCATCGTCTTTATGGCCTCATACTAATATTTATTTGGGCCTTGTGAAAATAAACCCAATTTCTTCAAGACTATTTCTTTGGTATTGACACGTTTGAGATAGAAAATGCTTTTGTTATAACCCACCTGATAAACAAGGGCCATTGCGTCACACTAGCTACCACTTCTCTTCCTTCAGGCTTCGGCAGATCACTGAAGATATAATACATGGTGATCGCGAAACAGATGACCAGGAACACGTTAGCTATCGCCGAGAATGGTACCAGCCACTTTAGGTTCCTGATCTGACAGATGAGCACCAGTGGCACTAAGGTTAGTGCGCAGTAGGCTTCCACTGATAACTTGTATTCTGGAATGTATTCGTCTAGGACCTGAAACAAATTAAAAATATGGTTAAAAACGCTATGGTAGCTGGCACAATAGCTGAGGTAACCAGCATCTCATCTGGCATTTTAGTCTGTGCTAAATAAACGTATTTTCTTTCTTTCTTTCTTTCTGAGCAATTGGCTGCTAAACGGCGTATCGCGAGTTCGTTTCCCGCACAGAACAAATATTTTTAAGGTCAACAGTTAGTTGTTTTGGGTCTAGCTAGATGTATAGGAATGTCAGTTTGGATATTTGTAAATGCACCCACTATATATAAATAAATAATTATTATAAACCCACACTGGCAATAAAATTTATCCTGTATTGTGGATGTGTTTATTATATAAAAACGATTTTTTCAAGGCTCCCTTGGCCTTTTCCTTTTTCCTTTCACTGTCATATACATACATGTATTGAAATAAAATCATAACAATATATGTACCTATCTATATATCACTTCTGGGAACATTAAAAAGGCTGATGATGATGATGATATTACTTCTGAAGATGACATATATACGTATATACTAGAATCTATTTGAGTTCTTACAAACGTTTCCACTATATGACGACAAGCCTTTGTTTTTTTGATCTGTTTATCATAAATTTTATGAAAGTCTGATCGCCTGACGTAAAGATTATAGCAATACAACATAAGGGAGATATGCAGTGGTATTTAACTCAGAGAAAATTTATACGACACAAAAAAAGTCTATTCAATCGTTTGTTCATAAACTTGCTCGACATAAAAGACGGTTTATTACAGAAAACAGGGCTCGATCATAATAATGATTGTACCTACTACTAAGCAAGAATCACTAAAACTTAAGAAAATTAAATCTTGTCCAAGCGCCCTAGAAAATTATGGCAGCAAATAATTATAATCAAAACTTCACCAAAGTGAAGACGTAACTCTCAATATTATTTAGTCACAAAACTAATTTTATCTTAATTAATTTGGCTTTTATTTAATTAATATCATAGCCGTAAGAAAGTTTAACAATTAATTACAAAAGCTTCTTAGTTGCTTATGTTTGTACGCGTACCTAAAGGTTGAGATCAAAGATTTTAAGGAATATTCATGTTTCTGAATCTCCAACAAAGGTTAAAGATTTTATTAGTCGACGCCACGAACTATTTTGGGCGCGGGGTTAAAATTCATGCCATCTCATCCGACAACACGTGCGAAAGAGATAGATGCTGTGATGAGCAGTAAGAAGCTAGTTCGCGTACGAATTAGGACTTTTGCGAGTTTGTAGCGAAATGGATGATGATTTAGGAAGAAAACGAGCGCGCGAAATTTTATAAACAGATCTTTGGGTGTCTAGATATCATGAAAAACCACTAAATGTATATTTTTAAATAAATTTATTTGCCTTGTTGAATTACTAATCTATCCCTGTATGGTGGCTGTTTTGCAATTTTCCTTCTTCTTATGGTATTTATTTCCGCCCAAAGATGCGTTAAAATTTGTGTTGAAATATGGAACTTTCGACGCTCATAACTTTCAAAAATATATTTTTGCCCAAAAAAATATATTTTTGAGACAAATTGATATAATTTTTTTATTTTGAACGAACATCGTCAAACAGTGAAGAAATCGACTAGACTACATTCAATATTATGAGGTGCTGCCAGCGGTGACAAAGGAAGTTTTGGCCGGTTTTTGTATTATTTTTGTTTGTCCCCCGCCTGCAGCACAGATACTAATCAATTATAAGAATAAATGTTTTTAAATAAAATTATTTCTTACCTCCTTGAAATTTTCAGAGATGAACACTACATACACGCAGAGTGCTGCTAGATAAGTACAGGTCATCGCATAGTCCACAAAAGTTCTGTAAATAAAAGACAAAAATTTTAATCATTCAATGGTAGACCTGATACTTTCATTGTGCGTGCAGCTAAGGAGTGGAATTCCTTGCCGGAGTCTGTGTTGCCTGATAGCTACAGCCTGGAGGTATTTAAGTCAAGAGCGAGCAGGTTACTTCTAGGTAAGCGTGCGTCACCGTCGACCACATTGTCGCTTACCATCAGGTGAGATAGTGGTCAAACACGAGCCTATCAACGATAATAAAATGAAGGCTACAATATTTTGTGACTTACACATTATATCCCTCACTCGGCTCAACCAAGACTCAGCCTCTCTTAATGAAATTGTCAGTTATGTACATCTTTTTAGTCATTGACTTTACAACCGTTGTCACGGCAACTGAGGTGAATAGGACCCTGTACCTGTATTTTCAGTTCTTTAATTAAAATACCTTAACCCGTACTTTATTTTCTTCAAAAGATCTTAAAATACAATGTAATACACGAGCTAGAAACGTGAGACATGAGATTCTGTCGCTTCCTCTTTATTTGGAAATCTCTTTTTTGGATACGTCTCTTTAAATTATAAGGCTTCGCTAAGATATTCAAATTCGACAGGTGTAAATTTGAACGTGCCTCACATGAACTTCAATTACTAAGATAATAATATTGTTTAGTAGACTTCTTGCGTTATGATTATGTAAGTAGTTGTTGTTAGTTTGTGTATTGGTAATGTTATTCAGAACAGCCCCAGGTATGTATGTTTAAATGTACTACACTTTAACATATATAAGGCAAAAGGAGTATGTAAGGATCACAGCAGGTGACGTTCTTTAGTGTCTGTCTGCCCCCATGGGAAAAGGCGTCGGTTCATGTATGTATTTTTTATGTAACCATTAATGTACACGCACATACTAAAGAAACAAGAAGAAAAAGTAACAAAAAATAGTTACAAAGGTATGCTTATTTCAGAGAAATAGATACAAAGGTACGCTTATTTCAAGAAATCTCTTCCAGCATACCTGCGTGAGGAGAGTTGAAAAAAAAAATTGTAGACACCGTGTGTAGAGGGGCAATAAAAATAAAAACATATCATACAATTCACTTAGCGAAACGCACAGTTCCGATCAGTGTGGCGACGGTTGGGGGAAGCCTATGTCCAGCAGTGGACGTCTTTCGGCTGAAATGATGAATTAATATATATTCATAAAATATCTTACCTTGCAAAGTTGGCCCAGGGCCTTAATCTCTTAGGTCCGAACTCGAAGGCTGCACCACAGGTCTCCGCGAAGCCCATCGATGGCTTCTTGGCGTCCACGCATACTTCTTGGGATGTTTTGACCTGGGAAAAAGATCTTTGATCAAATAGTTGTAATGCGAGGGGGTGAAAATAAGCTTTGGTAATTAAACACCTCTCATTTGAGAACGATTGGACGGTATTGTTGTTTTTTTGTGGATGTCATTTTAATAGAATACCTTGTGTCTAACTAGTGAAGGTAGAAAATGCACCTTAACCAGGGTCGATTCGAACTATTTAGATTCTAACTAAATTCGTGCGCTATGAGCAAAATAAGTAAACTCTGTTAGAGTTAGCATAAAGCATAAAACCGAATGCAACGTAATTTCTACGGCTCATTTTGCGTTCCTTATAGTAACACTCTAATGTTGTATTTTTCATATGTTTTATATGGTATTCTATTTGCATATATGTAAAAAACTACGTAATAACTATACGCGCAAATTTTCACTTAACTTAGTCTAGCTCTTGGTCTGCAACTGGCTTTACGGATGATAAAAGAACAGTAAAAAAATCACTTTTTTTGGTAGATATTTTTCTAAACATTTTTCCATGTACCGAAATAACAAAACTGTAATAAAATATTCATCATATTAGGCGGCAGCTTAGCAACGCAGAAACACTGTAGGCACTCATCAAAGACATAGAAACCTTTATAAGGATAAACAACAAAATCTTGCTTCACAACCAGAGCTAGGTATAAATCTTGGAGTCTTAGAGTTCAATGTCCTTCAATAATATCGAGATATTATTCCAACCACGACGACAAAATGTATTCATTAGGGTAAAACCAGGATAGTTGTCCCAGGGGTACAGTTTCACGACTGAATTTATTTTATTCTATGAACAATAAAAAAAAAACTAACACTAACTAAGTTGACCGCATCTCATGGCTCTCGGGGATAGATGTCCTGTTTCTCGGAGTGGCATCTATCCTAAACGTAATTGACATAGATTAGGCAACTATCACCTATGTGGGATAGATGTCCAAAGTAAGGAGGCCCGCGAGAATCGCTAATACTCTAGAAATATTAAAGATAATGTTTTTCACTTTTCATAAATTTTTAGGTAAAAAACCACACTACCGGCCAGTTTTACAAATAAAGTATTTTGCTTTTTGTACTGAGAGATTGCAATAAGTGTGGTAACTATCCGGCTTTTAACCTATTACAAATGAGGTTGAGATTTTTTGTACGTTACTGTAAATTAATTTCAGTCTTAATATGGCATTGTTTTATTCACGACTGCCTCGCTGTTCTGGCAGCAAGCGCTACTGCTGAACATGAGTTTCTAGCAAAAACTCACATGCTATGAACAAAATCGTCGCCCCAGTGATTAAAAAAGTCAAGTGTATATGGGAATATCGAACACTATCGAACTGCCACTAGGCCAATCTCTAAATTTTGGTATTTCGACAATCGCCATCGCTGTTAGACACTTTTTCAAGAGCTTCTGGGCTCGATTTCCGTGTCGGGCCGAGTATTATTGGACTCCATCTGGAATTTTTCATAAGCAGTCCGGGTTCCGCATTCGTGCACGGTTGACGGGCAATAGGCTTGCCCAATATTACATGGCACTTAAAGTAAATGGCGAAATACGGGTGTAATAGGTATATACTATACCCCTTCCCTTAAATTGTAAATTGAAATAATTTAATTGTGATTTTGTATGTTGTGCTGTGTTTTTTGTGTGCATTAAATAAATGGTTTATCTATCTGTCTATCTTCTACCCCAATGTGTTTCCATTGGGGTAAGTGAGACGGTGGGCTGTACTGCAGTCTCTCCAAGGGTGCCAAATTGACTACCGGCACATCGAGGTGCTGAAGTGTTTTTACAAAAACGCCACCATGTCAGTTAGACTTCAGGATCAGACCTCAGAACCCGTACTTTTGCAGCGAGGTGTGAGATAAGGAGACGTCATATCTCCGAAGCTGTTTACCGCTGCACTGGAGGACTTAGGTCTTCAAGGTTCTTGACTGGAGAGGGCTAGGCATCAACGTCAATGGCAAGTCTCACTCACACACATCACTCATCTTCGGTTTGCCGTCGATATAGTTAGTAGATATAGGCTATGGCTGAGACCATGGAGGACCCCAGTACAATGCTCGATGACCTCAGTAGAGCTTCCGATAGAGTGGGTTTTAGGATAGACATGGACAAAACCAAGGTGAAGCTGAATGCCCATGTTAAAACCACTTCTATCAAGTTCGGAGAATCTACACTCGAAGTTGTGGATGACTATGTCTACCTGGGACAAACGATCCAGTTGGGTAGGGTCAACTTCGAGAGAGAGGTGAACCGTCTAATCCGACTCGGCTGGGCAGCGTTCGGGAAGTTGCGCGGTATCTTCTCGTCCAACTTACCAGTGTCTCAAGACGAAAGTCTATGACCAGAGTGTATTGCCAGTGATGACATATGGCTCTGAGTCGTGGTTTCTTATAATGGGCCTCATCAGAAAGCTTACAGTCACTCAAAGGGCAATGGAGAGAGCTATGCTCGGAGTTTCCTTGGGTGATCGAATCAGAAATGTATAGATCCGCAAAATAACCAGGGTTACCGACATAGCCCGAAGAATTGGCGAACTTAAGTGGTCGTGGACAGGGCACATTGCTTGCAGAACGGATGACCGATGGGGCAGAAAGGTTCTGGAGTGGCGACCGCGAACCGGAAGACGTTGCGTTGGAAGGCCTCCCACCAGGTGGACCGATAACCTAGTGAAGGTTGCAGGGATCCGCTGGTTGCGAGACGCACGGGACCGGTCAAAGTTGTGACGCTTGGGGAAGGCCTATGTCCAGCAGTGAACTTCTTTCGTCTGATATGATGATGATATGATGAAGTAAGACGTACAGAAGTTATATTATTTATTTATTTTCATTCCCATGTGTTCTCGTTTCAAATGGTAATGAGAGGCCTTAGAAAAGTATCATTTGGGGTCAGCGATGGCGATGGTCGAAACGCCAATGGCTATGGTCGAAACGCCAGTGGCTATGGTCGAAACGCCAATGGCTATGGTCGAAACGCCAATGGCTATGGTCGAAACGCCAATGGCTATGGTCGAAACACCAATGGCTATGGTCGAAATGCCAATGGCGATGGTCGAAACGCCGATGTTCGAAATGACAACATGTAAGGGATTGATCACATGACATTTCGATAGCGTTTGACAATGACATAAGTTTTTGACATTTCATACAATTGCTATCGCGACGCTTTCGATGATCGATTGTCGCTTGCCTAGATCTAGAGGTAGCCGACATAATAATTTTGCGATGGTATCTTGGAGACAATTCAACATCGAATAGATTATGAATGAAATAATAGAATACTCTTTATTATGTACACCGTATGAGTTACAGGAAGTATAGATGAAGAAAACATTATAGGTACCTACTGAGTGACACAATGGGCGGCCTTATTGCTAAAGTCAAAGTCAAATTCAAAGTCAAATGTGTTTATTTCAAGTAGGCCATTATGCGGCACTTTTGAACGTTAAAATTTACAAGTAATAAAAATTGATTCTACCGTGCATTCGGAAATGTAGCTTGTTATGGAGAAGAACGCACAAGAAACTCTATTTTTACTCTTTAAAAAAAAGTTTTATACAATATTTACATAAGTACATACATTAATAAATTCATATACGTGAGGACGATGTACCCAGCACTACTATATTTCATAATAGGTATGAGACAATTACAAGCACTAACAGATAAATTCCTTTACTTGATGAATAGGAACATGGTTCTCACAAAAACTAAAAGCGATCTTTTCAAGATATTTCAAAAGTCTTAAATCAAATGAATGGGATTGCGGCAATAGCTCGGAACAAAGAGAAAAGTGGAAGCACGCCATTAATTTTATTAAATTATTTTCACAAATCGCTGGCCTACTTTGAACAAAGAAATATGTATTTAAGCTAACTGTAACAAAACAGATTTCGCATCTTAATGACTTTGAAGGGTTCCTGTAAACATAGCAAGTCTATTTGATGTAGAATACAGTAATTAAGGAAGTTTAAGATGAATTAAACTTTGTAATAAATAAGGTGTTCGTAGTGGTGTTTAGATGAAGAGAATTGATGTTTATTTCAATTAGGGGAATTGTGTTTGGAGTAAAACAATATCAAAGTAAAAGTAGGGTATGTAAACTTAAACAAGATGAGTAATAAACAATTCAAAACTAATATTAAAGCACCCGTAGAATTAAAGTGACCTAACACTAAAAATGTAACTCATTGGCAATGGTCAAAAAGTGTTGACTGTGTAAAATATTGATTAATTCATTTTATTTATTTATTGTCCTATCTACAATTGGTACAATGTTTATTCTAATTATACAAGCAATATGATACAAGCATAGTATACAATATGATGCGATAGATACATAATGCAAAAAACAAAATTATAACATCTGTAAAATTACAATGATAGTGCAGAAATAACACTTACAACAACTTTACTCTTTGCGCTGTAACATGGTGTTTGTGACAGTTTCAAAAACCTTTTTTTTCGCATATATGTTATACGCATTTTTTGTAGTTAACGGGGAACAGGCAACTATGGTATATGGTATAGCTATGGTATGTCGATAAACTACAAAAAATGCGTATACGTATATGCGTAAAACATGTTATTGAAACTGTCACCCGCACCATGCTAAAACACAAAGAATGTAGTGGGTAGTTTTAGAAACACAATAGGTACAAAGATGACAAGAAAAAAAAAACGTTAGTGACTTTTGATTGACTTGGCGCTTGAATTTTTGAAGTGTTGTGGAATAAATATCTATTGATTCAGTGTAGTGTTGACAGAGAACTAATGTGACCGATATATATGCTGACACTTTCTTACTCATAATTCAGGCTCTTTTTCACCACAGGGTTTTAGATTATTCTTTGTAAGGTCAGTTTATAGCAACATCAGAAATTACAGAAATTTTCAATAAGGTCAGTAGTATTTAAGGGTGCGGTATATCTGTGTATTTCGTTTTCAGACCTAAACGGCTAAATGAATGAATGTTGATGATTTTTTGTATAGAGATTGATTGGACTTTGCAGAAGATGTAAAAGCTTCAAAGAAGTGGTCCGGTAATATAAGTTTATTAAAAATACTTATTCACAATTGTCACAGATTTTATATCAGTAAAAAAATTGGGATTTAATAATCAAGGCATGAAATAAAACGGGTTAACTGAATGAAAGAAAAAACAGTGTAAGGTTGTTTTTCTTGCTGGAGTTGTACAATTTCGTCAAATAACTCCCATTTGATCTTGATCAGCCGTATTATACTTTTCTAGGGTGGCGCAATTTTGCCGCTCCTTCTTGTTTTAGCAAAAGTGCTTAACGGCTCCTGGTCTAAAGAATTGTGTTATTTATGAGATTTATTTGTTAATTAAAATATTATAATATAATTTAATATATATTAAACTTACTTGGGTTTAATGCATGCGTTTATGGCAGGATAGGCTTGAATGCTATTTTCGGAGAGGTGCGATTTTTGTGATACTGAGTGTAGTTCCCCTTAACTTTTATAAAAGATCCATAAAGAAAGTTACGTATCAATAAAACCAACATGCGAAGGGGAGAAAAGATTGGATGTAAACAAATAAATCTTTCAATAGAATAATGAAAGCGCTAATGAATATGAAAAAGTTATCAAAACGCCATAAAGAGCCATAATATGTAAGTTTATATATATGTACTATTTTATATTGCCAAATAATGTTTATACCTATATTATATATTTATTTTAATGCAGCAGTACACCACTGACTACACTATTATTAATTTAAGTTCTTCCAGTCCATCCAAACGTTGTCTGGTAGATGTCGCTGTCAGCGATAAGACCGCCATTGTAACCATAGTTTTTTTTTTTTAAATAGTAACTATTTTGGTTTACAATAAAGTAGGTATATTCTATTTTATGGGGGAGGCCTATGTCCAGCAGTGGACGTCTTTCGGCTGAGATGAGATGATGATTCTATTTTATTGTATGTAGGTGATGCATTAAATATCTTTTACTTGATATTTTTTTACTCGTATTTTTTATGGCCTCAGTGATTCGATATTTTACGTATCGTAAAATTCAACAATAGAACTATTGTGTGAACTGACTACATTATCATTTTGATGACACTATGTTAAATATATAGCAGTTTCCTATTAAAATGGCGGTTATCTGAGTTCCTTCATTATCATCATCATCATCATCATCAGCCTATATAATGTTCCCACAGCTGGGACAAAGGCCTCCTCTCTGTGAGAGGGTATAATATGGGCTGTATACCACCACGCGGGCCCGGTGCGGGTTGGTGGATGTCACATGTCTTCGAATTTTTGGTTCTTGGACATGCCGGTTTCCTCATTATGTTTTTCTTCATCGTTTTAAGAGCAATGGTGATGAAATAATTTACATAAAGTAACCTGCCTTGGTTCGAACTCACGACCTACAATTTTTAAGTAGTGGCCGTTACCACTCCACCACCACTGTCTTTTCTGAGTTCCTTAGGGTTGTAAACTATGCTTTTAACAGCTATCAGAATAGTAGTAGTTTTAAGCCACATATACGACAGTGCGACAGCATTGCGACGACAAGTTTTCGTACAAATTGTTTTAGAAGACCTACAGTTTAAGCAATTTCTATGAAAAAGTGCTGTTGAGCATTGTCATATGGCACATGCTTGTATAGCTGTAAAGTATGCAATAATAATACTCATGAATTCATTTACTTCAGACATTAAAGGATTTTCAAAATTCAAGCATTTCCGGTCAGTTTGGTGTAAAAGATCGAAATATGATAAGTGAGTTATTTTTAAAACATTTGTATAGTAATATTACATCATACAGCGTGTTTTGGGGTATTTTGATAGACCATTGTTATTGTTTGGTGGGACGTGATTATCGCGTTTTATAACTCATTGTAACCAAATATTCAGTCGAAAATAAAGTTAGTTACAACATTTTGTGACCTCTATTAATTCAGGAACTTTAGCAGTAGAAAATAAATAATAATAATGTGCTTTCATGAGTGAAAATCAGCATAATAGATCTTCTAGGCTATCAGCACTGCTAACAATTTGCTTGGGTTACGAAATTACACTAGTACCTACCACAAATAACCCGATTTGAGAATAAGAGACTAGTTTTCGCATAGCTGATGTGATTTCAGGGTTCCGTTCATAAGCTAGGTGAGAACTGGAACGTTGGAGTTGTTTGGTCTGAAGTCGGATTCGCACACTAAAGTTTCGCAATTTATTGCCGCTTATTAATAGAATAACGAAATTTCGAAAGAAGCCAGGTCTCTCAATGGTACGGAACCCTTTTTATGCGAGTCCGATTCACCCGTGACCGGTTTTAATAATATAGTTTACATATTTCAAATTAGGTATGGAAAATTACCTCAATCATCCAATCTAAGCTTAAACAGACTTTGATAAAGATAGTTTAACTCATCTTTGCGCGCGGCACTATGTGGCCACACAAAGCATAAACATGTGTGAGTGGTTGTTTGTATATATAATTTAAACAGTCACCAACGACCTTGAGAGAACAAAACGCGCACCCGTTTGACACCCGCGCGACCCAAAATTCAGTAGTTTTTTGTACCTTTCTTTTCTATGACTTAAAAAATTACCTCTAATCAAAATGTAAATAATTAAATTATCTTTCAGATGGTGTCAATTTCATTAAAACACGCCCGGCGTTTTGGTGCTATTGTCGTTTTTTTTGTCAGTGTTAGACATAACTTTACAAATTAATTACACAACGTTATACGAAAAAAACTCAAAATTTTCTTATATTAAAATATTAAGAAAATGGTCTTATGTAACATACATTAAAAAAAAAATACGACTTGCCGTTTAGACGTGATTCAATTTTTTTTATCTGAGGCTACTGAGGGTATCTGCACCTTAAAAGCGCATGCACACATAGCACCGCGCGCACATATGAGTTGAACTATCTATACCTTTGTAGTCCGATTTTAAATTTATTTAAATTAAATTCTATTCAAAAAAATGCTACCTTGTTTACAATCCCAAACAAACGTTTAATAAACAATGAAACTAGCTACAATAAAGAAAAACATCAGTCACGGAACATTGATTAATAGATGTAATCTCCTAAGCAGTGACCCTGACCTTCACGACGCTTCCTTCTAATGTCGTAAGCAGTGACGAGACTGCAAATGGACGTATTCATAACATGTACATAAGGTTTCTCAGAAACAATCATGGTCAAGGTGACTTGGGAGCCACTTGTTGCAATTTAATTATTGACTTGAATCTAAAAAACCAAGCTTATACTCTTAGCTCTCTTACTAATAAACGCGGAATAAAGTTATACCAGGTATAACTAAGGTATACCCATACATTTTCAGAGGTTAATACCTGGTATAACTTTATTCTGCGTTTATTTGTAAGAGGGTAACCCTCTTACTAATAAACACGGAATAAAGTTATACCAGGTATAACAAAGGTATAACAATACATTTTCACAGGTTTATACTTGGTATAACTTTATTCCGCGTTTATTAGTAAGAGGGCTATTCCTTTTTTGTCCATGCTGTTAGATTGTGGAACTCACTTCCGTCTAGTATCAGAAATTAATCCTATCTCACTATTAAGAATACGTTCAAAAGAGCATTTACTTTCCTCACGTCTGATTTTTAAAATGGTATATAATAAATTAAGTAGATACGTATATATTTTAGAATTATGTATTTATATAAGTATTATGTTTGTGTATTTGTTTATGTTTCTATTTCTTAGTTTAAGTCGTTCACTATAATATTGTCTACATGTCTTTTTCCATTTCTCATTTTTAGCTGGTCTTCTGGTAGAAATTTCTTAAGAAATAAGCAGTGACTTTGTACTCTATTGCCTCGATGTGTTGCCTTTATATTTTATATTGTGTGTACATTAATTACAAAATAAAAAAAACGTGTCTATCAAGTATCTAACTTTCAATTTAAATCTGCCTAGCCTTTTTCTAACTATGTTAGGATTGATAGCAGCTGAGTACCAGTATTTTATATGGAGCTACTGCCTCTCTGACCTCCACAACCCAGTAACTGGGTAACACGATAGATACCTACAACTTGGCAAGACTGGTGTCAGATTTTCTGTTTTTTTTGTATTGCGTTTGACCACTATCCCACCTGACGATAAGCGATGATGTGGTCGACGGTGAAGCACGCTTGCCTAGAAGTAACCTTTTTCTGATAGAGCCCACGCACTGTTGATGCCACGGACACATTCCCCTAGATTGTAGCTATCGGGCAATACAGACTCCGGCTGGGAATTCTGGCTAAATTACTACGGACTATTCTTACTGGCAATGATCTAGAATGGAAATTGGAGAAGAAAGTCAAGAAATCTCGGTATGATCTACCCAACTACAGATCAACCACGGCAAGCGTGGCTTGTTTAAGATCCTTACTCCGCTTTAGTGCCGTCAAACGGTTACTTGCTAAAGCATACTCCTTAATAAGCGCAATGTTAAAAGATTGTGAAGAAACCTGGATTTTTCGTATGACTAATACTTTTCCTTTAGAGAAATAATTAACAACACGATATTTTTTTGCTTCTTTTGCATACTGCTCCAAAACATCTTGGATATTTAAAAATATAATTACACAGACAAAATTATGTCTACAATTTCTAGGACATGTAACACAAAAAATATTTTGCAAACAAAACTGTCCAAATGGAGGTCCAATATTGATATTCCTTAACCAGGCAGTTCGTCCTGTGTGACTGTAATTATTAAGCCACCAAACTTTTTGTAAACAGAAAAAGATCTCAACTGACTATGAAATAAGATCACTCTTATGTCCTTGGTTTTCGACAAAGTTGTTAACGCAAGCCGTAATTTGGAAGCCCAAGTAGGCCGTTAAGTGTAAAAAAGACAGACCTACCGCACGCAAAATTTTGGCAGGCAACTAAATAACACACATGTTAAAGCGCTGCCTCTGCTTAAGTACATACCTACTACGCCTGTGTGTGTTGTATCTAAATACATGGTAATAAGAAACTTAACTCTTGTAAATAAACGTAATTCTGAATATTTTGTTTCTGGTGTTGGAATTAGACCGGTCGGTAAGAATTTAGATGAAAATTCCTTACCTACGTTTTACACACATAGGTACACACGCCTAGGAGTAAATATAAACTACACAACGCCACTTGCTACGACTATTTGGATTTTAAATATTCCTAAATCTGTCTTTTAGCATTATTATTATTAACTGTAACAAATTTATGTTATCTCATCATAATAATATGCAAATGAATACGGAAGTCGATCAAATAACGCCCTCAAACGATTCATCGAATCCGTTGACTTAGTTTACAAACAATTGGCTAAAGACCGTGATACGAATATAAATGACTCACGAACTTTTACAATAACAGCTCTTAGGGCCAAGACGAAGTGACATTCAAACAGTTTAGCGATTGTCAAAAACAGAAGGACTGTCTATCTGATCTCAAGGGCTCAAACACAAAACTGCGAATTGACGCGATGCGAATTCGCAACGCAGAAAACAGCTAAGCAGCAAGGGCTCAAACACAAAACTGCGAATTGACGCGATGCGAATTCGCAACGCAGAAAACAGCTAAGCAGCAAGGGCTCAAACACAAAACTGCGAATTGACGCGATGCGAATTCGCAACGCAGAAAACAGCTAAGCAGTAAGGGCTCAAACACAAAACTGCGAATTGACGCGATGCGAATTCGCAACGCAGAAAACAGCTAAGCAGTAAGGGCTCAAACACAAAACTGCGAATTGACGCGATGCGAATTCGCAACGCAGAAAACAGCTAAGCAAGGAACAAGCTCGTAGATTTTTACGATGCATCGTCGCACCGCACTTTTGTGTTTGGGCCCTAACCCAGTAACTGGTAACACGATATCCGCTAATACGCTCAATTAACGTGCTTTCCGAGGCAGGCAAAAGTCTCGGTATTTAATGGATGGTTACCCATCCACGGAACTTCCTCGGCTAGCGATGCTTCACCTTGAGGATCGACCCGTGGGGGTATTATTATTTAGCACGATCGTTGACATGCGCTATTAAAATTTCGCCTAAATGAAGTGAAATGAAAGGATTACATCCTTTTATCATCATCATCCTTTAAATGTTCCCACTTCTGGGAAACAGGCTTTCACTCTGTGAGAGGGAATGGTCCGTACCACCACGCGGGCCCAGTGCATTTTTGGTTCTAGGACATGCCGGTTTCCTCACGATGTTTTCATCCACCGTTTTGAGAGCAGTGGTGATGAAATAATTTACAAAAAGTAAAGCGCCTGCCTCATATCTGCAATCCCTTAAGGTCTATCCACACATATCAGGGCCGTGCCAGGGACGTGACAGGGCCGGGCCTAGGCATTTAAGATTCGTCACTGGCCCGTGCACGAACGTGTGTGAACGAGTTCATATAAAATGTACACACCGATATTTTTTTGAGCCTCTGACCGTCCACGTCCCACATATCCTCACATTTTGGACTTCTGACATTCGTTTTTGCAGATACAATGGCGTTACAGTCCTTTGTTTTCTGCCATTTAAGAAATGTCTTTGTTCGAATCTAGTAAATAAATACTGCTTTTAAAGCTACATTGCATGAATGTGAAATATGCAAGCAGAAAAGTTGAAGTTATCGGAAAATTCTCGACGGAATATCTACGATTCTTTTCATGAATTTTTGCATTTCAATAAAGCGTGAATATTGAAGTCTGTATCAAGACGTTTACAATAATTATTTGAATAAGAATAGCAGATACTATACATAAAATTCTTATAACAATGTAGTTACTTTGAAAATATAATTTTCATTTTAAGTGAAGTACGGAAAAAGTAAAAACTTAAAAATCAAACTGTGCTCGCAATAGCAAACTTGTGACGCATACGAATGAATGAACAAGTCGTTTTATACAACGTGATTTTAGTCACACTAAAAAATCGTGCAGTATAATAACGTTTTAAAATGATAGAATAAGCTAAGGCTATCGACGTCACTAAGTATTGGTCGAAGAAAATTGAAATAAGGAACAAGGAATCATCGAGAAGAAGAAATAGAAGAATTATAAAAAGTTTAAAATAAAATCCTTACCAGCACATAAACGCAGTGTGTACAAATAAATCCGACGACCAGTGTACCGATACCTCCAGCTGCTAGACCTGCATTCTTGAACGCAGCTGGCATAGCCAGGATACCAGATCCCAGCGATGACTTTAGTAGATGCACCAGAGAACCTATTGTCCTGAAAGGTAAAATATGTGTTAGTCTTCTAAAAACATTTTAGTTCGTGGAGAATAAAGACTAATAGAAAGTATATTGTGGAAGAGAACAAAAAGCGTTATGATTTTGTTAAAAACTTAAAATTATCCACTGTCTCTATGTTTTCCTTTTTGATTATACATTATCTTTAGAAAGAACTAGAAGCCTCAAAAAATCTCAAAATTGCGCTGTCATCAGATACCAAGGGTACAAATTTGACAACTTTAAATAAAAAAAAATAAAAAAACATAGGGACACAGTATATCTTTCTTTTTCGTTTCATGGAATATAGGCAATAGGCGAGAGCCAAACCTTGAATTATGACTTTCTACTTAGAAAAGAATAGCAATTTATTTATTCGGCATCGGCACAGGCACAACACAACAGCAAAAAACATGAAGTAAACCACAAAAAGAACAGCAAAGTCAAATTGCGCTGAACGTGCCCATACCAAAAGGGTTACCAACTCAGGATCTCAAGATACCTTACTAAGGGCTCTTAGGATATTCAATCGGACACAAAACGTTTTCCAATGACAAACACATAAGTTGATTTCTGAAGCAGAACTTCTAATAAAACCTGTACAAAAGCTTTAATTTACTTTCAATAAGTTACTTACGAGTTAGGGTGCTCCACTTTTCTGTGCTCAAAAGGATTGTAGGCTTTTTCATTGATTATTTCTTTTGAGCCTAAACTTAGAGTTGATTGGAAGCCGGGATTCGCCGCGAGGTTTGCTCTGAAAAGTGATTGAAAACAGATTTATTTGGGATTGCCAAGTTTTGAGTTAGATGGTTTTGAATCAGTTGTAATTTTTCTTATATTTAGAATTGAGATACCTGTTTTGCTGTTTGATATTTCAAACAGATACGTGGACGTTGCTGACCACTTTTTAGCTTTATTTGTCTGTACGACAGACACAGGTAGAGGCTTTTTAGAACTATGTACTAGTTGTCTGGCATTTTGCTGAACTGGACCTATTTGGCGCAGCCTTGAGACACACAATGTTACTATGTCTAATTTAAGTTTTGTTTTATATTTGTATCTGCCTCCGTATCTTCCTTTTGTCTTACTTGGCTTGTGCCCAAAAAATTTTAATTTTAGGGTTCCGTACCCAAAGGGTAAAACGGAACCATATTACTAAGACTCCGCGGTCCGTCGGTCTGTCTGACACCAGGCTGTTTCTCATTAACCATGATAGCTAGACAGTTGTAATTTTCACAGATGATGTGTTTCTATTGCCGCTATAACAACAAATACGAAAAACAGAATAAAATAAAAAAATAAGTGGGTGTCCCATACAACAAACGTGATTATATTTCCGTTTTTTGCGATAATGGTGCGGAACCCTTCGTGCGCGTGTCCGACTCGCACTTGGCCGGTGTATTTCCTTTTGGCGAAGGACCACTTTTCAATAAATAAGTAAATGGCTAGATACCACAGTAAAAAATGAATAAATGCAATGCTTCATGACTTTAATATCCAAACCACAATAACAAAACGCCGAATGGAACTCAAAACCGCAGAATAATTTTCGGTACCAACTTTCGAACAATCACGTAACTTTATTGTCCTAACGATTCTATTACTTTAATAACTTATACGTAACATTTACGAACATAGTATGGTCTAAACTGACTTAAAGCTACCTAATGTATCTATGTATGTCTCATCTAGGCTGTAAGGGTCTAGAAAGATCATCTTGAAAACTTATCTCCGTCCGCGGCTCCACTCGCGTCGTTTTAGTAGTTTCCCCAATATTTATTCTGATATAAGCTATATTATCTACTGTAAGTTTCATCAAAATTGTTACTGCAGTTTTTGCGTAAAATACGGACAAACATTCACAAACTTTTACATTTAAATACTATACTGGCCTATAGATAGAAACCAAAGAATAGATAGAAAAATCAAATTAATAATTAATAATTTATTTATTTAGATTTATTATTTGAATAATAACCAATTTTTCTTCATAAAACATCAATTTTTTTTTTTTTTTTTCGGATTTCTCTCATTAAACTCTATAATTTTTTACCTAAATAGGTTTTTGACTTCTATCTTTTTTAAGTTAAAATGTTACTAATGTATCACATCATCATCAACATCATCATCAGCCTATTAATGTTCCCACTGCTGGGACATAGGCCTACTCTCTGTGAGAGGGATTGGGCCGTAATCCACCACGCGGGCCCATTGTGGGTTGGTGGATGTCACATTGTCTTCGATTTTTTGTTTCTTGGACATGGCGGTTTACTCACGATGTTTTCCTTCACCGTTTTTGAGAGCAGTGGTGATGAAATAATTTACACAAAGTAAAGCGCCTGCCTGTGTTTGAACCCACGACCTGCAACTTGTAAGTCGCAGCCGATACCACTGGGCCACCACTGCTCTTTATGGTATTCTACTTTGTTTAAAAAAGTACTTCAAAATGTTGATTTCCTAATAAAAATTCACGAAAATGAAATATTTGGGCCAAAATAAACATGCTTTCTTACCACAAAATTACATTAAAATAAAAATCTTTTTTATGCCCGCAAAAACGATGTTTACCATTTTGGTGACGTAATACTGGTACATATACAAAACAGTCCTGGCGACCGGCACTCATTCGATATTTAATTTACCGTCGCCGGAAAAACAGGGTCTTCAAAATCAAAATCAAAAATGTATTTATTTAATAATTTAGGTATTTTCCGTCTCCCTTTTGTATTTGTATATAGGTTTGTTTTTGTTTTTAGAATTTTCAAATGTATATAAGTTAATAAAAAAAAAAAATATATATAATGATAATATATAATGATTAGGCCATTAAGCGGCACTTTCGAACGTCAAAACGTGTGACGTGTGTGTTATAAGTTTCACGTGTGTTGCTGTGTATCTGTATAACTGTTTATCTGTATATCTGTGTGTCTGTCTGTGACATCATGGCGCCAAACGGATGAACCGATTTTTATTTTATTAGTTTTGTTTGAAAGGTGATTTTGTCGTGAGTATTCTTAGCTATGTTTGAAGAAAATCGGTTGAGCCGTTCAAAAGTTATGGGCATTTTACTGTTTAAATCGGGGTGTTTTCGCGAGATAAATGTGTCGGGGTTTTTTTTTAAATTTTGAAATTTTACTTGTAAGACTGAACTGACAGAAGACAACTACTAGTTTATGCCTATATGACGTCATGCCATGGCGGCTCGTGTTTTAGGTTACGTGCTAAAAATATACATATATATATTAAAAATGTCGGTTTAAAACAATAATGTGGTTTTATGACTCAGAGTCTACATATAAGTATATTTTTACATAAATTTTAAACTTTATCAAATTTCATAATTTATTTTTAACACTTTCGGTAGTTACCTTTCCGACCTTCATACGGATGACGCCGTAGGCTAAAGCTACTGTAATGAGTACAATAATATCCCAAACTTAAGCTCTTATCGTGGTCCCAGAAGCAGACAGACATTTATTTGCCTTTAAGATAAGACTAACTGCTTATTATGTAATTTCTACAAATTACTTGTGCCAAAGTTGCTCCTTATTTGGTTCTTGGGTACGAAAACGTTAACATTAGAGTACGACTAAATTTTCCTTCGGTTTTGGTCGTATGATCTTGTGCTGCGCTGTGTCGTGCGTGTGAACTTGCGTACTCGTTTCAATGTATTAAGGATACTTAGGGTGCCTTTCCACCAGAGATGTGCTATGCATCTATACTGCAAGGATGTGAAATCTAAGCACTATGTCATCGTTTCCACTGATGCTAAGCTATGAAGATGCGCCGCCGCGAGGTAGCTGTGCGAGGAAGATTCGCAGCTCGAGCTATCCGATGTATCGACAGTAGGGAAGACACAGTGGCAGTGTGGCTCTCACATAGCTCAGCTCTGCACATAGCTACACCACTCACGACCATCCATAGCACGCATTCAGAGCATGCATCCATCCATAGAAAAAAACATAGCTTTGTAGAACCGGTTTCCACCAGTGCTATGCTATATGGAACAATGAATTTGCTTGGTGGATATCAAACGAATCCATAGCAACGTAGCTTAGCATATCTCTGGTGGAAAGGCACCCTTAAGCAGTGGTGTCTCATCCGATACAAAGAAACCGTGCCGACATACTGTACTGATTATACTGATTCTTTTTTGTACATCGATCGCGTTCGGTTCCGTTCCACGGATATAGATGGTGATCTATCCATGGCCGTGGAACGGAACCGAACGCGATCGATTTACAAAAAAATATCGGTATAATCAGATGAAAAACGCTAGTTACGTCAGCACGGTTTCTTTGTATGGGATGAGGCATTTGTATGCTAGTATTATATTATCTGTGCCTTAAGGTACCGTGCAGTGTTCGGGGAAAAACTTGCCTATGTAACTTTGCGATCGTGGAGCTATAAGCAAATAACTTCAATTGGATTAGTGATTCCATATATTTTACTAATCTTATCTTACTACTATTATAAACGTGAAAGTTTGTGAGGTTGAATGGATGGATGTTTGTCACTTTTTTACGCAAAATATTTTGAACGGATTTTGATGAAATTTTACATAAATATAGCTCATACATCAGAATAACACATAGGCTATCTTGACATCACACACACATCACATCATCAGCCTATTAATGTTCCCACTGCTGGGACACAGATCTCCTCTCTGTGAGAGGGAATGGGCCGTAATCCACCACGCGGGCCCAGTGCGGCAGGCTACCTTACTTCTTACTAATATTATAAATGTGTAAGTTTGGATGGATGTGTGTGATGTATGTTCGTTGCTCAATCACGCCAGAACGGCTGAACGGATCTGGATGAAATTCGGCACAGAAATAGATTATAGTCAGAAATAGCACATGGGATACTTTTTTATCCCGGGAATATGATCCCTCGGAATAATTTTCGACTTTAATGCGGCCTACAAACAAATAATTGTATTTTTGGTTTAATGTTTCAGTTTAGAGCTTAAATAACTATTCTTGATACCCACATAAAAGTTTGTTGAAACATGAATGAATGTTTTTCTTAGATATTCTCAAATATTTTCAGGTGTTTACGCCCCCGAAATCTTTAAACTTTCTTATGGTTATTACGCGTCGAAGATCTCAGTTGACATGTGGATAATAAATAGAGAAAATATCGCTTAATTTTCTTGTTAAAGATAGGTTTATGCGTAGACTTGACTTTTGAAAAGGTCAAAAAAGTTATCTTATTTTTCTTGCTAGTTATTAAGAAAATTGATGGAACCTCAATATTATAGTTTAATTTAGATAAAAATACATATAAAGATCATCATTATTTAATTTTAGTTGAAAGACGTCCACAGATGACATTAGACCTCCATTAAGAGGGGACTCTAGTGAGACTTTCTCCATACAAACACATTCTGCTGTTTTCTTCGTGGATAATGCCTCTAGAGCAATGATTTTTTTCCATAAAATCAAGGTCTAATTAATACGTGCCTGTATCATTTCCTTTTTTCCAAAACATAATCACAAAAGAAATATGACAATCCAAAAATGCCCGTTTTTACCGCCATGTTCAGAAGACTTTCAGACAAAATTTATAAGTTTTTAACAAAAAAGGAAATAATAGGAGCATAGATATACTTTTCCTCTAAATTTTGATATAAGAATTTTTTAGATCAGACCAGTTTTCATGAAGAAAACAGCAGAATACGAAACGTCTTTTAGTCAAAGTTTTTGTAGGTAAAATCAGCCTGAGCTGCAGTTGTCCCTTTCGCACTTTACGGGGTGAGGTTGGAGGTGACGCGACGGCAAGAGTTTCTTCAAATACCTATTTTCAAATTCCTGTTGACTAGAGTCCGCTCTTAAGACTCACCACATCGACCGGTCCTTTACTTCTTGCATTTAGCGAACTTATGCTGTCCACACCAGGTCATTGGTCTACCGTATGGGTGGTTTTACAACGTTTATAAAAGTAAAAACTCACGAAAGAAGGATTAATATTTTTTTTCAAAATAGCTTTCCCACAAATTATTATAAAAGACGGTAATTCCTTATTAAATAAAGAGTCCTAGATAAAAAAAAAATACGTGCCAATTAAAACACCGGCCAAGTGCGTGTTGGACTTCGCACATTTGGGTGCCGTACCAAATTGCAAAACAAAGTTGTTTGTAATGTAGTAGAAAAAATGAGGTAATTCCAAAGAAAAATCTGAATGATTGATATTCTTTAGTAAAAAATACGTAATAATAAAAAATATCACCAAATTTGAAGCCAATGGGATATCATAACAACTTTTGTGCCCATATTTGCAAAATACAATTCAATTCTATTCTAATGGGAAGTCAGAAAATTTTTCGGAACAAAATTTTATGAAAAAAATGGTTGATTTTGGTGACTTCTCATTTCATTGTTTCCTATATTTTTTAAAACAAAAAACTCACTATTTATTTACTCAACGAGTTTTAAACAACCCATTAGATGGGGTAGGTATTTTTTTTTTCTCGTGACCCCTTTTTTCTGTATGGGAGACCACTAAAGAAATTAAAAAAAAAAAACATTTTGTAGAGCTTTGGGTAAACAAGATACTTATATTGTGTAAATTTTAAGACTGTAGCTCCAACCGTTTGGCTGTAAAACCTTAGAGACAGACGACGGACAAACGGACAGACAGACGGACACGCAATAGGGCTCCGTTTGGTCCCTTCGGGTACGGAATCCTAAAAAGTGCCAATTAGGAAAAAAATGGTTAAAAAATGGATAAAATGTTGGGCAATGGTCCGTTATGAGTGTTTTACTGGTTTGACCTGGCCAATTTTCAGCGAGTAATTCGTTCCTGAGGAATTTTTCATTCTTTAATAAGCAGTTGCTTAGCCTACTCTAGGTATTTTTTCTGTTTCATGACTGAATATTATTCAAACAAAGAAATTATTATATAAACAGCGACTCTATAGAACTATCATTCAATAAAATCGTTTGTTCTGTGTGGGAATCGAACGCACACGTAGCGTGTTGCGACCCATTCTTCAGCTACTATGCCAAACATGCTGTTCACTAGAAATGTTTTAGAAATTTCCAGTCTTATAAAAGTGATTTATCGTCGTTTCAGACAAAAGATGTCTATGACTGAAAGTAGATCTACTTCAGCCGTCGCCATATCAACCAAAAATCGTTTAATTATAATGAAGATAAAATACCCACGCGCCATTGAAATTGAACCCTGATGCCTTGCTCTTTGACGAATTCTCTTGGAATTCCAGATCTTTACGAGCAGACTTATCACAAAGACATGACACCTTATTTACTTTTAATGCGATATCCCGAATTTAGAGGATACTTACGTTGAATTAAAATTCTCGAGCACAATACTGCCTTTTTTCTCTTCGTTCCCCATTATGCCGTGTTTCTGCAAAGAAAGATATAAAGATTAGACTTGCTTTAGTTCGGTAATGCTTGTTTTTTTACTAGGTACAACTGAGCCGTGACATAAATTTTATTAAACGACTGTTTCTGACACTTTGAAGTAAAAAAAAAGTTTATTATCGCATGACTTAATGATGTAGACATTTCGTGGGCGAAAAGGAATTTGTTAGTGTTTAAAGTACAAATAAAATTTGATGAAGGCGCTATATACGTCCCAATGTTAACGCCGTACTGGCCGTGCGCCCGCTCGATGCCAAAATATTAATATTGAACCTCCTTTTGAACAGTCTTGTTTGCAAAATATAATTTGATTTACTTAAGCTATGTTAGTTACGAAGAAATTCCAGCCATAATTTTTCTGTGTGTAAATATTTTTAAACATCCTAGTCGTTTAGAGAAGTTTCCAAAAATTGCGAAAAAATATCGTGTTGTTTATTATTTTTTTAAAGTAAAACTATTAGTTACACGAAAGAACCTTGTGTTCAAAATTATGTACATGAATCAATAAGAAATATATATTTTTTTCAAACCTTTTAATTTAGCCGTTACTAAGGAGGATGCTTTAGAAAGTTACCGTTTTACGGCACGTAGGTCCTTAAGGGTTTTAAGTTTGAGCAAACTGTGTGGTCTCAACACCCATTCTAATTTGTGAGGAGAAAAAAAATCACAAAAGAGGCGTTCATAAAAAGATAAACATTTTATGTACCAACATAAAAGAAAAAAATATGTGACCATTACGTGACACAAATCTTTCACACTTTCTGTTTAATCCCATTATCTAATACCCCATAACCACCGGCTTTTTATCTTCACGTAATACAGAAAAAAACTACTTGAAACTACAAAAAAAAACAGCTGTACATGATTACCGTTACGTCATGGAGGTAATTTTCATTTCGTCAACTGTCTGTCAGAAATACAGAACAACATAATTTGACAGACGGCGAATCGAGGAACTAAAGCTGTAAGTACTGAATTTTGCTTGCTGTTGGTCGGTTTCTTTGTATGTAACGCCACTGCGAAAGGTAAAGTTATAATGGTCGAGTTGTAAGATAATAATCGTTGATAATCGTATGAAGCGTACTTTTGACGCGTACGTAATCGGTGTCAAGTAAGCCGAAGTGGGCCGCGGTGAAACGCACCGATGATGTTCAGGCGCTGGATGTGTTAAAATGAAGTATATTAATATTTATTTACCAAAAAGCTAAGCAAAACATCATTCATTATAGTTAAAATAAGATTCGTTTTGTTGAGTCAATTTCTGGTACATCTTTGATGTCTATAATATTTAGTAAGTTTGATCAACAGTTGAAGTAGCATAACTTTTTGTCATACATTAACAAACACCTTTGTTAGAATTTCAATAGTGATTTCACAACAAGTGGCGCCGTTCTGATATTCAGGTGACAATCATTAAAATAATCTTGAGTGATTACTGTAATTTTGTATGTAGTTGTCCAGATATTAAGTACCTATGAACATAAAAGTTAAGAGTAGTATTTATCCAGACAGATTTAGATGACTCATTACACTCAATTTCGTAATCCCCACAAAAAAGAGCATGAAAAAATCACGATGAGTCACCGTAGGCCTAGCATAATAGTTACTGGTACTAAATAATCAAAGCCACATCCAGTCTTCGACATATCCAAGGATACGTCGTCGGCGGTATGATAAACGAGTCCAACTTTTTTAGCCAGCAAACATTTGGAAACGAGCCCCCATTATGTTTTTTTTTGCAAAAACCGGACGGCCGGTAATTGGAAATCGGAATTTCGAACGATGAAAATTAAAATTGCGAACTTTAACTGGGCTCATGTTTTTGGCTTGTTGTGTAGGCATGCTGGGTATTTTGATTTCTGATGTTGATGGTACGAAGTGAGCTATTTTACGGTTATTGAACTCTAGAGATTCCATAATTTTAATTTGCTGATTCCAAAATATTAAAATACATAAACAGAAGGTTATTTTTTGGGTATACATTATTTTAGTTGCTGTGTGTGCGAAGTCCTGACTACCTTTACGTGTAGACGTGACCTCTGACCAAATATAGACAAGGTTAAATATTATTCATTCAAAAACGGTTACCACCTGTTATATGTGACGCATCACGGTGCTTGCTTGTAGACGTATAGTATAAACCTGAGAATACCATAACTATCTATAATAGCTTGTTTTGGAAATTACGTAAGTTAATGATTCTATTAACATATTTATCAATCAGGATAAAACCGTTGTTTCGAAACAGCGTTCTCATGACACAATTGCATTTGATTGTGGTTGAATTAGCATATAAATATAAGGTGGCATTGAATAAAGCCTTCGGATACCTACATGAAGAGAATTACAACATGAAAATTTATTGGGTTTTTATCACTTTTTGTTATGTGAGTAACACTTAGAAGCTGGTATAGGTTACTGAAAAGCTAAAGACAAAGACAAGACAAAGTCTGACAAAGATTTTTTTTTTCCACTAGGCCACCAAGCGGCACTTTTGAACGTTACATTAATATTTACAAGGAATAAAAATTCATTCTACCGTGCATTCGGAAAGTAGCTTGTTATGGAGAAGAACGCACAAGAAACTCCATACTTACTCTTTTAAAAATAAAAGAGTATTTTTACAATATTTAGGCACCCAGAATAAAGTGGCCATGAGCTGGCTACGTCTGTGTCCGGTTTTCGCAGTTGGTGAGCGATTAGCTAATGCCCTGCGTATCGTGGGTCGGTTTCACGAGGCACCAATATTTGTAAAGACTATAATAGACACTGAACGCCATGGGAGCAACTGGAGTGAGTTGATTGGTATAACACTGTGGTATGGCCAAAAATAATTCGAGATAAGATAGTCAATGCCAATGTGCCATGCCATGTTTGCTACCAAACAGATGCCCACTGGGGTAGACTTACACTTGAGTGGGGAATCGAGAGCGTGAATCAATCACTATAGTGTAGGACTATTTCAAAACCTGTCAACCTGTGTGTACGAGCACTTGGTTGCTAATACACATGTATTATGCTAAGTTGAGATGGAAGAAAACTATTCTTGCTGACTTCTTGATAAAATATTTATTGATTTGTACTTGTTTACAATAGAACGGTCGAAAGTGTAGTCAAAGTCAAAGTCAAAGCCATTTATTTGCATTAAATGCGGTACAAAAGATGGTATAAATAAGTTATTAGCACAATGACACATTTCGCCATAAGTTGGCATGCAAATATTATATTGTGTTAAGGTGCTTACAATAAGCAGATCTCTAATAATCTTATAACACATAACACATTATTTTTATTAGGTATTTAACCTGTTAGGTTTAAAAAAACTCTTCAAAACACTTAGTTTACATATTAGACTATGAAATTATATGGTTAACAATACATAAAATATAAATCAAACAATACCATAAAAGGCAGTAGGTAGGAATTACAACAACTAATAACAAAATAATCTACAATGCATTCCTGTGATGATAAGATTGACATGGTGATCTTGTTAGAAATTCGTTTATAGAATAAAAGCTGTGAGAAATGAGCCAATTTTTAAAAACTATACAGAATTTTCTGTAAGGGAGATCGGTTATAAAGGTTGGTATAGAATTATAAATAAGAGGGACCATGTAAACACAACTACGCCTCAACAATATTAGTATGAATGTCGCTTTACATTAAGTAACTTCACGAACTAGAGTTTTGTCTTAATAGAACTGAGAATGATAAGGTTAATTTAACAATATGTCCTTCCATATAGGTTGTTTTAAGTGATGACAGAAAACCCAAATATATCAAGCAAACACTAAAATGAGTCATGTATGGAGAAAAAGACAATAGACCCAAATGAGTATTATTAGATTAAAAAAACAGGTTGTTAAATTATATTAAGAGTAGGTACTATGTGTTTTTTTGTGGTATGATTAGCATTAGGTGATTCATTTTGTTAGAGATTTGTTTTCTTAGAACTTTATAGTTTGTTTTTCTCAGCTTCGCTGCCTCGTTCCTATGTGCGAAATAAACCACGGTGAAACACATCGTGAGGCTAACATATCTGCAATATTAGCTTTTTGACTAACTGTCAGATCCTTAACCCCTTGTATGCCGTAATTTGTGGCTAATATATCTGCAATATTAGTTTTTTGACTAACTGTCACATCCTTAACCCCTTGTATGACGTAATTAACTGAACCAATTAAAAAATCATTGTGTCTCGCTTTGATCTGCTTTCATCGGCATCGGCATATGAGAGGTTTAGTTATTTCAAAGGATTAGATTTATTTATTAGGATTTTCTATTAATTCGATAGGCTGGACTCACACCCACTTTCAACAGTCGCGGCGAAAAGACTCAATTGTCTTGAAGCCAGAACAGCGGCGGAGTTATAAATAAAAACCACTACCATCCATATCAAGCAGAAAACAGAACCAAGCGTGGCCAATAGGAACAAAGGGAACTGTTTATCAGGCTGTGAGAAACTGCACTGGAAGTAAATAGAGACAATAGAGCAACGAGATGCCTCTGCAGCTACTGCAGCAAGACATTGTCAAGACTTGACGTACGAACCATGTGGGGAAATGAGTGTCATTGTTTACTTATAGAAATTAATGACTTGTGATAATTGTAACTCTAAATATTATAAAAGCCAAAAATTGCACTTAGCACTCATTGTACAATGTTCAAAACATACGGATAACTTTGATCGCGAGTTGTGGGATTTGTGTGATGTCATGTAATTTTCGTTGTTACACGCCCTAAAAATGCATGATGCCATCAGCATTCCATGGATGTATCTTTGTAACCGCGGAAGCCTTCAACTCTCTGAGGAAAGGCCACCATGGCAAACCCAACACTACATGTCAAGGTCCGTTGGTGCACAAACCTGTTGATGTTGCAATTTACTTAACACGTTATCGCCATTTTGTTATAAGGTGTTTTACTGTAGAAACAAATGACAATAATGATACTATGCCGCTCACTCAAGACAAAAATGCAGCTTGTGTGATACAGAAAGACAGGCGCGATGTGACAATGCGTTTATATTTCGTTGACGCAACGTTGTCGCATTGTCGCATACCACCTGTTTGCAGGAGTCTTAAAGGCTTTTGTAGCTGTACATGTGCAGCTAGTCTCAAAATATTACAACTTGACATCATAATAACAAATAATACAAATAATTATAATTCCTACTCAGGAACCGCCCCTATTACCTTGAGTTTCTATGCGTGATTAGTGACCCATGGCAATTGATGACTGATAAGCCATCCTTCATGCCATTCCTAGTAAACCTTGAATACTTGATTGTTTATGTCAGTTATGAGGATTGCTTAAATAGCAATGGATCAAAAGCTGAACCTATCAAAAGTAGACCCGACAAGGATGCAACAAACTTTTCTTATAAAAATGTTGGATATATCCGTAAAACAATATTTAATAAAAACCGGCCAAGTGCGAGTCGGACTCGTACCATTTTCTTAAAAAACGGCAAAAAAATTACGTTTGTTGTATGGGAGCCCCCTTAAATATTTATTTTATTTTGTTTTTAGTATTTGTTGTTGTAGCGGCAACAGATATACATCACCTGTGAAAATTTCAACTGTCTAGCTATCACGGTTCATGAGATACAGCCTGGTGACAGACAGACAGACAGACAGACATACAGACAGACAGACAGACAGACAGACAGACAGACAGACAGACAGACAGAAAGACAGACAGACGGACCGCGGAGTCTCAGTAATAGGGTCCCGTTTTTACCCTTTGGGTACGGAACCCTAAAAATTGTCGTCGCCTCGGTTTAGTATTGTCATTTCGTACCTTTCTGTTGCAGCCTTTATGGCGGTACTCGAAAAAAAATAACAGTGGCATGTCATATCTGAGCAAATTATAAAATAAAAAATTATCTTTGAAACTAAATTAAAATTCATGAAATAAAAAGTTATTGGTAACTTCTTTGACAATGATGACTAAATATTATATCAAGGTCGTTGAATGACGGGATAATCGAATGTCATTACAATGATTAATCTCTATTTGTTTCAGGGTTATATACTAAGTTGACAGTTTTACGGCATTACAACAGTTATTTGTGCATCGTAATCGTGAAACATGGCGGTCTTTAGGGCGAAACAAGGCCATGGAATTAGTTCGTCCTACTCTAAATATTCAACTTGTTTAGGCCGGCTATAGTCATGGAAAACTATTTTAGTTTTTAGCATAAAACGGGTGGCGCTAAAGTAATGTCATAATATGAATTTGCCTTAATTTTTGTAGATGGCGCCAAATGTCACTGTGGTTTGACATTTATTTTGTAGAAATATAGAGAATTAGTTATCAACAAGCCATGGAGCGATAAACACCTCAAGAAAGTGGAATTATTGTTAGTGCTTATTTTAAAAATTTCGACGTAGGCCATTTCCACAACAAACAAAATTTGCGTTTCTGGGGCACAGAAAATCCACATGAAATGCATGAAGAGCCATTGCATCCCCTCAAAGTCACTGTTTGGTATGGAATTTTGCAGTGAAAAATTTATTGACCCTTAGTGCCAGACGTTTTGCGAGCAACAATTCAAAATGTCGTAAAAGGAGCACAATATTGTGCATCAACTCGGGAGCCATTTGTGCGATATATTTTTTTCCTATTAAAGTCATCAATTCTACACTTTTAAATAAACTTTTCATGAAAACAGAATCCATTATTTTTCATTTGTAACAAAATGGCAGCCAATACAAATTATGACATTACTTTTGCGCCATCCAACAAATTGACGACGTATACTTTGGCCTTGGAATGAGCATGTACTCTAAGTGCAACTTTTTAAGGCAGGCTTAACTCATAGAAAAAACTATTTCAGTTCCTCGTTTGAATGATGGATGGTAATCGTGCAGTCAGTGAAAAAATGTTTTTTTTTCTTTATGTGACACAGAACAGTTCGTGGTTGAGTAATAACAGCCGCATGCGCCGATCTTCAAGGTAAAGCAACCGCTTACCGAGGTTGGTTGGTGGATGGGTGAATTACACACTGAGACTCTGTGCATCGGCAAGTACGATAGGCCAATGCGGTAGTCAAAAAACCAGATAACAGTCTTCCCAACGGGTAACGTGTAACCCAGTTACTGAGTTGAGGAGGTCAGATAGGCAGTCACTCCATGTAAAATACTGGTATACAGCAGTATCCGACTAAACTGGAAGCTGACTTCAACGCAGCAACGTAGTTGGAAAATGGCTGGGCAGATTGTTATGACATTAAGATATTTGCAACCCTATTGAAGAACGTTTATGGGTAAATAATTTCCCTAACTTGTATTATGTGTAGAAATATCTTTTAAACGCTGCTGCTAGTTACATAAATATGATCAGCATCATCATACCAAAGAAAGATAAAGGATGCCGTACCTACTTATTAGGCATCACCAATCTAGAGGTGCCCCGTGACAAATCATCTAAATTTGCCCTAATGATATCGCCCAAGGGTAATGTACGATACAATCACCCCTCTATTGTCTTGCCATAAGATTATGGTCCACTTAAAGCAGATACTATAAGCGAGGCCAGTAATAAAGCGAAGAGCATTTTGCAACTTTACCATTATCTTAAATTTATTAGCAGACGAGGGATACAATCAAATCTCTTCTGGTATTCGTACATCTAATAATCATTCGTTTTCAATTAATTTACTAACAAACTATTTTTTGTGCGCGGTTTCGCACACGTTAATCTCGGAAATTATCCCACGAGAACGTAACGCTGGGATTAAAAGTACCTATGTGTTTAATTCAGAACATGCAGCCTTATTGCGTAATGAATTTGGAAAGAGCAAAGGGCAAAGATTATGAAAAATCGTCCAATCACATGCGAGATGACTTGATGATTACGCAATAAGGCTGATGGTCTTGACTGATCCAGCTAAGTGAAGTAATCCCACCGCACTATTCCCAAACCACTGCAACTGAGCAACTGCACATCCTGAAAGCCAGAAGCAACAGTGGCGACCACCAGAAAAGCGCCGAGGCAACGAAGTGAGTGAAGTAAGTTAACGGATTTGGATGAATCCAAAGTACCAAACTATTCCATTTATTATATTACTAGGGTTATGATAATATGACACTCATCCACACCCTGATGAAGTTAGAATTGCTTTGTGTGGGAAGAAAACGTCGCTTTTAGTGGCGAACAGCCCTGAAGTATCACACGATTTTGAATCACGGTAATGTCTTATTGTTTGTTTGTTTTGGCTTGTAATAGTATTTTTATTAGTACTTAAAGTCATGTAGGCAAACATTTGTCTTATTATTATTCAATTGATTTACGAGTTTATTTTACGATAAAGGAAGGATCCTTATAGGTTGACAACAAACAAAAATATATTTAGTACCTTATTAGAGGGATATGACCTTTGATGTACCTATCAAAGATAGCTTGATATTGAAGCAAATCATGAAGAAGCAATAACTTCACAAATAATTAAGTTAGATAGGCAATTGTTTTAATATAGAGAAAGCAACGAGAGAAAATCTAACAGACAATGGGGACCTAATTTCTCATCTGAATTTTGAAATATAAAACATTGAGTTCG
The DNA here is from genome assembly GCA_949775005.1 of Orthosia gothica. Classification (NCBI taxonomy): domain Eukaryota; kingdom Metazoa; phylum Arthropoda; class Insecta; order Lepidoptera; family Noctuidae; genus Orthosia; species Orthosia gothica. Next base: position 4,942,796 of record OX459045.1, read on the forward strand.
CTAGCATAATTTATGTCTTATTCACGAGCTCTGTATTATGTTCATGATTTTCTCTTTGCAGTCCGATAAATGTTTAAAAATGTACCAACAATGTAGCGTACCTAATTTCGACATAAAAATGTAAAGTGGAATAAAAAAAACGTAATTCACCGGTAAATAAATTACAGGCTTCACCTACATTAATGCATTGTAAGTATGTAAATATAAGAGAACTAACTCAAGGCGCGACGCAATTTAAATTGGGTCGATATGCGATTAACTTTGAAAAAATCGTGTGATATTAATCGAGTCATCAGGAAAGACGCTAAATATCACAGTATTGCATTCAACATTATTAATTATGTTAATTACTCTGACGCTATCTGTGCTATAAGCGTATGATTGCCGCTAATAACAATATTGAAAACCTTAATTTGATTGCGAAACCTTAATTTGATTGCGAAACCTTAATTTGATTGCGACAAACAAATATGTTGATAGGATTACCTGTACCACGAATTGATATCCCCAGATTAATACAATTATTTCAGCTACTCATTTAATATGATTTGATTTACAAGGTCCTAAATAACATGCACGCGTATATTCCTCGTACAATAACGTTGATGAGATATTAAAACTAAATGAAAGAAAATTAATACAATAGTTAAAAGCACAATTAGTAAACAAGCATATTACAAATTAGATGATTATATTCAAGATAAGAATGCTTGGAAACATGTTGGTTTTGCTCCATGGGGCAATCTTTATTGTAGACAAAATCAAACTGGTTAATTTGTATTACATTCATAATAGAGTAATGCTTTATTTTTATATTTTCTTATCTTTTTGTTGAAAAAAATTGAGTCGCACTCTGTTCCGTTGTTGTTGAATTAGGTAATTTACCTATGTTTGCAATATTTGTAAGTATGTGAGAACCATGTTCCTGTTTATCAAGTGAAGTAATTTACCTATTAGTGCTTGTAATATTTTATACCTATATGTAGTATAGTAGTGCTGGGTGCATCGCCTCACGTATATGAATTTATTAATGTATGTACTTATGTAATTATTGTAAAACACTTATTTTTTTTAAAAGAGTAAGAATGGAGTATCTTGTGCGTTATTCACCCTAACAAGCTACTTTGCCGAATGCACGGTAGAATCAATTTTTATTACTTGTAAATTTACATTGTTGACGTTCAAAAGTGCCGCTTATTGGCCTAGTATAAATATATTTGACTTTGACGTGTTTTTTATCACTCCCAAATTTTGTCGTCCATATTTAAGTCCCATAGGGAGCGAGCGTATGTCATATATATCAACCGGGCACAGATTGAAACGCCGGGTTGCTACAAAAAAAAAACAAAACGAAATTAGGGCTCAATGCCCTAATTCCGTTTTGTTTTTTTTTGGCGTCAAACATCATGATGTATTTGCAATTTTTCTAATAATATAACCTGCAACTAACGATTCGGCCCTTTTTGAGGATGGGATCAAGTTAGTTATTGGTTCGAAAGATAGGACCCAAATCTTAAAGCGTTTTGCTCTGTTTTGAGTCAAATACGAACCAATTCTACCAGCTTCGTTGAATAACGGAAAGGGCATTTGGGCAGTAAAGCCCATTTTCGTTCTTTTCTGCCAATTAACTGAGATTTTTCTATTTTTAACTACGATTTTTCAGTGTTTCAGAAATTATTGTCCAATTTCACTGTTGCTACACCCACGATGGTAATAGCTGCTGTGGCAATCTGAGAACAAATGGCAACTGGTTGCGTAAAACTGCAATCTATATTGGTTGTTTGTTATGCACGTGTGACAAGACTCGTTAATTTTGGTGCAGTATGCAATTCGCAGTGAGGACAGTGAGAAATTTCAGTCCAGATTGGAGAAAATTGCAAATTTCTAAATGGTGTTTTTGGAGGAAAAGAAACGTGTTTCTATATATGCGTCGTGTTCTGAATGTGTAAGTAATTTATTAAATTTTATTAGTTTACACATCGTGATAAAAGTTGAGTAGCTTCCCAGAGATATAATTTGGGCCTGTTTATGGCAATTTTATTTTATTTGTTTTTATTAATTGTAGGCTTGCGCTTGACCACTATCTCACCTGAAGGAAAGCGATGATGTGGTCGATCATGAAACACGCATGCCTAGCAGAAATCTATTCACTCTTTACTGAAAGACGCCCACGTTGTGGCTATCAGGAAATACAGACTCCGGCAGGGAATTCCACTCTTTTGCTGTACACATAAGTATTACCAAAACGTTTGGTGCGTATTGGTAGGATGTCCACCATGTACCGAAGATGCATCACCGTACGCCGCCGCCGTGTATTATAGGTTGCTTTAAAAGTTGAGTAGCAAATGAATGTGAACCACTGCCTACTCATTGGACTAATATAAACGTAGGTGTGATGTTGTACATGTGTGTTAAATATGATATTATAATCAACTTCCTGAAGGTAAAAACCTGATTCAACTTGATTTATATCGCATTGATAAGTCATTTTTACCAAGCGAAATTGCAAGTACGCTCACATGGACTCAATGGATGAAATTCAGCCAATTTGCACTAGAAAATCAACAAAGTGCTGACGAGCAAGAAGCCGGCAACAAACCTGCGTGTCGTGGCTTGGCGTGTCGCGGGATCCACCAAACAAACGTCTCTGTAGCCAATCAACTGCTTCAAAAGGCGCCACGACATGGAAATGTGTTTCGGTCTTAAGGCGTGTACATAAAGATAAACAGTTAAACTTAATGCGGTAGAGGATGATTTACAATGATTAACCTAATAGATACCTACATAGATAGAATACTGAGAAATCAATGCGGAATCAGCTCGATGGCACGATGTCGACTTAATTAAAAGTTATTTATTGACGTTCATACAAGGAGATAAACAGATCTTATTTATTTATACGGACATGTACACGTTTTTTTACAACAAAAGGTTGTGTTGTTGTTTGAATACAACAGAACTAGGATCCATGTTTTTGACATTGATAACATAGCGAATTAACATATTGAATAAACTATTTTGATAAGACTGAAGTTGTATTATTGGTATTTCCATCAAAAGCTGACATGAAAATCTGCACAAAAATACTAGAACTTCTGTATAGATAAAATAAACGTTTTCATGTTTTCAGAAACGAATCTTATTAGACAGTCAATCTCCTTATCTAACATTACAATGCAAAGCATAATTACTTGTAAATGAATTAATATTATATAATATTCACCGCGAGTTTTGTGCTCAATAGTAAACAAAAACACACCTTCACACCGATTTCATTCGCTTTGCCTTTGAAACAATGATGTTTGACCATAAATAAATAGCGGGCATGTTATGAGTGTTCTATAGCTCAATTTGGTCAAGTGTATTGTTGTATATTCTCTAAGGATTCAACGTGACAAATCAGTACTAAAAATTAGAAAGTAGTATGTATATAAAGGTTATGTTGAATGCCCATGTAACACCCACTCCTATCAAGGTTGGAGACTCTACACTCGAAGTTGTGGAAGATTATGTCTACCTGGGACAAACGATCCAGTTGCGTAGGGCCAACTTCGAGAAAGAGGTCAACCGTCGAATCCGACTCGGCTGGGCAGCGTTCGGGCAATTGCGCGGTGTCTTCTTGTCCAACTTACCACAGTGTCTAAAAACAAAGGTCTATGACCAGTGTGTGTTGCCAGTGATGACCTATGGCTCTGAGACGTGGTCGCTCACAATGGGCCTCATCAGAAAGCTTACAGTCACGCAAAGGGCAATGGAGAGGGCTATGCTCGGAGTATCCTTGCGTGATCGAATCAGAAATGTAGAGATCCGCAAGAGAACCAGGGTTACCGACATAGCCCGAAGAATTGCCAAACTTAAGTGGCAGTGGGCAGGGCACATTGCTCGCAGAACGGATGGCCGACGGGGCAGAAAAGTTCTGGAGTGGCGACCGCGAACCGGAAGACGATGCGTTGGAAGGCCTCCCACCAGGTGGACCGATGACCTGGTGAAGGTTGCGGGCATTCGCTGGATGCGGGACGCACGGGACCGGTCAATGTGGCGACGCTTGGGGGAGGCCTATGTCCAGCAGTGGACGTTTTTCGGCTGATATGATATGATGATGATGTATATAAAACTTTTCTATATGTTTTTATATCTGCATCGGTCAGAGCCTTTATACTTTCAGGGTGATACTGAAGGGTCGCGGATAAATTTGAAAAAGACTTACCGCAACCCTGGCTGAAGCAATTCGAGGAACATGGGTGGGTTTTAGTCAGTGAAAGTCTGACACGCCCTCCATTTTCACCCAGAGCGGGAGTAGTCATTGGATGACAAAAAAAATGTTACACGGAAAGATGATCTGTATAACTAGGTTATTTATGAGGCATAAGATCAATCAAAAATCAATCTGCCTAGCCTTTTCCCAATTATGTTGGGGTCGACATCCAGTCTTACCGGATTCAGCTGAGTAGCAGTGTTCCTATCTGACCTCCATCACCCAGTAACTGGGTAACACGATACCCCTTGGCAAGACTGGTCAGATCTCAAGCTTCTGACTACTCGTAACGACTGTCAAAGATCTTCAAATGACAGCTGGGACCAACCGCTTAACGTGCTTGCCGAGGCACGGAGGAAACTCGCTATGTTGAAAATGGTCACTCATCCACGGACCGACCTCGTCAAGCGTTGCTTAATGTTGATGATCGACCAATGTGGCTGTTATTAGGTAGACACGAGCTAGATCAATCAAAGACACGATTTATTAAAAAATCTACATTACTAAAAACTTTTTCACAAAAAAATAAACTGACTAACTATTTTTCGACACCGAACGCAAGTTATTTTGCACTTTTTAGTGTTTTGATTTTAAAGTCGGTTTTTTTTTTTGGAAAATTTCATACTTCTCTCTTTTTAGATTTAGTACACCATCACTAAAAATGAGCAAGTTCTTTAGTAAGGTACATAAAGGATTGTCAAAATACCCACAATATCTCATTATAAACATTCGTGCTGTTTGTCGTTAATAAGAAGTTTGGTTGTACGCTCCTTATCTTAAAACCTGCTGAACCGATTTTTATGAAACTTGCACTATTGTCTAAGTTAAGAGATACTCAATCCAACGCAAAAATAATAATTACGATCCGATAAGCACTTTTTGAGAAATACGTGGACAAACATACGAAACAAAAAACAAACATACACTTCCCTCATAGAGTAACATAAAAATGTGAATATTATGTAATGCCAACAATCTTACATACGTACGTATCAAATTGATTACCTCATTTTTTTTTTAAGTCTGTAAAAAGATAGAAAGAAAACAGCTGATCAGTACATTTTATGTTTGTAAAACTCGACAAAATGAAGTAAACGGTTTATTGATATTTAACGCCTGGGAAATTTATGGATGGTGTAAACCACTAGGCAGGTAACCTAGAAAGGTAATATTTAAAAGAGAACTTTACGACTGGTATGCCATTTTACTTAGTAATTAGGGTGCATAGATTGAAAGATGTGCCAAGTAGACTATATAAACAGTACACTAAAACGACTGTAAAAATACTTTATCTACTCTCATATCGTAATATTCGAATTATAAACTTAAAATAGTATATTATGCAACTAGTGAATAAAAGACGGATTTAAAGCGAGGGCCATAGATGAATCAAGAGCAAGTGAAGGATTCTAACGACTGAATCACGACCGTAGGGAGTGATTCATGATGATTGAATCACGAGCATAGCGAGTGATTCAAGTGTTAGAATCATGAGCGACGCGGGTGATTCATGGCCCTCGATATAAATCCGTTTTATTCAAGAGTTGCATACTATATTTTATACCATGACTTCGAGAAAAAGAAAGATTTAAGCGAAAAGCACAAGGAATATTACGAGTAATAAATAAATAAATGGTTTATTACCTTCAAAATTTATATAAAATGTGAAACCCTGACCCCTGAGCTAGGTAACAGCACCTGTGCTTCAGGGACCAGTAACCACCTCCGTTACGTGACATAATTATAATTAATTAAATACCATTGCAATTGATATTAGAATTACAATTCAGACAAGTATTCAATAAATATCTTAGACTAAAATCAAAATCATTATTAAAATCCTAAATGACAAACTCAAAATTAAAATCGAAGAAGGAGTTTGTGTATCGAGTATTTTTTGCGCAAGGAGGCGCAAGGAGGTTACATAGCATTGAGATGGACGTCTAGTACATTGGTTTGTTCCAAATTCAAACACCAAAACAGTGATTAAAAGTGCTTTTTATTCACTGTTTTCAGTGAATAAAATAAGCTTTTTAGAGGGGGAATGGTATAAACGAGTTTATATTGACATACTTTATAAACACAATACCGAAATTTAAAAATATAATCTTATTATAACAATATTTCTCTAATAAAATAATGCTATAAAACATTTTTTTCTATTACGATACAGGGCAAATCCAAGAAGTTAATATCACCAAGGAGTTTCCATCAATATTTTTTTTGTAATGGAAAGCTTAGCGGGCAGCGGGGCGAGCCATTTTTATAGTACCTATTATAAAAAGTTTTGATTCCAATTTTTACTTGTCTTTTGTTCTGTGGCATATGCCCGCTTTAGCGCATGCGTGGTTAATGCGGTGATGTACTGGGCTTTGGCGCCATTCATACGTTTTGCTGTACTGAATTTTCTTACCCTTTCGACTTTTTTTCTTTCATTTAGAAGGTTCAATCCCAATGCATGAGTGTAGATAAAGTAGTGTGTGAAAATGCACATAACTAGGTATTAAAACATTCGTGTAAAACTATTAAAAACCCCGCCTACGGCTAGGTTTTAAACACACACTCATGTTTTAATACGCCTTATTATGCAACAGTTTCATAAATTACTATTACCCACAACGTGACGCAATATCTACTAATCCGCAAAAAAACAATAATACATTTAGTATTAAATAAATTATAATTTGAATGTGGTTTTATCATCGCAATGCATGACGCATTCATTCAAGTAACCACGGCCATTCATACATACAATTTAACAAGGAAGCAACGAATTACGTTAAATAAATTGTATTATTGAAATAACATAGGAAATGTTTCAATTAAAATGATACCGCAATAAAATACAAATAAAACCAATATCGTTGAGGAAAATACTTTGGTTTTGTTCCTATAAATTTCGCGGACAGAGTTTCAAGTTCCTGTCTGACAAGTATTATATTAATAATTATTATGAATGCGAAAGTTTGGAAGGATAGATGGATGTTTGTGATTAAACCACGCCAGAACGGCTAAACTGATCTGGAAACATTTGGCACGGAGATAGATTTTAGTCTGGAATAGCCTGTGTGCTAGCTTTTCCAGACTATAATATCTCACTTTTTGCCCGGTTTATTGGTTCCATAGGTTAAGAAAATACTTTTCATGCGGTTGAAGCCGCTGTCAGAAGCTAATAGAAGAAAGGTAGAAGATATTTACCTAAACCTTGGTATAATATTAACTTCTAAACTAATCATAACTTCAAAGAGCTAAAATTTATTGTGTGTGCGAGGTTATCTCAGACAGTAATGTTCAGATTATGAAAATTCTTATACTAATAGAAAGCGGGTAACTTTCTCTCTGCGAAAGAATCAATGAAAGAATTACAGCGTTCCCAGAAAAACCGGCAAAGTGCGTGTCAGACATAGCACTTTTGGGGTTCCGTACCAAACCGGAAAATCAAGTTGGATGTAATAGGAAACAGGAATTTCAAAGAAAAGATCTGATTTGTTGATATATTGTTATTTGATAGTAATATATACGTAATAGTAAACATTATCACCAAATTTGAAGTTCATAGGTCAATGGGAAGTTAAAAAATTATTCGAAACAAATATTGTAAAAAAGCTTCAGAGTTTGGTGGCTTCTCATTCCTTTTTTTGTTCCAATTTTTTAAAACAAAAAACACAGTAAAAAAAATTTTTTTGACCTACCGTTTGCCTGTAAAACCTGTGTGACAGATGACGGATAGACAGACGGACACGTGAGTGATAGCAATAGGGCGCCGTTTGGACCTTTCGGGTACGCAACCCTAAAAATACACGGTTTCTGTGGTAACGTCCGCGGGAATTAAGCTAATGATTACAATAAGTTTTTTTAACATGATTTAAAAGTTTCCTTCACTCGAAATTTTCTGGTAGATATCGTTTTTACAACAGAACAATTAACTACAAAATACGGTTTTACAGCTGCATAAAAACAGTTCATAAAATCAAATGCATTATTTAAATTAACATGTCATTGTTTAAAATTAACTTGTATAAGTAAAGCCATAATTGCTCGTGCTCGTGGCTAAATAATAACAGCCGCACGGGTCGATCTTTAAGGTTAAGCAACGCTTGACAAGGTCGGTCCGTGGATGGGTGACCATTTCAACATACCGAGTTTCCTCCGTGCCTCGGCGAGCACGTTAAGCCTTTGGTCCCGGCTGCCATTTGAAGATCTTTGACAGTCGTTACGAATAGTCAGACGCATGAGATCTGACACCAGTCTAGCCAAGGGGTACCGCTGTTACCCAGTTACTGGGTTGTGGAGGTCAGATAGGCAGTCGCTCCATGTAAAACACTGGTATTCAGCTAAATCCGGTTAGACTGGAAGCCGACCCCAAAATAGTTGGGAAAAGGCTAGGCAGATGATGAAGTAAAGCCATACTTGTCGTGGTCTTTGTTAGTCACACTGTGTCTCTATTTTTTATTTTTATGACTCAATTATGCAACCAATTTTAAATATGCCAGACAAGTCAGATTATTTAGATATCTGAAAAGGCCAAAGGTAACTTTTTACCCGGAAAAATTAAAGATCAGATAAGCATAAAGGATATTACAATAACTTTATGTCGACGTGTTTACATGGCAACTGTTTTGCGCAAAATTTATTCGTAAAACAATTAACGGTCTATTCGAAAACGTATTAATTAATTTTATTATGCTTCATTATATTACAATGCCTGTAAATATGGTGACGTGTTTTCACAGAACTGTTTTATGACCAAATTATTCCTAGAACAATTTACTGTAAATGGAAAATTATAAATTAATTTAATTGGCCTTCATTTTATTACAGTTAGCAAGTACGCTCTGTTTAAAGTTTTCCTAACATAATATAATATTAAAAAAAGAAAAATTAAAAAAAAAACAGACATTTTCATTATGCTTTTCAAACTACATAATTTATCTAGTAGTAGACCCGCTTCGATCGAAAATCTATCGTCCACGTAATTATGACACGATATCTTGCAAAAATACTGGAGTTCGTGTCTAAATAATAACAGCTGCATTGGTCGATCTTCAAGGTTAAGCAACGCTTGCCAAGGTCGGTCTGTGGATGGGTGACCATTTCAACATACCGAGTTTCCTCCGTGCCTCGGAAGGCAAGTTCAGCCGTTGGTCCCGGCTGTCATTTGAAGATCTTTAACAGTCGTTACGGGTAGTCAGAAGCTTGAGATTTGACACCAGTCTTGCCAAGGGGTATGGTGTTACCCAGTTACTGGATTGTGGAGGTCAGATAGGCAGTCGCGCCACGTAAAACACTGGTACTCAGCTGAATCCGGTAAGGCTGGAAGCCGACCCTAACAACAATTAGGAAAAGGCTAGGCAGATGGTGATCTTGCAAAAATACCCTGATTCAACGGCTGAACCGATTTTAATCAAACTTAACTAAGAGCATTTTCGATAAAGTCAACTTTCAAGCAAAAACAAACTAAATAAAAACATGTGAAACTTATAACACCCCTCTTTTTCCGTCGGGGCTTTAAAAGGCCTTCACATCGATGTCACATAGTATCTTCACATCGGATCGGTCCGCCAGAGCCTTACAATGCCGCTGTGGAAATAAATACCTCATTTTTTTTTTTAAACCTTGCCCCACACTATGAATTTCTTCCTGTATCGTGGGTGCGTTTACAAACATATAAACTCACATACACAACACCCAGAGCCGGAACAACTATCTGTAGGTCATACAAATATTTGTTCCGTGCGGGAATCGAACCCGCGACACGCAGCGCAGTAGTCAATCGCTCAACCACTGCGCCAACCGTGCGCCCAATAAGTAAATTACATTAATAAGGTCGAAGGAAAGAGTGCCATCGTTACTAAACTGCATTCTGCAACGATCACACTTTCTGCTATTAAATACCAGTTTTCCGTTACTTTCCCAAACCTACTTTCTTGGAATTAACTGTTTATTTATGTTACCCGTTAATTGCATTTAAAATTCTTGAAAAAAAACTTTCATGTTTATGGCAGAGGAAGACATTTAATCGTAAAATATTTAATTGAGACAACATCCCGTAAGAGGAATCGTTAAAAATACCGTTTTTAGCGACTGAGGTATTTTTGCCTTTTGAAGTTCGTTATTTAGGTAAGTCTTTTGATGTCTAAAAATGTAAAGTACCCGTTGGGCGTGGGCATAACTACGTAGGTAGTTGTCAGGTTTTACTTAAAGGTACCATTAAATCCAGTTACTAGGTTGAAGAGGTCATTAGACATTCGTTTCTTGAATTTTATCTTCTAGTTTTGCTACAAGCACTGCCCGCGGCTTCGCTCCCGTCAAGTGCCTACCCTGCCCTACTTACCTACCTACCTGCCTACCCTGCTTGCCCTACCTTACCTAACTACATACAATTTTTTTCTAGTGACATTCTTCCGCAGAGAATCTTAACACTGCCATTTAATAAAAAAAACTTTTTTGCAAAAAAATACTACCGACTTCCAAATGAAAAGCTACAAAGTGAAAAATAACTTTATTGTTGGAAGTCGGTGTCTTTCGTAGATACCAATTATTTGCGATATGGATCACCGCCTTCCAAAAATAAAGTTATTTTTCCCTTTTTAGTTTTACCTACCTAATAGGCAAGTTGTTTATTAAGTACCTATTACGCCAGAACAGATGACCTGAAAAACATGAAACTTGAACATGACCGGTGAAATTAGAGTTCTGCGTTCCCCTTTCAGTATACTGGCGTGATGTTATGTTATGAAATGGTATAAACAATAAACAGACATGCGATTGAAGTAATCCCGAATGATTTGCCGTTATTTATTGAAGAGTTCTGTTGTATACCTATCTCCGAAGTTCTTCATCAGATCTTTAACAAATTAAAATGGGTCTAATTTCGGAACATTTTCATTCAAACAAAAAAGAATGTTCAAAATCGGTCCACAATTGGCGGAGATATCGGTGAACATACATAAAAAAAAAAAAAAAAACGTACAAGAAGTCGAACATAGAACCTCCTCCTTTTTGGTAATTTGGTTAAAAAATTACGTCAAATGCACAACGCCATCTATCGAATATGGAGTTCAACTGTCCTAGTATCTGTATGTTGTGATATTTTACTTCTTGATGACATTAGATTCATCTAACCCTTGATAGAGTGAACCGATTGTGATGAAACAAAAACTAAGTAATACTTCAAGTTACGCACAATTTTGATGCGTGATGCGTGCAGAACTAAACAGACAAACAAACAAAAATTCCAAAAATACTGGAAAAGGATTCGGTTCTGTTGGTTATCCTTTAACAACCTGGCTATTTTTTTGGAAATATTTACGATGTACAAAAACGACTTTTCTACAAATTTATTTTATGTATTGATTTGGCTGCATTCGATTAGACTGGAAAACTACCCTGACATGGAACAAAGAAAAAGACTACGCAGATTATGATGATATCTGACATAAAATAGCATCAACCCCATAATCCCTTAAGGGTTAAGCAGAGGTATACCTTTTACTAGTACAACCACGTTTTGTCAGTGATGCTAAGTCATTAGAAATAGGGTTTTTATTTATTACTAGCTTCTGCCAGCGGCTTCGCCCGCGTGAAAGTCCAAAATTATCCCGAGGGTTCATATGCCTGGGCAAACTTGGGCCTGATCCAAAGTCACTTTTGCTGACATCTCTTTGAGGCGCGCGCGGAACTAAACTAACTGTAAACTTGGGCCTGATCCTTATCGGAGGGCGAGCTACCCATTACTTGCCTTCCGCAAGCCCGCGCCTATGGTGGCCGGGAATCGGCCTGTGACTCCCGACGCCCGGGGCATCACCTGCGGTGCCTAGAGGCGTCCCCTTTGCGTCTCCCTCACGCGTTCATCAAATATCAGTCTAAGGTCAGAACAATTTATCGCCAGTGTAATTTAATCTTTGTCACATTTTTAAACTTCATAAGTAAAAAAGAATTTCCGTAAAAGAGATTGATCATGAATTAGTTCAACTTGTTGAACTTTGAGTTGACCTTAGTGGAATAGGAATCCAAAACGTTTGTGTTCACTGTACAATTTAATCCAAAAAAGGTTTGGTTGTGTCGTTAATTGGCGAGGACACTACTGGTAGTGCGGCTGGTAGTGTCGTTGCCAAATAATGGATAAAAAGTATCCTATTCCTAAATATTATCTATTTCTGTGCCAAATTTCATCTAGGTCCAGTCGTTTGAGTGTGAAGAAGTAACAAACATACAAACACGCACACTCACAAACTTTCGCGTTTATAATGTAAGTGTGAAAATTGTATACAACATACAGGTACAAAGGTGGACTTAATGCTTGAGGCATTCTCTACCAGTCAACCAAGGCGAGATAACATGGCAGCTGCATAAAAAACAGAAATAATTATTTTATTGAAGTAAAATTGGTAAAAAAATAACTGCATCATCATCAGCCTATTAAAGTTTCCACTGCTGGGACACAGGCCTCCTCTCTGTGAGAAGGAATGGTCCGTAACCACGCGGGCTCAGTGCGGGTTGGTGGATGTCACATGTCTTCGAATTTTTGGTTCTACGACATGCCGGATTCCTCACGATGTTTTCCTTCACCGTTTTTTAAATAAAATATAGACAAACGAATATACACAAGTATTTACTATAAATCAAAGCCAAACGGATGGTTTATGAGGCCGAAAAGTTCTGGAGTGGCGACTGCGTACCGGAAGACACAACGTGAGGCCTTCCAGGCCTCCCTCTAGGTGAACCGATGACCTGGTCAAGGCTGTGGAAATGAAACGCACAAGACCGATCAGTGTGGTGACGCTTGGGGGAAGCCTATATCCAGCAATTGACGTTTTTCGGCTGAGATGATGATGTTGATGATAGCTGAATGCCGTCTACCGGATAAAAATTATGACTCCTGGTCGTGACTACTGAGAAATTATAAATATACACCCTAAAAATAATTTGCCTGATCCGAGAGTCAAACTTCATCGGAAATCATGATCAGCTCGCTTGGTACTACGACCTAATTTTCTGTGAAACTAACGTACTAATATTTGCACATTTTAATAGGCAAATCCAGTCATTTTACATACGTCTCGATAGGTTTTATGCAAGATATTACAGAATCGAAGCAATTATAGACTCCAGCACGTGTTGAATGCAGACCTACATAGCATGAATAAATGCCTAATAATACATAATGGTTGATAATAACTAGTTGTCTCATCGTTTAGAGTCACTATTGTGCATTTAACTGCGGGTTTCCATCAGTTGGCTGTCATTATAATATGCAAGATAGGTAATAAAGGTTATTTAAGTATTTCCCAAGGATATTGCCTTTATTCAAGTGACATGCATATGCATTGACCCGGATTTAGACAGTCTGTGGACATCTGGTACAGTAGTCACAGTGGATCTTTGTGTCTCTGAAGTTGGCTGCAAGACCCTGCGCAGTAGCTAATTTTGTGTAAATGTTGAAGGTGAAGATAGCATTGTACTCAGAGAACACACAAAGGATTTTGATTCCAAACTTTATAACTGGCTCTGTGATAAATGTTTTTACTCCATCAGTGAATATTTTAAATGACGTTATGTTTTGAACTAACTAAACTAAACTAAACTAACTAACTTTTATATGGATCTGAGTTATATTATTATTTTCTATTTTTTTATTTTGACATTTGATTTAAATTTTGTACAGATTTGACATACATTGTTAAATTATTTTATTATTGTGACATTTTATTAACCCTTGACATACCTACATTATTAATATTTGACAATTAATTGATGTAATGTTGAATTGATTGGACATAAATGATTGTTATTTGACGCTAATTGATATTTTTTACTTACATTTGGCACAAATTATTGCTATTTGACATTTGCTTATAATTATTTTGTTTTTATTGTTATTTTATATCTTTTACATTTTTGGCATTTAATTTTCACTGTTTTACTTTGTTTGTTTTGTTGAAACTAATTGTGATAATTACTTTTGAATTAATTTAATTTATTTTTTGCATTCATAATAAAATTTATATTTTTTATTGTATTAATTAATTAATCCAAGATTTGCACGCCGCAGTATGTGGCAAACATGTTTGAGCCATTTCTGTTATTGTTATCCTGCATGCACTTATTTTTATTTGTTGTATGTATACACATGTTTATGCAAATACATTTATCTGAATCTGTATAACTGCCGCTTTCACTCGCTTACGTTTGTCACATCGTGGTTCCTCTAGAATTTCTCAGTAGCAACCCGGACTTTGGAAGTTGGGGTGTGATACCCTCGTGCCTCGGAAAGCACGTTAAGCTGTTGGTATTATGCCTGGTTGTGTCAGATTTTCGTCCCATCGGACTATGAGGATGAAGGAACCTGTGTATGCGCACTTTTTTGTATAATATCTCCCGCGCCGATGCCGCGATGGCTAGTATTTAGACCAAAGGGGAATGCCCAGGTGAGGCCCACTCAGTGGACAATAGACTAGTAAAAAAATTTTTTATGCATTCAATGTGCCATAAAAAGCTGTATTTTCTTACTACTTTCACTACAATCGACAACAATCCATTAAAAAAATTAACTTTATTGAAAATACAATAAATGTCTTTGACACATCGCTTGTTGCTTACGCTCAAAGTATTCGTTTTGATTTTTCTTCGATTTATTTTACTGCGACCTGATTTTGTTATGTTATGGACCTCATATATCATAATACTTGAGCATTAAAAATAGAGAAGTTCTTGAATTATCTCACAGTCCGATACATTTTCATAATTATAGGACCATAACCACAAAACGTTTTTTTTATATTTTCAAAACAGTTGCGTCAATTAGATTTTATGCCTTTCTAATATTAAGATTTTAAAACACAACATTTTATAGTAATATTTGATGTCCATCTTAATACTAGGGCAATATGAAGAGTAGGCATTCCCGTTTGCTCTGGCTGACTATTTTAATCACCAGCGATAGCTGCTGTTCTTAAATAAGCGATGATCGAGAGCTATTACCTATTTACTCCACTTTCAAACTAGTGAAATATTATAATTACCATTTCTGCCTTGGGCTAAAAATCTACTATTTTATAGTTCTCAATAATGCCCTAAAAGTCATCACTACTTTCCTGTAATTATTTTAATGGTTATCACATAAGTATCTTTAAAGAGTTAATTTTGAAAATTAAACAATGTGTAAATGTTGTTAGGTTTTTCCATCTGGAATTTCTCAATATGAACATGAGGCCCTCTCTATCATTGAAAGCTTGGCGACAAGGGTTGGAAAATGTCAAAAATGCTTGGAAATGTCAAACGCTATCGTAATGTCACGTGATCAATCCCTTACATTTTGGTATTTTGCCATTTCGACTATTGCCTCCGCTGTCATCAAATGACACTTTTCTAGGGGCCCAGCTGGCAATAGGCACTCACCCCATTACGTGGGACTTAGACATAATAGACGGAATTTGGGTGTGCGCTAGGTGCACCTCTTCTACCCTTCAGGGAATCCATACAGGCGTGATGTTATATGTTAAACAATGAAAATAGCAACTAGCCTAGTGAATAATAAATAGGTCAACGAAAAAGATTTATAACCGACTTCAAAAAATGAAGGATGTTCTCAACTCGTCAGTTTTTTTCTCCGGTTTCTGAAAAACAACAAACAAGAAAGAGGTATACCCTTGATGGTTCAATGATGACCATTGAACCATCTGGGAAGTATACCCTTTAGGTCAGGATCTGATGATGGGATCCCATGGAAATCGAGGGAATTCCTTAAATTTTATAGGCATACATATAGGGATTTTGGTATTTTCATCAACATGGGAAGCATTTGCATACAGAAAGTATAATTTAGTGAAATGGAACTGTTGAAAAAGACCACAGATGAACTTTACAATGATAAGTATATTTTGGGTATATGATATATCGAACATATAAATGACCGTGATGAAGCAAATTTAAATATATTGTAATTTAGGTTCTAAAGAAAATGGTACCATCGAACTGATCTGGTGATGAAGCTGGAAGGTAGAGACCCGAACTCCGTAATAAAACAATGTAGGTATCCCAGTCGTGTTAAGGCTTGTTAGAATTGTTATGAGAAGCCCTCTGTCTATAAATGTTTTTCATGCTAATATAATGTACCACAAGTAAAATTTCACAATTTAAAAAAACCCCGATGCATTTATCTTGCGAAAACACCCCGATTCAAACAGTAAAATGCCCATAACTTTTGAACGACTGTACCAATTTTAAACAAACATAGCTAAGAACACTTTCGACAAAATTACCTTTCAAACAAAAAAAAACTAAATCGAAATCGGTTCATCCGTTTAGGCGCTATGATGCCACAGACAGACACACAGATACAAAGATACACAGCAACACACGTGAAACTTATAACACCCCTTCTTTTTTCGGCGGGGGTTAAAAATTAAAACCAAAACAAAGAGCCTGTTTTGTTTTTGAAGTCTGTTTATTTGTTGTTGTTAAAATGTTTTATATCGGTCTTGACAACTACCATCACAATTACAAAGTATCTAAAAACCTTGTTTTCATTACACCCAGAAACTGTCATTGAACTATCTTAAGCATTATCTCAACAACGCAAAAATATGTTAATTGTTTACTATACCTTGTTTACCAATAACTAAAGACATCATGAAGGTTAACCTTCAATTCGAAATAACTTCCATGAAAACATGACACTACTGACATTTAATACATTTACTTCCTTATCATGAGTGTTAAAGAACACAAGGTATTTAGGTATCTTAGTTCCGCGAAAAGTTTAAAGTCTTTTAATAATATAGGCTAGCGTAAAACGTGAGTCATTCTGAAAGATTATTGCTAGGAACTACTGATGTTTCTTGTAGAATGTCAGAGTTGAAATCAAGTCTGGTGGTCAGGAATATACCTAAAGCCAAGTGGGATTCGATGTCAGCGAAGGCGATAGTCCACATGTTAAAATGTAAGGGATAGATTATTTATTTATTATTCATTTGGGCTTGAAACTCATCGTCCGTGGGGTCCGAGTGCTCACGTTTTTAACCCCCGCCGGAAAAAAAAAGGTTTGTTATAAGTTTCACGTGTGTTGCTGTGTATCTGTGCGTCTGTCTGTGGCATCATAGCGCCTAAACGGATGAACCGATTTTGATTTAGTTTTTTTTTTGTTTGAAAGGTGATTTTGTCGAGAGCTTATTGTTCTTAGCAATGTATGAATAAAATCGGTTCAGCCGTTCAAAAGTTATTGGCGTTTTACTGTTTGAATCGGGGTGTTTTCGCAAGATAAATAGATAAATGATTTTATTTCTGTAAGTTGGTTTGTACAAACACTTTTACACGTCGATCATATTTTTTAAAACTAGATGAGGTCGGCGTTTCCTATCTGACTACTCTGAGAAGAAAGGCCGAAACAAACTCAGAGGTCACAGTCTCTTTTAAAGTCCTGACAAAAACTTGGTTATATCATGTGAAGACCATGTAGACAGATGTCTGAAATGGTCTTTTGAGGAAAGAACCAGCCAGATTGAGTGGACCTGTCCAGTCAGTGCACGCATTTGTCAATAACCGAGCAGCTCAACTCAGAATTTACGGAGCTCAATGATTCGACGAACAATACCAAAGAAAGGACATTCGGGTAGGCCGCATAAACTACTCAAACTGCCAGACCATGAGTAAAAACTAACTAAGTTATAATAAAAAAAACAAAAAATCCACATAGTGTTCACATTCACAATAATAAAAATAAAATAATATAATACTTTAAAAAGTAAATATTCTTGTCATTGCAAGAAAACAAAAAAAAAAATCAAAATTGAAAACAAAATTCACGGTGCAAAATATAAAAAAAATATATAAAAAAAAAACAAAATTAATTGGAGCAGCTCAATACCAAGCCTTTTTGTCCTCAACGTAATCTTTAATAGTATAAAATGCTTTCTGACACAACTTACGTTTAATGAATGATTTGAATTTATTAAGACTTTGATCTTGTACGTGGCTTGGAAGCTTATTATAAAAGCGTACACATTGACATCTAAACGAGCCACCTATCTTCTTGAGCCTTGTTGTAGGTACTACAAATTTGTGTTTGTTCCTAGTATTTATGTTATGGATATCACTGTATTTTTTAAACAATTTTATATTTTTATGAGCATATAATTTTTTTTCATAAATATACTGAGAGGGCACAGTCATTACATTAATCTCCTTAAATTTCTCTCTGAGAGAGTGCCTCGGGCTTAATTTATATATTGATCGAACAGCTCTTTTCTGCAAAACAAAGATATTCTGGATGTCGGCGGCATTTCCCCACAACAGAATACCGTACGACATTACACTATGAAAATAGCTAAAGTATACTAAACGGGCTGTCTCTATGTCAGTTAAATTACGAATTTTTCTAACAGCATATGCTGCGGAGCTTAGCTTCTTTGACAATTTATCTATATGTGGGCCCCACTGAAGCTTAGCATCCAAAGTTAAGCCTACAAATACTGTGCTATTCTCAGGACTTTGTGCAGGATGGCCAATAGTTGGGGATATTCGCAGGAAAAAACAATTTTGGTTCTGTAGGAACTACTGCTAATAACCCCAATCGCCCTGTTTCGTATGATCCACGATTTATTGCTACTATAATCTGCTTATTATTGGTTCGTTTTTAACCCGCTTACAGCTCTATTATAGTCTGCTTATAGCCTGCACTTAGGTCACTTCGGAAATAAGTACCTTCGATCGAAAACTGTAAATTGAGTTAAATGAAATCTTCGCAGGAATGATTCCGTGATCTAAAAGGTCACTCAAACATTGATGCCATCGGTTAGAAGGTGGAAAACTGTAAACATATTCCTGCTTAACCCTTTAAGTGCTCGAAACGGATCCACGCGAGACTAATAGCTTGTTAATTATTCCAGTATTTATGGCATTTAATTGGTTCAAAAATGGACCACACCTTTAAAAATAGTAATGCTTTCTTATATTCGTACCTACAAGTAAGAAAAGGTAGTATTTTATCTACACTATCCTAAATTTTATTTGAGTACATGGCACTTTGCCGATATCCAAATTTTTATCTTTATTTTATGTTAAAAGATTTTTTAGGGTAGTAAAACACAGATCTATCAGTGAAAATAAACTCGCAAACCACTCGTGTAAAACGAAGTACAGTACCAAGTAATTTAAAAACGGTACTTCCGGCCGTCTAGACGTTCAAGGCCCGATTTATGAAATATGAATCAAAAATCCATTTAACTGTGAAACGAAGGGGATATTTTATTTATAAAAGCAGAATCTAATAGAAGTCATATTGGATTTGCTAGATACAATAACTTCGATTGATTAAATCGTATATCATCGTGTATTTCGATTGAGGTAAGTTTTTTGTTGGGTATGTTTTATGTGCACTTGAACACATCAAGTTTTTATAGCGTTTTAAAAACATTTATGTAGATATCGCATCTTTTTAAAAATAGAATTAGATAGAATATACAAAAGTTAATGCTAATTCAGATATGCAAATCACATTGAAATATAGTTTAATAAATAGCAATGCATGTTTTTTTATCAATTTTGTAAGATAATAAAAAGAACAGGCTATTTATATATAATTACAAGATACATATACTGCCTAGCCTTTTCCCAATTATGTTGGGGTCGGCTTCCAGTCTTACCGGATTCAGCTGAGTACCAGTGTTTTACATGGAGCGACTGCCTATCTGACCTACACAACCCAGTAACTGGGTAACACGATACCTATTGGGAAGACTGGTGTAAGATCTCAAGCTTCTGACGAATGTCAAAGATCTTCAAATGACAGCCGGGACCAACGGCTTAACGTGCTTTTCCGAGGCACGGAGGAAACTCGCTATGTTGAAATGGTCACCCATTCACGGACCAACCTCGTCTAGCGTTGCTTAACCTTGAAGATTGAACCGTGCGGCTGTAATTTTTTGTTTATATTTAGTATTTAGAATAATAATCACAAGATGAGCTCTTGATTAGCTATTATTTCTGAAAAACAATAGCAAAAACAGTAGCAATCATTTAGTAATCAGACTGGTTTAACCTTTCTAAAACTGGGTGAGGTATATTAGGAGCTTAATTTCAAAATTGAACTTTACGAATTTGTAGCTATTTCGAAATAAAAATATTCTAATTTCGTCAAATATGCAAAAATAAAGCGTAGGAGTAGTTGTGTTTGGTGTTACTTCTATTTACATAAATATCATTTGATACTAAAACGAAGATGAATGTTTCGGTTTATATTATGTAATTTATCTACTCCTACGTTATGTTATTTGAGCTACTTATGTATATCCTTGAGGTAATTTTAATAGATGTCAGGTGACAGTCTGGGTTCAATAAGCTTAAAAGGCTTCACTTAACACACTAAGACAGCCATTTAAAGTATCTAAAACAAAGTATCCACCGAATGTTATTTATGGATGTCAAAGAAGAGATAAGAGTAAATTAAGAGTAATTTTTACAAGTTCAACTTACATTTGTCAACTTTTGAACTTTCAAAATAAGTATTATCCAAATACAACTTGGTGTTGTGGATTGTCTATGATTGTTACTTTGTTCTGTGATTATTTATAATCTGTGGCATTAAAGCAGTTGTCATGCGGATCTGAGTTTGATTATTCCATGGGTTTTTGGCGGGATTTTTGCGAGTGAAGTCCAGCGGTTGTTAATATTATTGCAAATTGATTCCTAGTGGATATTCTGATATAATATTCGTGTAGTTTTGTGTCTCAACTGTCTACACAACTGGATAATATGTGAAATCATTGACAGAAGCGATTTCAGGATAGTGGAGCGGAGAATTTATTGTAGTATTGACTACCTCTGCAAAGCTTACTGGGAAGGTTGACTCGATACAATTTGCTGCCAAATACCATCGGAATCTGATACACCCGTATTCTAATGCATACTAAAGAATGTAAAAATTGCACTAAAGACGAGGCGGTATGGTCCAAGACCTTAGCCTGCCCAAGAAGGGCGCACGAAAAAAAAATTGATTACACCATGGTATAATAACCTACTCCGTATACTTCCGTCTTATAATACCATGGATTATACTAATATTATACAAACTCTCTGGATTATAACTACATGGTGACAGCGGTGGGATATGAACTCACGCCCTTCCGGACTGGTGACTAAATCTGTGTTTGATTATACTACACTTGGCAGCTCCATTCCAGGGTAGAATAGGCAAATTCCAGAGTCTGGAATTTGCCTATTCTACCCTGTTTGTCTGGAATCCAGACACAAATAAGCCTACATTCTGTTACACAATTCAATCTAATTCTCAGAATAGTTTACCTAGCTCCAATCACATTTGCGGCGGACGTGGTCTAAGGTAAGTTACATACTCTAGCAATAATCGTAACTCGGTTTAACGGAGAAGCTCTGAAACATGATGTTATGTGTGTACGTGGTCTTAATGTAAATCTCAGAATAGATAAGACGTTTAAACAATAGTGCTTGAAAGTATTGTTGTGGTAGATCATGGTTAATCTACAATCAGACTTGTAAATTAGATAGGTATTCTTTGTGCTGAGTCAGGGATTTTGAACATTGCTGTTCTAAGCTATTTAGATAGGCTTTTAAGGGGCAGATGTAAACTAGAACCTGGGAAGAATTTTCCACTTCCACTTAACGTCCTACGTCCCCTGTATGGGGCAAAGGGCGTCCACAGTAGTCCTCCATCGCGATCGATCTTGAGCTTCACGCTTCACCTCGCTCCACGTCATACCGATGCTCGTCGCTTCCGCCAAGACGGTGCGACGCCAGGTTTGACGGGGACGGTCACGCTTTGTTTTTCCTTGGGGATTCCAATCCAGCGCTTGCTTCTATCTGCTATCCAACTCCATTTGCGACGCTTGATCTGGCGGTTGATCAGGCTCTCGTGGTATTTCTCCAATAGATCTAAGTTGGTGATGGTCTCGGGCCAGTAAAAGCCGAGTATGCGACGAAGACTGCGGTTGACGAAAACTTGGATTTGGTGTGAGATGTCTTTTGTGACCTTCCACGTTTCGCACCCGTAAAGCAACACGGATTTGACATTTGACCCGAAGATTTTGAGTTTAATTGGGAAGGATTTTGTAATGTTTTAATGCCTTTAAGTTTCCGCACACAACTCAACAATTAGATAATGATGCCACAGTGCATTTTTATCGACATTGTTCTTTATGTAGAGTAATTTTAGAACCTTCTACAAAAATACGCAGTCGTAGTGTCACGCTATATCTGCCTGCAGGATCCTTAGGATAGGATAGGATAGATATACTTATTTTCCGCACTTAGACTACCATTTGGTCTGTTGTGCGTGCAGGCCTCTTCTCTGTGGGAGATAATCTGCCGTAATCCACCACGCGGGCCCAGTGCGGGTTGGTGGATGTCACATGTCTTCGATTTTTTGTTTCTAAGACATGCCGGTTTCCTCACGATGTTGTCTTTCACTGTTTTGAGAGCAGTGGTGATTAAATATTTTACACAAAGTAAAGCGCCTGCACTTTTAAGTCGCGGCTGTTACCACTGGGCCACCACTGCTCTTTGGAAAGGATGAAACGAAAGAGTGAATCAAACCTTTTTGATCATGACAACTTTATTAGTCACCCGTGCCTCAATAAATCGCATGCCGACATAATGAATTCTACAGTTTCCACACCACTGCAATAGGCCACAATCACGCTCACATAACATGCCATAAACTGCGCATACATGGACTAAGTATATAAGGGGCAGCTTAGCCCTGGATGGCGGCTTGACTTTAATAGATTAGTCTCCACAGGATTGCTCGGCTTAGCAGTAGCTAATCACTCTGATTTAATTGAGACGCCATTCAAACAAAAAAGACATTGGCAGTTTGCACTTTTTGGAATAGAGATACACTATACAATTTTATTTATTACTAGCTGACCCCCGCGGCTTCGCTCTCGTCATAATTAAAGCCTATGTTACTCGGGAATAATGTAGCTTTCCATGGGTGAAAGAATTTAATAAATCGGTCCAGTACTTTCGGAGCCTATTAAGTACAAACAAACAAAAAAATCTTTCCTCTTTATAAAATTGTTATTTACTATTAAAATATAATTATTTATTTGAAAAAACTTTTTTTTAAATAAAGCTTTTTCGTATTCTTCTCAGCAAACTCTTCCATTTGATGGGTATCAAATGAAAGGGTTTCATGGCAGTGCAGGAAAGTAACTAGTCCACCATCTTGGATCGTCCGCCATATTGGATTTAGAATTACGTCACTAAACTAACCATGCATTGTAATCCAAACTAAACGTGTATGCAAAATTTCATCTTAATCGGTGGAGGATAACTGCTTTAAAATTCAGTTGCAAGATTTGACCTGAACACACTTACAAACATTGATACATTGCAAGTTAAATAAAAGCTTGTAAAAATAATTAATGAGATCTAATTTTAAATTTCCAAATGCCGCGGGTGTATTCGTATTTTGTCACTGAAATATGCACATTTTTATTACAAGTGTTTTAATTAGTTTCACCTGTGTCGATTAGTTTCATCCCGGTGTTGACATACATTCTACTGATAGACAAGAACATTCATGAAAAAAAATTGTTTAAATGCTGGTGAGTTAAAGCTAAAGTTCGCTGCAGCACTAAAATATGTATGTTGTCTAATCAAACTATTACGAGGAGGGATCAAAAAGTAGTAAGAATGAGATAGAATATAAAGACTATTGATAACTTAATAATTTATTTTCTACATTGTTTCCGAGTCTCTCTACACACCGAGTCCAGCGCTTTTCCAAGGCTTCAAACCCCTTCACAAAAAAAGTTTTGTCTTGGTATGCAAAAAGCTCTCCACGGCATCCATCACCTAGTTATCGTCTTCGTACCTGTTTCCCCTTAAGTATTTTTCAATTTGGTGAACAGATAAAAATCACTAGCCGCCAGATCTAGTGAATAAGGGTGGTAGAGTCAACCAATTCGAAGCCAGCTTGCTGAATGGCAGCCATCGCAACTGCCGACCTGTGCGCGGGTGTGTTGTCGTGATGAAACAGCACGCCCCTTCGAAGTTGCCCTCTCCTTTTCTCTTTGATGGCATTCCTCAACTTAGAAATTATAGCTGCATAATATTGGCCTGTAATAGTGGTTCCAGGTAATCAATCAATAATATCCCTTCTGGGTCCCAAAATATTGAGGCCTTGAACCTTGCCAGCCGATGCCACGACACGAAACTTTTTCGGGGTCGGTGATGATGGCCGTTGCCATTGCGAAGATTGCTGTTTTGTCTCGGGATCAAAATGATGGACCCATTTTTCGTCCATTGCTACGAAACGAGACAAAAAGTTTTCAGAATCTTCTTGAAACTTGTCCAACAATATCTTCGAAATGTAAAGTCGATTTTGTTTCTGACCGGTTAACATTCTCGCCACCCATCTTGCGCAGACTTTTCTCATATTCAAAGATTGTTTCAATATGGATTGAATACTTCCATATGAAATGCCCGTTTCTTGAATTAAGTATTGTATGGTAACTCATCGATCGCTCAATACAATTTTCTCGACTTTCGCAACATTTTCTTGGGTGACTGACGTCGATGGACGGCCGCAACGATGTTCGTCTTTCGTGCTCGTTCTCCCTACTCGAAATTGAGAAGCCCACCTTGCGACAGTGGAATACGGCAGAGCAGACTCTCCTAATATTGCCTCCAAATCCCAAAGAATCTCTTGCATCGTTAATTTTTTTAAACAGCGGTATTTAATAACGGCACGCACTTCGTTTCTCTCCATTTTCGAGAACACGTTCCGACACGAAGCAAACAAATAATTGCATTCAAAAAATCAAAAGAGAATCGAAGATTTTTTTCTTACCAAGGAGTATGTCTTTCTCAATACTTATAGAGTTCAGTTTACTCGCGATCAAAAATTTCATGGCGCTTACGCGTTTCGTTCAAAATATATTATTTTATTAATTTTTTTTTTTTATATTATATAATATTATTTTATTTTAATTATTGTGAATGTGAAGACTATGTGGATCATTATTTTGTTTTTTAATTTATCTTAGTTTTTAATCATGGTCTGGAAGTTTGAGTAGTTTATGCGGCCTACCCGAATGTCCTTTCTTTGGTATTGTTCGTCGAATCGTTGAGCTCCTTAAATTCTGAGTTGAGCTGCTCGGTTATTGACAAATGCGTGCACTGACTGGACAGGTCCACTCAATCTGGCTGGTTCTTTCCTCAAAAGACTATTTCAGACATCAGTCTACATGGTCTTCACACGATCGAACCAAGATTTTGTCAGGACTTTAAAAGAGACTGTGACCTCTGAGTTTGTTTCGGCCTTTCTTCTCAGAGTAGTCAGATAGGAAACGCCGACCTCATCTAGTTTTAAAAAAACCGGCCAAGTGCGAGTCGGACTCGCGCACGAAGTGTTCCGTACCATTATCGCAAAAAAACGGCACAAAAATCATGTTAGTTGTATGGAAGCCCCACGTAAATATTTATTTTATTCTGTTTTTAGTATTTGTTGTTATAGCGGCAACAGAAATACATCATCTGTGAAAATTTCAACTGTCTAGCTATCACGGTTCATGAGATACAGCCTGGTGACAGACAGACAGACAGACAGACGGACCGCGGAGTCTCAGTAATAGGGTCCCGTTTTTACCCTTTGGGTACGGAACCCTAAAAAAAATATGTTAGACATGTAAAAGCGTTTGTACAAACCAACTTACAGAAATAAAATCATTTATCATTTAATAGTGTAAAGTAAGGTGTACGGATTGCAGTACAGTTCAGTCGAACAGAATGAGTGTTCGGATCGCCAAATCTCGTGCGTAGTAGCTTGTTTATGTATCGGTATCTTAAAACGTGCACACAGCGTCTTGTCGCTTTGCTTCGAGTCTTTTTTATAATTTTTTTGTGATGGGTTTGCTCTTGACTCTAGTCTAGATCAAAGGTGCCAGAGACAGAGTCTACGATGGAGTGAGCTTACCCAGAAGAAGACTGACTCTCTCAGTATGAGCTGACCCTAACTATTTATACAAAAAAAAACTGCATTCCTCCACATACGTCATCTGCCGTGAGACAAAGTCGTTTCATAGTCACGTCAGACTATGTTTTACGAGCCTTATCTTGATTGATATCGTTGAGATACGGAATACGGTCATTTTAATATCTAACGTGATCTGTAACTATCTATTTAACCTTGAAACTATTAGTAGAACATTTATAACATAGCATCACGCCTGTAAACTCATAAAATAGTGATCCTGATCCTTAGTTGATTTAAATGCCAAAGTGTCTCTCAATACTTAAATATTTATTGCATTCCGCTGTGTACTTAGGTGGTAATGAAAAAAAATATGAGATCACAATTCTACCGTGTTGAGAATACTTATTAAAATAGTAATAGTAGTTTTTGACGTTTTGTAGTTTTGATGAACCTTTATTTATTTATTTAAACTTCATGTACAATAGTGGTACATAGGCGGACTTAATGCCACAAGGCTTTCTCTACTAGTCAACCTTTGGGTTAAAAAGGACAACGTTGTGAATGGTTACAAAATAATATTAAAAAAAAAACAACTTGTATACGAAAATGCTTTTTTTTTTTTGCGAAAAACCTTTATATTGTAAACGAGGAAAGATATGCTTACACAAAAGCCTCTGAAGGACTGAAATAGACCATTGAAGAGTATATGGAAAACTTCTAAATATTAATCGGGGGCGGACTCGAGTCTAACCAAATGCGAGTAAGTTCTAGAATTCTACATGGAAACTTTTAAAACTCGGCATAGTAGCCACAGTAAATATTTGTGTCTCTAAACTCTCTATTTGTGACTCTGCAAACCATTACGCCACAAACAGTTGGTCATCGTATTTACTGCATAGAGTAAGCGAGATAGGACAAACGTAAGCGAGTAAAAGAGGCACTTATACAATGCTATCTTCATTTTCAACATTGACACGAAAATAGCTACTGCGCAGGGTCTTGCAGCCAATTTCAGAGACACAAAGCACCGCTGTGAGTATTATAACTGGATACACAGTAGCACGGTACACCTTTGGATAACGGGTGTTCGGTTTTCTGGCTTCCGACTATCCGTAATATAGATTCAAAACTCTATAAACAAAAAAAAAATCTCAATGTATACATATAGCCAACATCACGCGTTTAATGTTATCGTCATCATCAGGCTGCACTCAGTCCACTGCTGGACATCATAGGCCTCTCCAATAGCAAGCCATTTGGTTCGATTTTCGGCGTTTGATATGTATGAAGTTCATTTTCCAAGCTTATTGACTCGGTAAAAAAATACATAAATATATAATAACTTAACAAGAAAATGACTTGCAGAAATATTAATATTAGTTTAGTGCCTCTTATAAAACTGTTTCAATACAAAATAAACATAATTGCTCTCTGGGAGCGGAGACGTTTGAAGTGTTTCAAGAGTCGAGGATAAAAGACGAAGACATTCTTGTAATGGATCAAAGAAAAATATTTCTTATAATTATGAAGGTAAAATGTATTTAATAAAATTTAATGCTAATTCGTTGTATGCGCATCACTTGAGAACGGCTAGACGATTTGTATAAGTTCTATTTTTAAATAATCGTAACATAAGGTTCTAAGGGATTAATTGACCACGTGATACTTCAAAAGCGCATGTATACGTGTCTAAATGTTAAACTTTTTACTTTTGTCAATCGTTTATTATCTTACTAAAGAGTTAATTTAATTAATATAAAAATAATAAACAGAGATAGCCCGAATTTTGTGAGTTTGTTCAGACTTGCAGGATAATCTCTAGAAATATTACACTTATTTGAAAACATCTTTCACCATTTCAAAGATACGTTATTCCAAATGGTTTATAGGCTATAAATTATTATGACCCTGGCCAAACCGGTAGGCTTATTACGTATTTTTGCAAGAGCAAAACTATAGCGATCAAACGCTTTATGCCATATAAGTCGGAATTACCTGCAGTGTAGGTATGGCAGGTCCTACACAATCGTTTGCTAATCGCTCGCTGTTTGTCAAATGCACTCATTTAAAAAACACATAACCCAGTCGGGTAAAAAAAACCGCAATTATTGCGCAAAAATCGCTATCGTTTTTCTCTTGCAAAACATACGTAATAATCCTGCGGATCGGGCCACTAGTGATTTGATAAAAATAATATTATTTGGTAATCCATTTGATTATGAACGGTACCGAGTGTTTTCTTCTATGGTTGCATATGGGAATTGTTTCTGTCTTAGAGGTGATTCCTAGTAGGTAGCTTAGGTATCAAGAGAACTTGGCGGTTCATATATATTTCGCCAGGTAAATTCAGCTTCGGAAATTTAATCTGAATTCGTCTAGACAGTTAGTTATTTGTGATATTATTACGCCAAAATCAGTTTCAGGGTAAATTTACCGAGTATTAATAATATGTAAGACGGCTTTGATTAGATTTGCCACCGTATTTTTCTAGTCAGTTTTGTAGGTTTCAGTTCAGTTTCAGGAAAAATAATGTTCCTGGGGGTCTTTAAGTAAAGTGTGAATAAGATACTTCTAGGCAAGCGTACTTCAAAGTTAATCACATTATCGCTTACCATCAGGTGAGATAGTACTCAAACGCGAGCTTAGCAATTAATAAAAAAGAACTCAGCAATAAAATTGTTAAACGCGCGATAGCTTCAGTGAATGGTTGAATGAATTTTCAACTGTCAATTGCATCCCTTGACTTGCGTTTTATTCATGACGTGTCTATAATTACTTTTCAGGAACTAGATGCACCAGACAACGTATATTCTGTCACCGAAAGCGATTGGAATATTTTTTATTTGAAATATTTGTTTCAACCTTATCACATATCCACACATATCCTTACAGGATTTTATACAATACGATACATGCGCTTATCCTAAGTTACTTAACATTATAACTACAGCTGTATTTATAATATTGAATTGTTTACTTAATATAATCCTAATATATAAAACACAAAAATTGTTTCTACCTATGTCCGTTATAGACAAACAGACAAACCGGTTTCATTACTGACATTACAAAATGTATTATATTTTTTTCATAGTAGCAAACGCCGGGTATACGCAAATATTGAATAAAAGCGATTGGAAAATGTCTAAAATGTGTGTGAGAATGCCAAGCACTATAAAAATGTAACGTGTTCAATCTATTACATTTTGGCATTTACCATCACCATCACTTATAGAATGCCTCAGGGCCTTTGTTAACAAACTTTAAAAAATGAATGTATCAAAATTATATCAAAAAAGAAAATTGTGGTTTTTCCCGTTACCGGATGAGTTTGAATGCTATGACGTCATGGCAAGGTCCGCTAAAATGGCGGTTTAACCCCATCTTGGTACCTTCAAGACAATAAAAAAAAAAAAGTTTTTTAGTTGACAAGGTCATTATCATTAGAATTAAAATAAAAATCGAGCTCTCAATCTAAATCAAAATATATATGGTAAATATCC
Source organism: Orthosia gothica (assembly GCA_949775005.1). Classification (NCBI taxonomy): domain Eukaryota; kingdom Metazoa; phylum Arthropoda; class Insecta; order Lepidoptera; family Noctuidae; genus Orthosia; species Orthosia gothica. Next base: position 4,972,509 of record OX459045.1, read on the forward strand.
CTAAAAAAATATTAATTCTACATTGATTAAATCAAATTAATTAAATAAATAATCAAACTGATTGTCACTAGAATACTGTTTCTATTTTTATGTGAACATTTAATGATTTGTGACCAAGTGCCGAGATGGCAAAATGGCGCTTACGCACGAACGTGTCTATGTAATTCAATAATGAAATGCTAGCTTTTATTATTTAACGGCTTCATTTACTGGAAGACGTGAGATTTTATCGTCCATTCAAGTTTAATGATGTTCATTAATATTCAGAGATGATTCAATTAAATTGTTCCTGTTAGTGTACTTCCCTTACGTTAGCAACAACAAACAACATTTTTAATGCATACAACACAGATTTTGAGGAAAATATCTTTTCTAAAACTTATGTTGCCGCTAAGGCATGTTCCTGCAGCGAATTCTTAAAAAGATTTTCCTGTTTTGCCAACATCTTTAGGTTTTACCCGGGGACATCTAAGGTGTGTCACAATTTGGAAATCAAAGAAAGTAGTTACCGTTACGCACGATTCTTTACCTGTAATACGGGTGTTTATATCATTAGCTGTTGTTTTAATTGTTCTAATGAAGTAAAACTGATTTTTTTATATCATCATCATCATCATCAGCCTTTTACTGTTCCCACTATTGGGACATAGGCATCCTGTCTGTGATAGGGATAGGGAATGGGCCTTAATCCACTACGCAAACCCAATGCGGGTTGGTGGATGAAACATAGTATCTTCGAAGTTTTGATTCTAGGACATGCCGGTTTCCTCACGATGTTTTCCTTCACCGTTTTGAGAGCAGTGGTGATGAAATAATTTGTAAGTCGCGAACTACAACTTGTAAGTCGCGGCCGTTACCACTACGCCACCAGTGCTCATTTATTATATGTATGTAGGTACCTAAATGAAAATCTCTGGAATTGTTGAACTAATAACGTTTAGTATTTTTTTTACTGTTAGAAAACTATGCTCAGGATGAAAGAAAAAAAGAAAAAAAATACAAAGCACAAAAAGAAATGTGTCATACGATATTTTTATCCTAGGAAATGCTTAAAACCTTTGCAAATAGATCACGGAAGTCACGGTCACGAAAGTCTCTGTCAACATTAAATTATTAACATAATTTACCGGTCATTCAACTTAAATAAAATAAATTACATATAGGCTACAAGCAACATTTTCATCTAGATTGCGTATTTTTTAATCTATTTCATCAAAATACAAGGTCGAGCGCGTGCTTGATCAAGCTACGCGTGCAGGATGTTAAATAATATTTGTTACCTGCACGTGTTGGTACCTATAACTACTATGTAATCGAATACTTAATAATATTTACCTAAAAAAAATTGTCTGCACCGAAACTCTAATTCACGTGCAAGTACATAATAAATATAATGTTCCTCCACGTGATGTGTGATTAGTATTAGGTAATCAAATGTTTAATAATATTTGCCTGATTAAAAGTATATCTGTAATGAAACGCATTCGCGGTTTTAACGAAACAAATAAAGTCCTTTTGAACCGACTTACCAAAAAGGAGGAGTTTCTATGTTCAACTTTGTTTGTTTTTTTTTGTATGTTCACCGATATATCTCCGTCAGTTGTGGACCGATTTCAAAAATTATTTTTTTGTTTGAACATACTTTCCGAAAATGGTCCCATTTTTGGTCATTGGTACACTCTCATTTCACCGGTTATGTTAAAGTTGCATGATATTCTCGTAATCTACTCTAACATTATAGGTACCTTACCAAACAACTTGTCTATTATGTAGGTACAACTAAAAAGAGAACAATAAAAAACTATTTTGTACAAAAAAATTCTACTGACTTCCAAATAAAAAACTACAAAGTGAAAAATAAATTTATTTCTGGAAGTCGATGCCCATAACGCAAAAAAATATTTTTCACTTTGTAGTTTTTTTATTTGGAAGTCGGTAGTATTTTTTTGTAAAAAGTTTAGTTTGCTTGTCAGTTTATTGTTATAAGCTTTTAGTAGATTTTCCCTTGGCTTCGCTCCTGTGACATGTCCCACAGTAACCGAGCATTTTTCGGTATAAAAGTAGACTCGAGCACGCAGAGCTAGTAGGTATGACTTCCTACCAGCAGCGACCAGTGAAAAATAAAAACAAAAATTTTCATTTTAAGATTTTAAACTTTTGCTAAACCATAAAATAAATTATTTAAGGCTAGAAATAAAATTTTTGCTTACTTAAGCGCGTATTTTCGGTATTAAATTAGACTCGAGCACACAGAGCTAGTAGGTATGATTTCCTACCAGCAGCGACCAGTGAAAAATAAAAACTAAAATTATCATTTAAAGATTTTAAACTTTTGCTAAACCATAAAATAAATTATTTTATAGCTAGAAACAAAATTTTTGCTTTCTGAACCGCGTATTTTAACATCCTGTTTCTCAAAAAACAAGTCCAAACATTATGCTTGGTCAAGCATTTCACACGTGCGTGTAAATACCTGCACGTGTACCAACACTGGTTTTAAGCAATCGAATAATTAATAATATTTACCTAATTCTCACTGTCTGTAACGAAATTCTTTAATAAATTTCACGGCATTTTATGGTTTTCGCAAATTATTTGCTTCTTGCAAATAAATCAAAATGTGCTTGCTGAAGGCTCTTTCACGTACAGGTATATATTGTTTTGTCCGCGCACGTGTTAGTATTAACCCGTGCATTTACTAGTATTAAGTAATCGAATAGCTATATAATAATATTTGCCTAGTTAAAATCTATCCGTACTGAAGCTCATTAAGGCGCCGATTCCCTTGAGTAGCTGATTTTAAAATGAGAATCACGTCTAAACGGGTAGTCGTAATTTATTGAAAAATATATATAAATATTTGTTATATTAGACCATTTTCTTAATAATTTCATCTGAGAAAGTTTTGAGTTTTATTCGTATAACATAGTGTAATTAATTTGTAAAGTTATGTCTAATACGGACAAAAACACGACAATCACAACAAAACCGCTGGGCGTATTTTAATGAAAAAACAATTTAATTATCTACATTTTGATCTGAAGCTTTTTTTTTTAAAGTCTTTGAATAATAAGAAAAGTACAAAAAACTACTAAATTTCGGGTCGCGCGGGTGAGAAACGAGGGCGCGTTTTGTTCCCTCAAGGTCGTTGGCGTTAGTCGTCGTCTTAAGATTTTTTCATCCCACCATCTCGGAAAGAGTATTTTTAATCTTCAATATCTGAGTGGAAAAGCCGTTTTTATTCACTAGAGGATAAAGTAAATTGAATTTAGAACATCGTGTGCACTAAGTTTGTGAATTAAAAAAAACATTAAACCTATTTACTGCTACCTCTATGGAGCCGAATTATTATATCATACAACTTTTTTTAATTTGTTAAAAACTCAGACTCGGAACCTTCTTGGTGTTCTTTTTTCAATTTGCTTTGTACGCGGTTCTTTACGCGGCATTTTTTCACGTCATTGTTAAACCTTATATTAAAAACAAGAAACTTGAAAACAAGTGAAAAAACTAAAATGAGTGATTCTAGCGACGAGGAAGTTTGTTTGACGCCAACAGAATTGACTGAAACTGTTAATAATGCGCAAATGAGCTTTCTCCCGCAACAATAACTGTAGCAACGTTACTTTAAAATTTTCTTAATTATACCTTAGTATTATTTTGTTATAATTTAAAGATTATTCTGTAATACTTACCTGTCATAATGTAGTAATTAATACCTAAACTGAAATAAAAGTGTACCTATCTTGTGATTGTAAACGTTTTTTTTTGCATTTAGTCATTTCCTCGCTGAGGTGGAATGAAAAGTTACGTGTTGCACTCGAGTGCAAAGATTTTTCACCTCGTGCTCTTTTGATTCCCTCGCTAACGCTCAGGATTCTAATTTTGAATCACTCGCTGCGCTCGTGATTCAATTTTAGAATCCTTCGCTTGCTCGGTCATCAAAATTGAACACGCGGTTAAAAAGCAACTTTGCACTCTTGTATGACAAATAATTATTACATTTCGCATGACCTTAATGGTTATTTACACCTCTTATTCGACTATAACAAAATAATAGGTATTTAATCCTTGCCTGTCCCCTCTGGAAGAACCTTTGATTTTCCCGCAACTTTATTACGTATCTTACGAAAAAAAACGATAGCGATTTTTGCGCAATAATTGCTCTTCAATAGGTACAGTTTTAGGCGTTTTTTTTTTTTAATAAGTGCATTTGCCGAATAGCGAGGTATTAGCTAAAATTGTGTAGGATCCACACTGTAGGTGATTCCGACTTTAATGACATAAAGCGTTTGATCGCGCGATGATTGCTGATTGCTGCAATAAAAAAATCTAAAATTTTCTTCTTTTCAAAAATATTGCCAGTGATATCCTCTTTAAAGTATCATTTTCGAAGTTGAAATGGATAGACTTGTTTTATTCAAAGCAGAGAGAGGAAAATCTGAACCACATTTTCGTGTAGCTAATTTGAACCAATAATTGTATAGGTAATTTACTAATGCAAGTTCTCCAAAAGCGAAAAGTAACTTTAAACTTTTATACGTAAAATGATTCAAAGCAATATCCAAGTTTTATGAAATAAGGGCGTTCTAAATAAATGTGATTGATTGCTTTATTAACGTCGCTCAAAAAAGTTTTCAATAGAAAATAATTGCTGAAAACGTTGTTAAGACGTTGAAATATTGTTTCTTGAATATCCTAGTTTTGGCAATAATAAATATTTGATTTATTGGTCTACTCTTAATTAAAATGAAAAAGGTTTTGCAAAGATTTTATTAATCTAGTTTAGAAATAAAGTATTAGATTGTGTCCTACTTTTGCCTAACAATCATCATCATCATCAGCCTTTTAATGTTGCCACTGCTGGGACACAAGCCCACTATTTGTGAGAGAGAATGGACCATAATCTACCACGCGGGCCCAGTTCGGGTTGCTGGATGTCACATGTCTTCGATTTTTTTGTTTTAGGACATGCCGGTTTCGTCACGATGTTTTCCTTCACTGAAGGAGAGCAGTATGTAAATATATGTAAGTAACAATACTTACATATATTTGAGCCAGCGTTTTATAAATACAATAATATGTTCTATTTTTGGATTTATATATATATTAAACACTGGCTTATTTATTTTTTATTTTTTATATTAACTGCTTAACACCTTAACTGCCAGGCAATGAGACACAATTGAAAATGTATTGTTTGTCGGTCACTTGGCAGTTAAGGTGTTAAGATTACATTCTCGCATTTAAGAAATCATTCTCTGAGGAGCTCGTAACTACATAATAACAGCTGCACTGGTCGTTCTTAAAGGTTAAGCAACGCTTGCAGATATGAGTCCATTGATGATGACCATCTTAACATAAAGAGATTCTTACGCGCCTCGGTAAGAACGTTAAGCCGTTGGTCCCGTCGGTCATTTGAAGATCTTTGACAGTCGTTACGGGTAGTCAGAAGCGAATCTGATACCAGTCTTACCAAGGGTTATCGTGTTATCCAGTAACTGGGTTGTGGAGGTCAGATAGGCAGATTCATCATCTCCCTGCCCTTGTTCCATGTTACTAGTGGTCAGCGCAACACGTTTTCTTATTCCATAGCGTCCTGTCACGCTATCACTGACTCTTTTCTTTCATATCACTCCTCACACAGTCCGTCCATCTTTTCTTTGGACTTCCTCTCCTTCTCCATCCTTCCACATTTATATTCATAACTTTTTTAGTAGCATGCGTTTCATCCCTCCTCACATGACCGTACAAGGAAAACGGTTTCCTTTCAACTTTTCAGTCACTGGCGCCACTTTCAAACTTCTTCTAATACCTAAACTCATTTCTCATTTTATTCATTCGCCGTACATCCATCTCAACATTCTCATCTCTGCTACATGCAATCTATTTTCATCCATAGCATGCAATCTCTTTTCATCCATATTTTTCGAACATTCTGATCAAGAAAATGGTAGGCAGATATTAATTGATTATATTCTTGAGCAGTTCGTGACTTCGTGCCTACACGTGGAAGGAAGGTTGTTTTATTATATCATTAGGAAGGAAGCTGGACAGTAAAATTTTCCTTTTTGTTTATAAAATAAATTGTTCGTCTGCCAATAAAAGTGTTTGCTCTATATCGGTCATGTTCATGACTGTGAGGTACCATAAGTTGTTACATAAAATTAAATCAAATATCTTAACTATTTTATTTTTCTGACTATAGGTTCGCGCTTGACCACTATCTCACCTGATGGTAAGCGATGATGTGGTCGACGGTGAAACACGCTTGCTAGAAGTAACCTATTCACTCTAAACTTAAATACCCCTAGATTGTAGCTATCGAGGAACACAGACTCCGGCAGGTAATGCGACTCCTTAGCTGAATAAAGTAATTATAAGTAGTTTATGCAACGTGAAACAGAATAAACCAAAACCTGGCATAGGATCATTGTAATTATTGTAAGTTCTATGGGAACAACACTAAAATCGTCAAAAATGTTTAGCTGCCTCATACATTTATGTTTGCATAACTCGACAAAATGTACTCAACGGCTGATATTATTTTCCCGATATCAGGTGTTGGTCTCACAGTAAAAGCTGTTCATAATAATGAGTAGAACACACTTTTCAGGTTTCACGTTTATTCTGTCACATATTGAATATGCTATTTTGAGAAACACGGAATCGGGAAGTATCAAAGAAAAAGGAGAGGCCTGTACCCAACAGTGGCTGAATTGATGATGATGATGAAGATAATATCCATTATAGACCCTACATCATTCGAGTAGGCCCTACAATCCATTAATTCTTGAGTCTAACCTAGGCCTGAGAGTCAGAAAGCTATAAAACTAATGGTCTTTGTTACCATAAGTGGCAACATAATTAGTTTCCTAATTAGCTTTATGGTGATATTAAACCATATTTTATGGTTCGGCAAGAGGACAATGCACCTTGATAGGTTATAAAAGGGCCAATAAGCACAGTAAAAATATACAAACAGTATGGAAACTACCAAAAACGCTCGAAACGGCACACTCACACATACATGTGCATCGACGAGACCCCTTAAGCGGCTCGCACTACTACTGACAGCACTGCAGAAGTGGTCCCGAGTGGTCTCGTCGTCGGTGCGTATGTTTGTGTGAGTATGCCGTTTCGAGCATCTGCAGTTAGTTTCCATACTGTTTGTATATTTATTCTGTGCCATAGGTGTACGTAGGCATAGCTAGCGAGGTAAGTATCTCGAACTAAATGTGAAAATGTACCTAGTACCAAGTCTGCTTGTTAGTAATATTAAGACCTAGAATGTCCAGAGGTTTATTAGCTAGACTAACTTAGATAATTATGAAATATGTTTCTACTTATAAGAAAAGATTCAACTAATTATTTTACTCCGCTGAATTCAGTCAGGAGGGAGACAGACAGACATACAGAGGGACCGCGGAATGTTAGTAATTGGGTTCCGTTTTTACCCCTTGTGTACGGAACCCTAAAAATGAAACGGGCATTTTATATTTAATTTTTAAATTCGAAGCAAATCGTAGACGAAAATACTAAGAAGCCTAAGCAAATATTACTATAGCTTCCGGACACTTTTAACGTGCGGTCTTCCTACAACATTGAGAACATCTATACCAATATTATGAAGAGGAAAGATTTTTTTGTTTGTTTGTACCGAATAGGCCCCGAAACTACTGGACCAATTTTAAAAATTATTTCACCAATAGAAAGCTACATTATTCCTGAGTGACATAGGCTATAATTTTGACGGGAGCGAAGCCGCGGGGGTCAGCTAGTCATTTATAATTTCAACATGTATAACTCATACTCTCACTCATGATACATATTGAAATCTTTACTTTGTTATTATTTATTGGTTTATCTACTACACCCATGCTATAAATCCTCTATAAAACTTTGACTTTGACTTTGACTTTGACTTTGACTCATCGAACAGCCACATTCTCATGGCATCTTTATGAATTTCAAACAAAGAACATTGTCATGCACGCGCGTTTCACTACCACAGCGCCGTAATTTAAAAAAACTTATTTGAATTTACGTCGTATCCCGCCATTTTTGTTCAATAATAGTATTGAAAAAGAAATTTTGTTGTTTACAAAAATGAGTGATACAAGCTTTGATAACACACCACCAGATATTTCTTATGCAGCAAAGGATATTTCTAACCAATTATTACCAGTAAAGTCGAGAAAACATTATGAAAAGACGTACCAAAATTTCATGAATTGGAAAATATTAAAGAGTAGTACATCATTTTTTGAAGATTATCAGTTTAGTATATTTCAGATTAGTATATTTTCAAGAATTATCAGAAAAATTCAAATGTTCATCCCTATGGACCTTCTATTCAATGCTGAAAAGTACGCTTAGTATTAATACCCTATGGTTTCAAGTAAGAACCTTTATAGAGGATTCATATCATGGGTGTAGATAAAGTCTTGTATGCAACTGTTATAATTATGTATTAAAACACTCATGTGATACTTTTATCACACTCGGCTTCGCCTCGTGTGATAAACCTACATTCGTGTTTTAATACCCCTTATTATACAACAGTTGCATAAATAACTATTAAAAGATTGTCTGTGAGGTTTCTTGCACGTTCTTATCCTTAGAGATGATCTACGTTTTAGAACGTGCTTCTACATCTTTTCCACTGACTGACCTTGACAATGCAAAAATGCTTGTAAACGATTCAACTGAAATAAATGCATAGAGTTTGAGTCCTTTTCACGAGTTTTGGGCTCCATTGATTCTATTCTTTTATGTACTACTTTCTACCACACCTAAGGAAAAATAGGGTGAGTTTATATACCAGACCATTTTAGCTTGGACGCCCACATATATACATATGTGGGCGTCTAAGCAATAAATGGACCATTAGTGAGGTGTTGAGCTAAGACTAGATTCGGTATCTAGAATAGTCAATAGATAATAAGGATTAAAAAACTCACACATTTAGTTATTATCAGACTTTTAAAGTTCAAACTGTACTTGTGTTTGTATGAGGGCAAATTTACAAAATTGCTTATATCTCGGCAACTAAATGCCGAGATTTGAGGCCCTAGACATTATCGAAAACAAATTCATTATCGAAAGCGTGACGCTAGCGGCGCTAGCGTTTGCCAAAAATGCAAAATTGTATGGGATTGACAAACGATATCGAAAAATCACGTGATCGGTGAATACCTTAAATTTTGACATTTCAATTATCGCCTATATTGTCTTTAGATCCTTTTTGCTTGGATGCCCGCTCACATCTACTATATAAAAATAAGTCGGGTTTCTTCCTGACGCTATAACTCCAGAACGCACGAACCGATTTCCAAGGTTTTGCATTCGTTGGAAAGGTCTCGGGCTCCGTAAGGTTTATAGGTAGGGTAGGGTCGGGTAGGGTAGTGTAGTGTAGGCTAGGGTAGTGTAGGGTAGTGTAGGGTAGTGTAGGGTAGTGTAGGGTAGTGTAGGGTAGTGTAGGGTAGTGTAGGGTCGGGTAGGTTAGGGTAGGTTAGGGTAGGGTAGGGTAGGGTGGGGTGCGGGTCAGGTAACCTCCACGTTGGCCTAGTTGGTTGCTGGTCTCTTTCGGATACGTCCGGGGGGAAGAGCAACCCGCTGGGCTGGTGCACCCTGGGCACCGTCAATAACTTCCCATTCGTGGGTTCTTGTTGGCGGTGGCGAATATCTGACGGGGGGGGTGGGGGGGATGCGTCGCTCTGGGTGTTCCCCTGATTAGCAGGGGACACTCCAGATGCGACGAAGGGGTAGTCTGGGTAGGTAGGTTAGGTGGTTAGGAAAGCGGTGGGGCTCACTTTTTGGCCTCTGGGCGGGCCGCCTTCCCCTGCGGGGGGGAACGCCCGGGGCACCCCAGCTCTGCACCCTGCACTGCCCGGCTCTGCAGTGACCGGCTCTGCCCGCTCTGCACCTGGCTTTGCACTCGGCGCTCGTGCGGTTTGAGCTCCCCGAGTGCACTGACCAGCTCTGCACCCTGCTTTGCCCGGCTCTGCATCCGGGCTTTGCCCGCTCTGCACCTGGCTCTGTGGCCCGGAATCTCTCCTGTGGGTGGGGGTGGCTGCGGCTCGGGGGCGGGAGGTGGGCCCACGAGGAGGACGACTTGTCGTTGCCGACCCTCCTTTGACGTGGGATGGTCGGCAGGGACAAGTCGATGGTAGGAGGAGGCGGCGGAGCGTCGGTCTCGACGCTTCGCCGCACACGCGGAGGGCGGCGTCTGGCCTTCGCGGATTCTGGCCAGATGCCGCATAGGAGGGGACCGTTAAGGTCCAGCGCGGTGAGGAGCATGGCGCGGCACACCGTCTAGGTGTGCCCAGCGGGGGCGTAGTTGCGCCATGCCCTGAGGAGGTGTTTGGCAGGTCCTCTCGCTTCCCGGTGTGGTAAATCCATGCTGGGGAGCGGGGAGGCCTGCGTGGCGGTTGCCTCCTTTTGCGAGGACGCCATGTCGCAAAAGGAGGCAGCGGTGGGGGTGGGAGAGGGCGGTTGTACGATCGCCTGCGCCCACCCCCTGGTGGTGATTAGCGGGCGGCAGGTGCGGGGGTGCCTGTCGTCTGCATTGCACAATCACCACCCTCGTCGGGCGGGAATGGCCGATCACTCACGGTCATTCCCGGGCCCCTCCACTGAGGGAGGGGCGTGCGGGGCCCGCCATTATGGTGGGCAATCGTCGGCGGGGGACTGGGCGTAAAGGCTGTGCCGGTTTCCCAGTCCTCCTCCACACAGACGATGCGGGAGTGCGCTGGTTTATTTTAGTGGGTATACCGGGCTTGCCCGGGGAGTCCCACATAGCCCGTCCATTCCCCCGATGGGCGGGTATGCGTAATGCATTTTTTTCCAGCGTTATCAAAAAAAAAAAAAAAAAAGGGTAGGGTATGGTAGGGTAGGGTAGGGTAGTGTAGGGTAGTGTAGGGTAGGGTAGGGTAGTGTAGGGTAGGGTAGGGTAGGGTAGTGTAGGGTCGGGTCGGGTAGGGAAGTATAGGGTAGGGTAGGTTAGATAAATGTTTGGTCTTTTTATGGCAAAACAAAGCTTGCCGGGTCAGCTAGTTATATAATAAATTGTACGTTTGTGTACTATTTTCCCCTGTTATACGTATAGCCAGACAGTATAATCATCATTCGATTCTTTTCCATCCACCAATCTTCACCTTTCATTTACCACCACTTTGTTGCAGTTATTTGCATGATAAATATCTACATACCCTATTACATAACCGAATACATTAGTTACATCAAGAGATTAGCATCTGTATGTTAAGAACGGTACGTAATATCACGGTACAGATATCTATACAGTATTCTATCTTCATACAAACGGTCGGAACACGAGTCATGCCCACGTGACTCGAGCTCAGCACGCACTCAATATACTACCAGTCGCGGACGCGCCGCAGTGACGAACGAACGGTGTGATGGTTTTGCAAGCAGTAAGCGTGCGATTTGTGAATATTTTATTCAAATACGTACAAGTACTTACTTACTTAATATGTCAGAGAGCAATTATAGCCTATATTTTTTTTTGTTTGCTTGAATTCTTCTATAACGCAACAAGAGATATATTTTTTTGACAATAAAAAAAAATATACCTAACCTCATAATACGTAATTTGTTTCTTTTTTTAATAGTGAGGTATTTCGCTTTTTCCTCCGAGTAAAATACCTGGATTAATAAATATAAATAAGTGGATAGGGTGATAAAGTCACACACGAGTCATCTACCTACGCTCGGCACAGGCTCGGTTTAAAAAAAAACTAGCAGGTAATTTCCTAGGCTAGGCTATCTACTTACTTATGTACTTAGCTACTTACATATATTATTTAATTAGAAAAAATATCATTATGAAATGATTAAGTACTCATGAGATCAATAATTGGTAGGTACCTAGTAAGATTTAAAATAAGTTTAATAAAAAAATATAATATTTACCTCAGATTAGAGAAGATAATCTGAAATATTCACAATCACAAAACTAGAAAGAAACTCAAGTAGGTAGAGGTAGGCGGCCCTAACGCGTGTTTAGGTGACGCGCGCTTGTAGGCACTTATTTCAAGGTCAGGGCCGAGTCACAATACTGTATAGATATCTATACTGTGGTAATATGTCGATGAACTTTTACAAACGGATGATCGTTCGTTGACTGTTCTATACGTGGGACACTCAGAAAGTTTTGCGAAACTAAAAAAAATTGTTCTATACGTACATATATTTTTATTAAATCTTTTCAAAGTACTTTCCACCAGCCTCTATACAAAGATTCATGCGCCTAAACCAGTTTTCAAAACACTTTTTCCAGTCCGCCGCAGACACCTCGTTTACAGCCTGCTCGAACGCAGCCAGCGCATCTTCCGGCGACGAAAATTGTATCCCTTTGAGCTGATTTTTTATTTTTGGGAATAAAAAGAAGTCACACGGTGCTAGATCAGGGCTGTAAGGAGGGTGACCCAGGAGTTTGACTGGCGTGCTGTCCAGGAAGTCCCTCGTTTTGAGTGCGGTGTGCGCAGGTGCATTGTCGTGGTGGAGCAGTAGCCCGCGGAGCCCTGTGTTTGGTCGCTTGTTGCTTATAACAGAGAAAACTTCTGGCAAACATTTGGTAGTATACCATTCGGCATTAATGCTTCTTTGATCCCGTAAGGGAATTGATACCAAGTGGCCAGTCAAATTAAAAAAGCTAGCGATCAAAATCTTACCCCCGCTTCTAGATCGCTTCACTTTGGTAGGCGTTGGCTCATTTTGAAACACCCAAACAGTCGACTGGCGCTTGGTTTCTGGGTCGTATTGATAAATCCAGGACTCATCACCTGTAACGATGTCGTAAACACGCCGAGACGAGCCTGCTTCAAATTTGTTAAGCATATCACGGCACCATTCCACCCGGGCCTGCTTCTGAGCATCGGTGAGGTTGTGCGGCACCCAGCGTGATACTATCCTCCTCACGCGAAGATGGCTGTGTAGAATCTCGTGAACGCTTCCCGATCCAATCTTCAATATGTGTTGAATCTCCTGATATGTAATTCGCCTATTGTCTTGGATTAAATTTTTCACTGCTAGCACGTTTTCTTCGGTAACAGCCGTCAAAGGGCGACCGCTTCTTTCGTCATCCCCCAAAGTTGGTCGACCGCGCTTGAATTCGTTATACCAACGATACACGGTTGCCTTGGAAGGGCCTTCATCCATGAATGCCATTTGAAGTCTATCGTACGATTCATCCGGTTTCAGGCGACACTTGAAATCGTATAAAATCATAGCTCTAAAATGTTCCCGGCGCAGATCCATATTTCAGTGAGACACAATACTTTGAATTAACTCGCAAAAAATGTGGAGGGAAATTTTGAAATTGGAACTTACTTATTTTTACTTATAAATAATCATATTTTCGAAAAACATTATAACTGGCCAGTCTCCCATATATAAAAACTTTTTTTCGCAATACTTTCTGAGGGGCCTGGTATTAATATAATATATTATTTTGATTTATTATGTGGGTAGGTATGTAACTGTCATGGTAATTTTGAGTAACAGTGATACACAGTTGAATGTACTAGTAGTATAATTCTCGCAATGGCTGCGCAGTTGTAAATCTCATACAATAAATTGTAGTTCTATTAACTAAAAAAACACGCTTTAATGGTATTTTGTATTAAATGTCACTAAACCTTAAGATCCTGGTAAGGGTAATGGGACAAACTATTCAAATTATTGCATTGTCATCGGTCCTTGAAAAGTGTGCAAAGTTTCAAATCAATCCGAAGGGGCTGAAAATAACGTGTATGTACGTTATTTTCAGCCCCTTCGGATTGATTTGAAGCAAGCTAATAAAACGTGTTAAAAACAGCATCGCGTGGTGCCTTGCGCATCGGAAAACTAACTTCAGAGCGTCCAAGAAGCTTGGCGAGGAATTTATGCTGTACGTCATTGTGTTTGTAGATGTCCTGATTTTTATGTACCTTATTGAGTCGATCGTAACAGCTAACGTTTAGCTTTAGATGATTGCGGTTCGGTTAACAAATTAGGATTTTGGATAACATTTAAATAACTTGGCACATCGGGGCCGTTGGTAATATTAATTATTTTATCTAATAAATATAAGTAAGCAGTAGGCGTATTACTAACTTAATCAATTACTTAAAAAACATTATCATCATTGTTGACAATAGGGATGATAACAAACAAAAACACTCTTTAGTCCGTCAGTTAGATTACCTAAAAATATAGGACACATATTTTTAATTTTGTCCCGGTAACAAAAAATGACGACGATACAGTGCGTTCAAATATTATGTGACGTCACGCCGTACTACACTTTTACTGACAAAGTGACGTCACGAGCCCCACTAAACTTTGATGCGCTTTTATTTGTAAATTTTTAATCTATACCAATATTATAAATAGGAAAGATTTTTTTGTTTTTCTGTACCGAATAGGCTCCGAAACTACTGGACCAATTTAAAAAAAATCTTTCACCAATAGGAAGCTACATTATTCCTGAGTGACATAGGCTATTTTTAATTCCCGAAAACGGGTCCTGTGTTGAGGTCCACGAGGGCGAAGCCGCGGGGAACAGCTAGTTATTTGATAAAGCAAAAAATATGTGACCAATATTATTTGATAATATCACTGACGGACTAAATTTATTTTATTTACATAGAATCATAATTTTTCTATCCAAATACTTTCTTCTGCCCGCGGTATACTGTTTTGTTATCTCAAGGCAACATACACCGGGACTAAAATATGCCTAATGTCCTTTCTATAATACCCTATGTCTCAATCCAAAACCACCTGTGTGCCAAATCTTGTAAGGAACTAAATAAATTACCAAATTACTGCCACTTTCAGATCAGTCTTCCTCAAGAACAAACACAAAAAAACAGCTACACTGTCTGCATCCTTTCATAAATCAACCATCATATCAAATCACTCATCACCTACATTTCTTCGATCAGCTGATACAATCAATTACGAAGTAAGTTGTATAACAAATAGCGGAACACATGCACATTGTAACTAGTATAACGGACACTGCGCACGTACCGACCCGGATATGATGCGGTACGATGATACTGCATCACATCGGTATTCACACTGCATAAGTATATAACGGACAGTGTGACATCGGCTTTATTAAAAGCGATAAAGGTATATGGTAGAGATGTGCCCACCACTATGGATTTGGTTTACTAACCCATTAGACGAATAGTCAGGGCACTAATAGCCGACTAGTTGCGACTGTAAATGTGGTCGGATAATCAGCTTTCCCGACTAGTCTGGTGTGTCCATCTCAAATAAGTATTAATTTCTTTTAAAATAAGCAATTAGTATCTTTTGTCTTTTATCTGAACCTATATAATTTTCTTTGTAAAGTGTTTCGTTTTTTTGTACATAATTGAATTATTATCGTTTGTTAATCGTTTCGTAGTAGGTACGCAATGTTCTTGTTGATTTAATCAAATTAAAATTAATAACGTAAATGCTAGCAATTTATTTATTTTATTTTCTGTATTTCTTTAGCTGAATAGTAGTGTTTTCTGTCTCTTACGGACTAATCGCCGACTATTAATGTGAAAGGCTAGACGGCTTGCCCGACTAATCGGTTCATCTCTAGTTCCACAATGTAAGCGCCAATATGCGGTAAAAGTTATTTATTTTGGTACAATGGTGATATGTTTTTTTATTTTGGTTTAGCTTTTTGACAGTTGAAGATTGTAGTTGGCAAAAAATGCGTCGATAAAGCAATCTATAACTATAAAAAAATAGTGGCCAATAACGTTCTAATTTTTTATCATAATTATTTTTATTGTTCGGAGGAGCTCGTGGCTCAACAATAACAGCCGCACGGGTCGATCTTCAAGGTTAAGCAACGCTTGACGAGGTCGGTCCGTGGATGGGTGACCATTTCAACATACCGAGTTTCCTCCGTGCCTCGGAAAGCACGTTAAGCCGTTGGTCCTGGCTGTCATTTGAAGATCTTTGACAGTCGTTACGAGTAGTCAGAAGCCTGAGATCTGACACCAGTCTTGCCAAGACATATCGTGTTACCCAGTTACTGGGTTGTGGAGGTCAGATAGGCAGTTGCTCCATGTAAATCACTGGTACTCAGCTGAATCTGGTAAGACTGGAAGCCGACCCCAACAGTAATTGAGAAAAAGGCTAGGCAGATGAAGATTTTTATTGTTCGGATGAAGTTGAGTCATCGGTTTATTTTTAAATGATTTATTTGCTCTTGAATCTAGTCTAGGTCAGAGGTGACAGAGACAGAGTCGACGATGGAGTGAGCTTACCCAGAAGAAGCCTGTTCAATCTAATTTTGAAGAGATTCGGGGACATATTCAATATTCAAGGCAGCTAGTGTTTGTCTGTCATGGACTTAGCAACGTGATTCTAGATATTAGCAATCTGGTTTACTAAAATCAATAAACGAGTTTTTTTAAGGAAATTATTGCCAATCAAGTTTATTAAAAAAAATTTATATATATTTTTGTCGTTTCTTTGAACTTTTCGATACATAAAATCGGATGAACGAATAAAATAAATTAAAACGGATACATAAAATACATTCGTTTAGATTTGCATTCAAAACGAAAAGAAAGCTATCTGCAGCAATAGACTACTGACTTAATTTACTTATATTTTTAGTCAAAAAATATTGATATTTTGACAAACAAACACCTTTCAGTTTTATCTATTTTAACAAAAAAGTAGGTTACGTATGTCCGGGTCCAATCAAAGACAGATATTGAATCATCCTGTCAGAGAAATTACTAAACTTTTGTTAGTAAGACGATCTTTTGAAAAACATAACCATCCCTGGATTCCATTACCGTGTCCCTAGTTTCAATTAAACATTTCTGTACGCACTTAAAAAATGACAAAATTCTACAACATTATTTATCACGGCTCTGTATTAAACTTTGTTGTATAGCATCGTATTTTATTGCACTTCATTTCATTGTTATTCATCATCATTATCTCTTTTTTATAGATTTATAGTTTACCCAAATATTGGAAACCTACTTTAATCAAGCGGGCCCTATCAATTCTGATAGGGCCCGCTTGATTAAAGTAGCGCGGCGTAACTATTTTTTTATTTTTTAAATGTTGCTGTATACCAATACTATGATAGGAGTTTTTCAGTCTCGCGTTTCGAGTTTTTTTTAAATTTTGTTTTATTTTCTCGTGATCTCCTGTGTTACAAAAATGTTTTCTATTTTTCTCGAAAATGATACTGATGACAACTAGACGTCAACTTGGTTTTGGTGCTCTTGATCGATATCTTTGTGTTTACGTGGGAATCTTAATATGATTTCCAAATAAGATATTATCAATATTATGATTGATGCAGTCAACACAAATATACACTTATGATAAAAACTTATGTTTTTATACATTGCATCAAGTATTGCCGGAATTAGTTTTATTTGTCAGATTACTAGTTACTACTCGTACTAAGTAGAAAGTCAAGTTTATTTTTATTTTCAACACATTCTAAGAAAGTATTTTGTTAATTTTGGTGCTTGCCCAGCTTTGAAGCCATGATCTCAAGCACGAGAGGTGAGAATTTCGCTACTGGGCTACCACGACACTGTCCCCTAATAAAACTTATTCATATAAGTAAGTAGTTTCATCTCCCGAAATTACTAACAATTAATTAAAATAAAATTGAGCCTGTATATATTTCAGTAGCCACGATACTAATTATTATTTGAACACTATCTATCGTGTGTAGTTAATCAAATACAGATTATAATGCAATGTTGCATAGTTACTTCATATACAGATTTGAACTAACATTTCATAGCCCTTTCATTAAGGATTAGCGCAACAAACACTTGATCTTATCTATCAATATTGCCAATAAACTTGTCTAAGCAGAAGTAATCTGAATCATTCCTTAAAACATCAGCTATCTGCGAGTGAAACTCCCGTCACAGTCGGTCCAGCCGTTTTGGGGATAAGTCATAACAAACAGACAGACAAACAGTTTTAAAATTGCCTTTTTAACCCCCGATGGAAAAAGAGAGGTGTTATAAGTTTGACGTGTGTAGCTGTGTGTTTGTGTATTTGTGTATCTGTTCATCATAGCTCCTAAACTTATAAACCGATTTTGTTTTTTTTTTTTTTTTTTTTTAATTTGACTTTATCGAGAGTGTTCTTAGCTATGTTTGATGAAAATCGGTTCAGCCGTTCTAAAGTTATGGATGTTTTACTGTTTGTATCGGGGGGTATTTTCGCAAGATATCGTGTTCAATAGATTGTTGATCGAAGCATGTCTACTACTAGATAAATTGTGTAGTTTAAAAAGTATGAAATAAAAAAAGTTTTACGTTTTTACTTGTTGTTAGATGTAATACTTTCATATACAAGTAAGCATTTACTAAAAAGCTGTTATTTTAAAATTACAAACATAAACTACAATTTGATTTGAAGATTGGACACTATCTATTTTGGTTGGCTAATCAATTACAGATTATAATGCAATGTTGCATAGTTACTTCATAAACAGATTTGAACTAACATTCCATAGCCTTATCATTACGGATTAGCGCAACAAACACTTGATCCTATCTATTAGTATTGCCAATAGACTTGTCCTCATTTCATAACTTGTTTCAAATACATAAAATAAAACCTAGTGTTATTTGGTTATGAACCAATATTAAGACCAAATTGAAGTTGGCTCGCGCAACATACCTCGAAGATTTTGGGTTTGTCCATGTAAAATCTATTATCAGTCGATACGGATAGTGAGAAACCAGGATGTTTTGTTACCCAGTTACTGGGTTGTGGAAGTCAGATTGGCAGTTGCTCCTTGTAAAATACAGTCTAGTTTGGCAGATCTAACAAATCTTCTTTCATTTAATTGAGATGGGTTTGCTCTTGACTCTAGTCTAGGTGACTGAGACAAATTCCACAATGGAGTGAACTTACCCAGAAGAAGCCTGTTCACTCTAACTTTGAAGATATTCGGGTTGAATGCGTTCGGAAACACAGACGCAGGCAGTGAGTTCCACTCTTTTGCTGTGGGCATTATGAAGGATTTTTAGAAGCGCTTGGTGCGAATTGGTGGAACGGCAACCAGGTAAGGATGGTAACTAGCAGTACGTCTAGATGTCCGATGGTAGAAAGGGCCGGTGAGGAGAAGTTGTGAAGTTCTTGAGCACACTCACCGAAGTACAGTTTGCACACTTTGATGCATCAAATTGTGCAACGGAACTGCACAATTTCGCCTAGCCCTTTCCATCATCGGACTACAAGACGTACGGCAATGCGCCATCGGTACATGGTAGTCATCTCTCCCATACGCACAAAGCGTTTTGCTAATACTTTCATTGTGCGCACAGCTAAGGAGTGGAACTCCCTTCTGGAGTCTTTGTTCCCTGATAGCTACAACTTTAGGAGGTCTTTAAGTCAAGAGTGAATAGGTTTTTTCTAGGCAAGCGTGCTTCACCGTAGACCACACCATCGCTTAACATCAGGCGAGATAGTGGTCAAACGCGAGTCTATAGATAGTAAAAAATAAAAAAGTCTGTAGAAGACCGACAAGCAGGCAAACTTGAAGAGATGACCCATGCCGTGTCCACCAGTTCAATCGGTTCAGAAGTAATAAACAAAGAGTCACAGACACTTCAAAATTTGTATTAGACTATGAGTAGATATCCTTTAAAATCAACAAGTGATATAGATAATACTACAGTTTCAAGTAGACGCTGTCTTAATATGTCAATAAATATCCATAAACATATCTGTAATCTTAGTAGATTACACTTAAGTTTTTATCAAGGCTTGTCTGAGATGACCTCTAGAATAGACTGCAACGTACTATTAACAATCTCAATGTAGCTACCTAGTAATTTGGGTATTACCTCAAACTGAATAGCAATCATATCTTGTACTAATTATAAAACAGATTCGATATAAAACTTAGCGAAAATGTTGGGTTTTTGCATATTAGACTTAAGCAATTTATTTTAATTTGAAGATTTTACATAATGTTTTTTACTATTTGTTTGATTCACGTCATTAAATCAAGAAAATATAATGTAACGTAGAGGTAGATATCTTTTATTATCAACAGAAATACATATCATATTTTTATTTATTTGAATTGAATCTATGATGTTCTTATTAAATGGATATTTCAGTTATATAACTCGGAAAATAAAAAAGGTAGGTGCCGATCAGCCGGATACCCAGAAAACCCAAAGACTAGAAATGGTGACGTCAGTTAAATAGGAACAATTCTATACATACATAAACAAATAAATGGTACCTATTTCGGCCTCTTTGAGAATAGAATCGTGAGTCTTAGAACTCTCGTGACTCATAGGATCTTAATATATTACCGGCAGAGTCTATAGCAATGTAAGTTTTTAAGCTGACATGGTCACAATCAAAAAACCACCAAATGCAAAATATAGTCATGGTAAATATCCCGAAACAAATATTAATTCTATAGCAATGTATAATATCAATTTTGTTGGTATCTAACAGATCATAAAAAAGTAATCAACTCATCTTAATTGTGTTACTCTTCAATCATCTTTATATCGGATTGTTAACAGTGAGAACTTGGGTAGAAGTGGTTTTTTTAGGTTTTGGTATGAATTTGCGTCTTTTTTGTGTCGAGTGTCTATGTGATTTTGCAAATGCGTTTTTTTTTTAAATACACACCACAGTATCGATCTATGCATAGATGTTTGTTTATTTGTTTTGTGTTTGTATAGAGCTTGACTGTTTCATATAGCTTTTGCTTTTTGGATATTCGCCTTTTTATCTCAAACAGCACATTGTTTTCTGGGTATACTACAAGTTTACCTTACATTGCCCTAAATGAGGGAGATTATTTTGGTGCGAGTTTTTTTTCCTTACACATGTTAAATTCAGCAGCAGATTTTTAAATCCTATTTTCACGATTGATCAAAGTCGTCCATCCATACTCAGGAGTGTACTTTCGCTGGCTTGAAAAACAGTCTTTGAATTATAAATCGCCCTGCAGAACGCAAAGTTACTGTGTTGCTTGTCAGTCTCCAAATTCATAAATAAAATTAACAAGCGATGTGTTCCCAATATAATTATTTCACACTCTAATCTAATACATCTCACATGTTGTAGAAATGTTACGTCAATAACTTGTACGAGTCAGCAATTTGTCCTACTTTAAAACCAAATTGTCACTTGCTATAACAGGTTATGTTTCGTAAGCAAATAAAAATGATTTATGATGGTGTTGAAACTTGATTTATTCTGTGCTACTGCTTATTGCCTGGAGTCGACTGATCATATCAGTCTGTATGAGAATTATCTGTCAGCATCTTCGTTCGTTCGTCAAGGGAACATACCCTCTTTATAATAAGTATATCAAGTCCTAAACGAGGAAATAGTCTCCTGTGTATTCATGTCTCATCCAAGTCCTTTGAGTAGTTAAGGCGTACATATTCCCCAATGTTAACGCAGTACTGACCGTGCGCCCGCTCGGTGCCAGGATATCAATATTAGACCTCCTTTTGGACAGGTTTGTTTGCAAAATATTGATTTATATATCCTATGTAGGTTAAAAAGAAATTCTAACTATAAATTTTTCTGTGTTAAAATATTTTTCAACATCCAAGTCGTTTTGGAGAAGTATGAAAAGGAAGCCAAAAATATTGAGCTATGTCTTGTTTTTAACCCCCGCCGGAAAAAGTGGGGTGTTATAAGTTTCACGTGTGTTGCTGTGTATCTGTGTGTCTGTGTATCTGTGTGTCTCTCTGTGACATCATAGCGCCTAAACGGATGAACCGATTTTGATTTAGTTTTTTTGTTTGAAAGGTGATTTTGTCGAGAGTGTTCTTAGCTATGTTTGAATTAAATCGGTTCAGCCGTTCAAAAGTTATAGGAGTTTTACTGTTTGAATCGGGGTGTTTTCGCAAGATAAATGTGTCAGGGGTTTTTTAAATTTTGAAATTTTACTTGTTAACACAAAAGTATTAGTCATATGATAAAACCATGTTTCTCAAATAATGTACAAGAATCAATAATATATTTTTTGCAAACCTTTTAACCTAGCCCTTACTTAGGAGTATGCTTTAGAAAGTAATCCTTTTACGGCACTGTAGTGGAGTAAGGGCCTTAAGCAGTTAATGAGTGAAAAGGTAACAAACACACAGATAGACAATTACGCAACTACCCCGCAGGCGTAATGTTGATTTTTAAACTGGGAACTGAAAACAAAAACATATTGCTAACGATATTGTCCATTGACCTTCAATTGTCACTTGTGTCATAGACTATTTAAACTATTATATTAGAATTATAAACAATAAACTGTGATCAGGACAATGACATCGAGAAAATTATGTGATTGTACCCATTAATTAGGTCTTAGATAATCTAAGCATTAGGTCATCTCATCTGCCTAGCATTTTCATAACCGTGCTGGAGTGGGCTTCCAGTCTCATGAGGCCCGGTATCCACCAAAGCGGAGAGGAGGGGAGACGAGAGGAGATGTGTTTGAATAAACCAATCTGATTTCGTTATTTCCACACAACTTCTCCTCTCCGATTTGGTGGATACTGGGCCTAACAGAAGTAGAATACAATTAGTATTTTACATGGAGTGACTGCCCATCAGGGGCCTATTTAATAAACGCGACATTGTAAGTTGACGGGCGACAGGCGACAACCAAAAAAAATTGTTTTTTTTTGCCTATTAAATATTATCACTGACAAATTTGACACGGTGGTAAATCTACAAACATGTCAATATTTAGTGACAATTTGGCATTGTTTCTGTTTAATAAACAATTTCTCTTGACAAGCAGGTGACAATTTGTTCGGGAAAAGTTGTAATTTTTTTTTATTCAACCCAAAATTGTCATGACAGATGGACATATTTATCGAATTGTCAGAGATTTTCAACAGCCACCCTCTCCCAATAAGTAAACCCAATGTCACAAAAAGTAACAAATTTATCAATTAGCATGGCAAATAAATCAGACAATATTTTCTTAGAGATTCAACAGGTAAAATCTGACGATTGAAACCTTTATTTGGGGTCTTAGTCTAATATTTTTTCTAGTATTTACTTGTCGCATTTGGACATAATTGTCATTTTTATTAAACGGCACATGTCGCGACAATTCGACTTATTTGTAAAAAAGTGACAAACTTGTCGGATTGTCATGTTTATTAACAAGCAAAAAATAAAAAATAAACTGTAACCCAACTATGGAATTTTTTATTCGCTTTTATCCAGGCAATAATAACGAATCGATTGCCACCTTATTCATCAAATCAGATGAATTGTTTAGGCGCTACGGAGGAACATACGTAAATACAAACATACATATATAGACTGCTAAAATCATAACCCTTCCTCTTGGCTTCGCCGTATTCGAGGGAATAGGCCCCTGATCTCCACAACCAACTACCACGATACCCCTTGTCATAACTGGTGTCCGATTTTCTGACTTCCGACTCGAAGATCGACGAAGATCTACAAATGACTTGCTC
Source organism: Orthosia gothica (assembly GCA_949775005.1). Taxonomy (NCBI): domain Eukaryota; kingdom Metazoa; phylum Arthropoda; class Insecta; order Lepidoptera; family Noctuidae; genus Orthosia; species Orthosia gothica. The sequence continues at coordinate 4,996,007 of OX459045.1, forward strand.
TTCGAGGTACGGAGGGGTCTATCGGTTTGTAGTGGATGATCAGACATCTATGGACTGACCTGAGCGAGCTTTGCTTAATCTGGAAGATCGACCCGTGCGGCTACATCTAGGAGCTCTTTATAATGAAGTCCATATAACTGGAGAAAACATCAAACTGTCCTTTACAGCCCATTAACTGTGTAACCCGACAAGTCGTGAACAAGGCTGGATGTCCATTTGGTGACGTCACGAAAATTAGGAACTTTTAAAAATGACATCATCATAAAACACAGCCTTCCTACAGACTACAAGTACACTCGTGGATAAAAGAGAAATCGTGAGATAGCGCGGTTAGGCAATGCAGCTCAGTAATTGTCTGTGTCGACACAGCTCAGCTTGTGTGCCTGACTGTACGCCGTTATGATTTTATCTGGAAGAGATACGGATATAATTTTTGAAATTATTTTCACCTTGACTGCACCCATTTGTAATCCCTTGCAAGAATGGAGGAAAAGAAATGGAAGAGTGAATAGGTTTTTTCCACATCATCGCTTACCATCAGGTGAGATAGTGGTCAAGCGCAAGCCTAACGAAGATAAAAAAAAAAAAAGTTTTCGATTCGTCTGAATGTACTTTTTTGTGTGCTTGTGAAAAGCAATTTTGTTTTGACGTCTTAATTATGTCGAGGAAAAAATCATAAAAGAAAAATCTAATCTGGTATTGCAAATTCGGAAAATTGGCTATCGTAAAACTTCGGATAAAAAAAATCCTCCGAATTATTTGTTCCTGACGGAATTGGAATTAAAGTTTTGATCCAAGTTTTTACCTTGATGTATGTAGAAACACAACAATATCGAATATTACGTTAAAATATGTTTGGAAAAAGGAAAAATCTTAATACATCATGTTTGTTTACAAAATAAGACGACTCAGAAAAATACAGTTTACCTACTTACGATATGCGCACGGTTGGCGCAGTGGTTGAGCGATTGACTGCTGCGCTGCGTGTCGCGGGTTTGATTCCCGCACGGAACAAATATTTGTATGACCTACAGATAATTGTTCCGGCTCTGGGTGTTGTGTATGTGAGTTTATATGTTTGTAAACGCACCCACGATACAGGAAGAAATTCCTAGTGTGGAGCAACGTTTTTATTTAAAGATAAAGACTTACGATATGCATAATTTCGTATCTCGGACACTATAATTATTAACAATAGCTTGTGGAAATGAATTTATCCTTTAGATTCTAAAGGGTACTCTGAAGTTTAGAACATAGTTGCCAATATACTATGCAATTTACTTGATTAAATTCATTAATCATCCAGTAGATTGTTTCTGATTACAGGTAATTATTGGCTGAAAATGTTAGAGTAACATAATGACTACAAACAGTGCATTCGCGATTATTTTGGCTTTCGAAAGCTCGAGGCTAAATAGGGGGTTATATAAGAATTATTTAATAGTTTATTTATGCCGAAGTATGCATTCAATAAAGGTTACTTTTAAATATTCACCAACTTGGTTCGTAGGTACATTCCTGCATATCATGCTAAAATACTTGCATAACACTTATTTGCGTAATGCATACGCCGATAATTTTAAGAGATATCTAAATGAAACTTAAGTATAAGTAAATATAGCACATTGTATTGAAAATATTGACGTCATAATGCGGGTAAATCCTGGTCCCGGTAACCTGTGGAATTTTTAAAGCACCTTGTTGAGACCTGTTACAAGAACTATATGATTGGACGACTCAGTAGATGACGTCAATAGGCCTAACTCCTACCTAAGGTACTTAAGCTGGCATTGAAGAGTTTCTTGCTAAATTATAAGTCATGGTGTGTGGGATAGTAAGGTCAAAATCGTCATTCGTACAAGGATTTCATCTTGTATTGTTTAAGTGCCATTCAAGACTTTATTGGGCTATGTAAAGAGGAAAATTGGCAGAATTTCCTTTGATTCTTAACGTCGGAATTTGTACATCACTTGGTCAAACATTGGACAAATCAATTTGATTCTCATTTGTTTTATTTCTATAATGTGTCAATTCTACTTTGGGTGGAGATGTGTTAATTACTCGGTCATATATTTATTTTTATGTACAAGTTTCATCGAACTGCCCTTACGTCATGAGCCAGAATTCAATCTTTGCACATGTAGTTAAGAAGTCCGTTTCCTTTGGGGAGTCAACAAAAATATCCGTAAGGAACTAGTCATGAAAACATAACACTAATACGCAGTAGTTAGAATCGATTAAAGGTTTATTAAGTAAATCGACGTTATTAGCAGAATTACAGGTAATTGAAGGATACACTGCCGGCAACATTGACCAATGTTCACATGTTGCAAAAATTTACTATTCATAGACAACATTGTTCGACTGAATTGGAAATAATTGAAAGACAGTCAAAGTGAATCTAGAAAATGTCAAATCAATGAGATCAATAAATTTGTAACTTGACATTGAATAATGACCTGACCTTTGGTGTAGACGTGCTCTTGAGAGGATATCGCACATTGGCAGTTGTTAAATCAGAAATCAGAGTCCTACGATAGGCTAGGTTTTGTGTGTAGCTGGCATCAGTTGGATGAGAGTGGCAAAGAGAAGAAATTGAATGAAAATGAAATGGAATTAAAGAAATCTTTGACTGCTAGTAGAATGATATCTATATTAACTTTAAAACTTTCACGTTTCATAATTGAAAACAATATAATTATCACGGGAAACGTCGGGCGAAATAGGTAAACAAACAATCGAAATCATCGCGTTAAATTTCCCGTGATAATTATATTGAATAATATCTAATCAGGGTCAGCTTAGATCTAGTCGCGACGCGACGCTGCTCTTTTTAAAACTGCAGTGCAGTTATCTGTATCTAAATGAAGTTTTATATTGTATCACTATTCTAAAACATGTGCTATCGTTTCGGTGTATGCTGATGGTGATGGCAAAAGTTTTTTAGTTTTTTTTTTTATGTAACCCCCGATTTCTCAAGTAAGAATTTGAAGTGAAGTGTTTGTCTAACCCTACTTTAATGTTAAGTTAAGAAGGTGATCTTAACCGAAATATTCATTTAAGAAACTGGCTTTTAATCAACTGTATTAGATACTATAGGTACCATTGACACGGAGAAAGAGAAAGGGAAGCCCTTGCACAAGTGGCTATCGCAGCAAATCGCTATGAGTCACCATGAAGTGAGATTCGGTTTCACAATAGTGTTGCTTATAAAGGTGCGCAGAGGCAGTGCAACATAACATGTAAATAAGGCAAAGTAAATTGATGCAAATGGTACTTGCAAGTAAATAAGACAATCATTTCCTTGACGAGAAGTTACGAAAAAGAAGACATGTTGAACTGACTCCATACTGCCATGGTATAACTAAAATGCCGTTATCCGACATCTGGTCGATTTTAACTTTTGATGCTATGTTAATGAGAAAAGAAAAATTATCGATCTGTGTATGCGAATTTTTAATACCTTGAATAGTTTTGGAAATTCGCATACACCAGATCGATATTTTTTTTTTTAAATATAGTATCAAAAGTTTAATCGACCAGATGTCGGATAACGGCATTTTAGTTATTATACCACGGCAGCATGTTAATTGGGATAATAGCAAGACAATGATGATTTCTTTGACAATAGAGAACATGCATGGAAAACCATTTTTTTTTTATATTTGACATACAAACACTAAAATAGAATACTAATAGTGAAAAAAGAATCAAAATTGATCGAAAATCGACCGAGATATAACAGAAATAAATCTATCCCTCTCTACGAAAACACCGTTTTGCTATGGCAGTTGTATGGGTGTCAGACGTCAGATGGCACGTCAGGCTTCTCTTTCAAATTCTCAACTTTGAAGCTTTATAACTTCGTCTGAGACCAAAACATAAAGAAATAAAATCTTATTTGTTTCCTAGAGTTAATAAGTATATCAAGTAGCAAATAAATAAAAAATCATGCTTATTCCCTAGGCTTGGCTTCCGTGCCTCACCTCACATGACCCGTTTTTGGGATACAAAAATGTTACTCAGGAATAATGTACCTTTCTACTGGTGAAAGATTTTTTTTTAATCGTTAGTTATAACAAACTATTAGGTAAATAATATTAAAAAAGAGGAAATATTGGTTTGTAATGGATAAACTCAAAAACTACTTCTACTCTCTGAGTGGATTGACAATCTGGCAGATTGTCAATCCACTAATCAATCAATCGATAGCCTAGCTATTTCAATTTGTTGGGGTCGGCTTCCAGTCTAACCGGATTCAGCTGAATACCAGTATTTTACATGGAGTGACTGCCTTTCTGACCTCCACAACTCAGAAACTGGGTAATATCCCTTAGCCAGACTGCTGTTAGATTTTAGTCTTCTGATTTTCCGTAACGACTGTAAAAGATCTTTAAATTACAGGCTTCACTGGGACTGTCGGCTTCATAGCCCTTTGGCCCCAAAACTTTAACGGCAGATGGGACCAACGGTTCCATAGTCCTTCGACCACGAAACTTTAAATAAGGGTGAGGCCAAACGAATGTAAATTTATGAGTTGTGTTTGGCATTTTTTGAGTCGCGTAATTTACAATCTACTGGAATATTTCACTGATTGTGCGTCGCCGTGTGACACAAACAAGACTTTAGTATGTATCCGAATGCAGCGTAAATGCCGCGACTCAACTTACGCGACTCACAGCTCAATAAAATACGTTCGTTTGTCCTCACCCTAAAAGGAAACATAATTATTTGTAATGTAAGTTTTTAAACTGTCATGATCACTAACACTAACATTATATAACGTTGCAACCACCATGATCACGGATCACGGTTATCCGTGATCATGGTGCTTGCAACAGCACTGAAATATCGGAAACCCGCAACAAACAGTAAACATGGTAAATATCCCGTTTCTCATGTTAATGTTATAATTATTTGTAGTTACATTTTATAAATTAAAGTACTTTTCCTGTCCTTATATGGAAGTGTGCCATTTGTAGTTTCCTATATTCATAAAGTATTCTGAATTAATGATACATTTCTGTAGCATCAATACCACATCGACCAATCATAAAAATTTCCATATTTGACAAAAATGCATGGATTTCCGCCCGGATAATTATGTGAGATAGTTATAAAAATAAATTAATAAATGACTATAATCACACTAATATTATAAAGACGAAAGTTTGTGTGTCTGTTTGTTACATCTTCACGCTCAAACAGCTGGAAGGATCTGGATGAAATTTGACACAGAGGCAGCATATTGATTCACTTTTCATTCCGGGACTTTATTCCCTCGGGATAATTTTTGACTTTCACGCGGGCGAAGCCGCTGGCAGAAGCTAGTAATTTTATAAATGCGAAAGTTTTTATGTTTGTTGCTCAATCACGCCAGAACGGCTGAGCGGATCTGGATGAAATTTGGCACAGAGATAGATTATAGTCTTGAATAGCACATAGGGTACTTTTTATCCTGGTATAATTTTCTCTTGGAATGATAAAACAGTCTTCATGCGAGTGAAACCGCTGGCTGAAGCTAGTAAATTAACAAGCAATTAAAATCAACAGTCAATTAAAACACGTGATCCATTGCGGTTTTCTTGTGAACGAAATGATTGACAGTGGCAAAAAACAATCGGGATTTTTTATTACGCGCACTGTGAGGTTTTCAAAACTGGTTGCTGATGACGGCAGCACTGTTGGAGCCGGATTTTGTAACGCATTGTGTGTTTTATGTTCGCAGGTTTTCGGGGTTTTTTGGTAAGCAGGGTTAATGTATGGTACTTTATTGATGTAGTTAACACGAAATTTTTAGTGAACTTGTCAACAATCTAAATAATTCACGATGTTTGCATGCTTATACTCATTGAACAAAGCTGAAATATTTGCAGAAATATGCAAAAAAAAAACTATAAAAAAATATCACATATTATTTTTGTGTGTAGGCACAATAATACCTATATTTATCAGTCTCAATTATTTCTCTGGCACCAAAAAAGGATTTTGTGACTTACCAAGTTTAGCTTTAATGAAAGAAATACTAATAAAGACTACCTATTTTCTTACAATTGAATAAAGAGGTTAAAGTTTGTTAGTTTGTAGGGGGTAATCTCTGGATCTACTGAATATATTTAGATGAAATCTGCAGTTCGAGACCCTGGGAAGGAAATAGGATAGATAGGAGATATTTGTATTCCCTTGGGATGATAAAACATTTTCGCCTACCATCAGGTGAGATAGTGGTCAAGCGCGAGCCTATAACGAATAAAAAAAAAAAAAAAGGAAGATAAAAGGTAGAAAAAATCCTAGCGATAAAAAAAAACAAATGAGGCTGTCGCATGCAATTCTCGTGGACATCGTAAAATCTGAGATAGATTTAAGTAGATAATAAACAACTCGACAAAGAAGGTTAACAAGTTGTCAGGTTTTGTTTCGAAATAAAAGCCTCCGCAACATTTTTATTGAGTCGATGTGGAGCAAGAAAAAAAACAAAAACGTTCTGTTGTGCGGACAGAGATAATTAAGTTAGGCACAATTTTACTGAGTGTCAACATTTTTGCCCGACTGCCGAAGGAGGGTAATGTTTTTATCAGTCTATGTATGTATGTATGTTTGTTCCTATGTGGCGTTCTAGAGACCAAACGCTTTGGCCGATTTTGATGGTTCTTACGTCAATCAATTTTTCTTAACCCTGCGAGTGTCACTGGCTACATTAAAATTGGAAAATAGAAAAATTGCGGATTTTGGGCGCCATATTTGTGGGGGCCCAATTTTTTTTTTCTACCAAACCCATCGTATGGGGTATCAAAATAAAGGGTTTTAAGAGATTTTTCATTTTAACTTTTTTGATTTCAAAAATATGTAACAATCATATGTTTGAATGTACATAATTTGAAAAAAAAACAAGAAAAAGTTACAAATAATAAAAGTTTAATCGAAAAATCTAAAAACCCGACTGCTTAAAAAGCGAACTAAAAAGACGCAAACAAGGAGAAAATCATGCTGTGCAGTCGGAGAATACATGTTCGCGGGCTGGCTGATGCACCAAAATCTGGTGTATCCTCCGCCTGCACAGCATGATTTAACTTTTTTAATTTCTTCTTTCAATGTCATTCTCTGGTATCGTTATAATATTTATTTATTATACTGTAATATTACACACGGTAATTATATTCATAAACATACTGACAAATTTTCCGACAAAACACCAAGACGACGTATCTTCATAATTCAACAATATAGTAGTATAATAGTAGGTATCGTTATAACTAATAATTAATTACAGCCTTAATAATAAACGTAGAATAATAACAAAATTTTCGAAAATCAGACGTAGATATATCTGCCTAATTCTAGAATATAAGACTTGCAATGCAACGATTGGGCTATTTTGAGAAGAATACAAATCAAAATATTAATAAATTAAATATTTAATTGACACCTTGGACATTGTCTTTGTTCAGCTAGACAATTGAATGTGAATCAAAATATCATCTTGCTTGTCCCGATTTAACTACAGATGTTAACGGTATTATAATAATTAAAAGTACTAATTAGACACAAACAAATAATATCAAAACCTTCAAAGTTAAAGTCGGAGACAAATTCTTTATTTCAATTAGGCCAAGCGGCACTTATGGATGTCAAAATATTAATATATTCGACTGTCCTTCTTCGCCAATGAACCAACAAAAATAAAATACTAACCACGTTAGTACATACCAAATCCATTTTTACAAGCATCGTGCAAAATTATCCAATTTATTCCGATCGTTAATAACCAAGACAGATTCACCTTGAACTTAAAAACTGCACCAATTATTCTCAGCACGTAATTTTTACGCAAAACAAGATTAATAATACTACCCACAAAACAAAAAAATAAGTAAACAAACTTACTTTTTTACGTTCTGTTACACGCAAATTGGCTTAAAGGAAATATTGATTAAAGAGTTTGATTATTATAATAATGTAATCAATTTAAACAAAAACGAAATCGTCAATATTTCAGCAAAATAAAAGCCGCGATTGATTAGCACATTCTATATTTAAAATTTCTATACAGAATTTGGGGCTTTTTTTTAAAATCTTGACGCCTGCTTAGCAACTGATTAGTAGATTCTTAATTTTTTTCTTTAGAATATTTGAATTTAGAACCATGCTAATCAGTTGCCAAACAGTATCGATTTTTCATAAATAAGGGTGTTCGACAACAGCTCAGAGATTTTCATAAATAATATCGAAAGTAAAAGAAAAAAAGTTGCGTACCTCAGGTCAATGACTGTCAAAAATCCCTTTACTCAGCCCTTCTCACATACATCACTTTCGTCACGAACGATGTGCGAAAACGTCAACACTGCTTTACTTGACAACAACGTACTACCCGCACGACAGCCAAACCAACACTGCACTCACTGCTTGCGTTGCGAAATGCGCGGACGCAGAATTACAACACCAGTTTACATTGAACTTTAATTCCGCCCTACTTTCCCCTCAACCCAAAATATTTTGTACGTATTCAGAGCGGTGTGGGAGCTCTGGACAAACTGGTGGTTTTTACAAGCAATGATTTGGCTCGTAAGGACGGTTGAAAGGCTCTGGCAAGGTTCACTGACTCTCAAAGTTGCTGGAACAGGGAAAATCCGAATGCATTTTGGTTTGCCAAGTTACCAGGTCATGGCTATATTACTTAAGCGGATTTGAAGGGAACATTAATTGATCTGCTGAATTCTACCATGTAGCAATAAATTGTTATATTTTAGTTACTTGTATAATTCAGGATAATATACCTAATCGAGGATAAATTTTGAAAGTTTATTTTTGAGGCTTTATTTACGACATTACGTCATAAAGAGCAAGAATAGTGCATATGACATTACCACATTCCTAGCTTTGGTAAAAACGGGGATTTTCCTAGAACGAAAATTCCGATTCCAGTACGTCCGAATGGGGATTCGAAACCTGATCTTTAGTTGAATGTTTTTTTTCACTATGGTCAGCTTTTACTGATTGCCATAAACCACGGGTGCCTTCAAAGCAAGTGATTTGATAAACCTGCACTTGCATATAAAAACAATGCGATTGATGATTCTAAATAAATATGAAACCAAGGTATAAACAGAGCATCAAATTGCAAATCTTGTGAAAACACCTTGTTTTTCTAGTCCCCTTTTATTCGTCAGCAGTTTATAAAAGAAATAGTCAAGTGCGTAATTTACGGAATTACGCACTTAACCATTTTTACAGCTTTAGCAAATTTCCAAAATCACGTGTTCCACTATAAGTTGTATGCATTTTTTTTTTTGTAATAAAACACTTATAATTTCATAATTCCACATTCCATAACATTTTTTACGCATATACGTATACACATTTTTTGTAGTTTAACGTCATACAGGCAACTATGGTATATGGTAAAATTAAATATAACTAAATAAAATAAACTACAAAAAATGCGTATACGTACATGCGTATTTTTTTTTATTGATACTGTCACCCGCACCATGCGCAAAAGGACGAAAACTTATTATTATTGATAGGCGCCCATTTAAACACAGCTTCGCCTAAAATTCGCCCATTTAAATTTTTTTTACGCATATACATATACGCATTTTTTGTAGTTTAATGTCATACCATGGTTATACCATATACCATAGTTGCCTGTATGACGTTAAACTACAAAAAATGCGTATACGTATATGCGTTAAAAATGTTATTGAAACTGTCAGCCGCAGTTAGCCGCTGTTATTGATAGGCGCCCATTTAAACACAGCTTCGCCCTGATAGTAAGCGTTGATGTGGTCGTTAATGCACAATAAAATACACAAACCTACAATACAATTACCTAGTAGTAACCTTAGAGTATTTGTCAATAGTCACAAATACTCCAAATTATCATCATCGTGATCGAAAGTTGTCAATCACTGCTGACTACTAAGTGCTGGTTATAGATAGGCCTCCCCAAGCGTCACCATACTAATAGATCCTGAGCTTCGCGAATCATAGACCGCCGTGGTCCCCACAAGGTCTTTAGTCCACCTTGTGGTAGACCTTACAACGTTGCATCTTTCGGTTCGTAGCCCGATCATCACTCTAGAAACTTTCAACCCCATTGAGTCATTCATTCTGAGCGCCATTTGTGTTAAGTTTTAATTTTTTTGGTTTCCTTGATTCTCATATCTTCTTAACAGAATTAATGAAAAAATAGACAGATACTCACAGTTAAAAAGAAAAATCAGTTGATAACAAAATGTTATTCCATTTAAAATCAACTAAACGGTAAGCAAGCAACAAGGTGTTGTTTTTAAAAGAAATACAAAAGTTTTCCTTAAATTCATGAGTTAATAGTATTATCAACTTTTCTATAAGGAAGGTCACTTAAAATACAAGAAATGAAAGAAATGTTTTCATACGTAAATTAACTAAAAATAATAATGATGCAATGTTTATTCAGTTGTGATGTAGAATTGAATGGCAATGTTACTGCCAATGATATCAATGCGTTCAAGATCAATGTGTTCCGGTTGACTAGTACTAGGTATATTGTTGTCTTGTTGCCAATTTTCCTGCTGACTTCAAAAACATTTAGCATTAAAGATTACGTTGAGGATAAAACGGCTTGGGAGTGAGCTGCTCCAATTAATTTAGTTTTTTTTTTTATATTTTGTACCAAGAATTTTGTTATTTTTTATACATTATTTTTATATGTTTTCTTGCAATGACAAGAATATTTACTTTTTAAAGTATTATATTATTTTATTCTAATTATTGTGAATGTGAAGACTATGTGTATTATTATTTTGTTTTTAATTTCAATTTACCTTAGTTTTTAATCATGGTTTGGCAGTTTGAGTAGTTTATGCGGCCTACCCGAATGTCCTTTCTTTGGTATTGTTCTTCGAATCGTTGAGTTCCTTCAATTCTGAGTTGAGCTGCTCGGTTATTGACAAATGCGTGCACTGACTGGACAGGTCCACTCAATCTGGCTGGTTCTTTCCTCAAAAGACCATTTCAGACATCAGTCTACATGGTCTTCAAATGATGTAACCAAGATTTTGTCAGGACTTTAGAAGAGACTGTGACCTCTGAGTTTTTTTCGGCCTTTCTTCTCAGAGTAGTCAGGTAGGAAACGCCGACCTCATCTAGTTGAAAAAAAATATGTTAGACACGTAAAAGTGTTTGTACAAACCAACTTACAGAAATAAAATTATTTATCAATAAGACTAAATTCAATTTATACAACATTTTTTTTCAAAATTTATAGTTAGGCCCATTACTGACGGTCAAATTGTATCGCATTGCGCCCTTGCAAACCTATTTGTAATTTCAACTCGATCGAATCGCGTCGATCTAACAGGAAGGTCGTTAAGGATTACAATCTATAAGAACTAAAAAATAAAAAAAATACGTAAATTCTGGTTATGTTAAGTCATAAGATTCATGTATAAGGAGGAAATTCAGACTTCCTTTAATCTCAAAGCAGGTATCATAAATATATCTTGAAATTCCGTCGATTTATTAATAATCTTCTTTTTATATTTCACTAGCCATTGCTGTCCCACTGCTGGGCTAAGGCCTCCCCCAAGTCTTCCTAGACATTCTTTTCCTGCGCCCGCCCTCTTGAACCAGCCCTCATGGAACGCGTGCAAATCATGTCACTATATAAAAATCTTAACTTATAAAACTTTCTAATTTATTTATTAAAATTAATACATAATTCCTTAATAAAATGAATGTGCAATGCCAGACATAGGAAGTTTATTATCATATTTTATACTTATTATATAATGGAGACTTTAAAATCAATGAAAATCTTCAGCTGACAAGTTTTGCCTTAATGTCGAATTATGCGAACATAAGTGTACTGAAAAACAGCTTTCTTATCATATTAATGAGATGATCTAATAGTAAAAGCTGTTTATATTCTTGATAACTTTCACCCCTTGCAAGATTATCGATGACTTAAAAGCCACTCTGTATAAAGATAATATCCATCGGTATCAAACCAACATTATATTAGCGATAAAAATTATTAGTCCAAAATATTTAGGATTGAAGTGATGTCATTTCAGTCATCATCAGGACACTTTGCCGAAATTTCCACATGCCGATGCTATACATCAGGGGTCACTAATTACTGTAATTTTGGTTCCGCTTTTTCTAACAATACGACCGTAGCGGTCCGTAATGTTTAAAGCCACTCCCCCTCCCCCGGCCTTTACATTGTCACATGTATTTACTTTATTAAAATTTAATCAAATTTTCAGGTTGCCTGGAAGAGATCGCGGAAAGCGATAAGGCCGCCCATTGTATTTGTATTAATTTTAAGTTTCTTTTTATAATGTTATTTTAAGGTGTACAATAAAGCATATAATAAATAAATAAATAAAATAATAAATTTAAATATGTAAATAAACACACACTGACTAAATTAGCGGTACAAGAAAAAATATGGTAGAACTTTTTTTTTACCGTGACAGGGTGGTTTTTATTTTGTTTTTTAATAAAACAATTGATAAAACAATTGAACGTCAACTTTTATGCACTTGTTTTAACTTTATTCGAAATTATGTCATTTTGAGAGAATTTCGTTTATTGTCACCTATCACAGTTTTATTGTTATGGTTATGTTTTTAATAAAAAAAATCGAAAATATTTCATTGGTATACTGAGTTTGTTATTTTATTTTATTCATTATGAGTGTATTTATTTTATATTTTTCAAAGTTAAGGACGTCACTGTGCCCAACTTAATCCAAACTGAGAGGGCCACGGAGGGCACTTGAGATGGAGAAAAATTATCAAACAGATCATGTGCGTAATTCATCATTTACCTGTTTCAACCATTTATTGCACTTTCCAATGATTCAGAGAGACTTATCTTTTTGTGATAATATCAAGACAGTGCAGAAAACCCGTACTTCAAACAGGAAAAATCTTTTTTTTTCAGTTTCGCATTCGCAAAAACTTGCGTTTAAAGGCTGTTCAAGTCAGAAATGAGTTGGAGGAAGTTCAAGGTGCAACAGAAAGTGAGGTTACGGTACGAAATAGGTTGAAGAAAAAAATTGAGGCACACCTTCTTAGAAACAGTATTACTTTTGCTAACAAACATCGACTTTGGTCCACGGACTAATGGAGTACAACATTGTTTTGTGATGAGTTAATTAAAAAGACTGCCACCTTTTAAATTGAATTGACGGATGACAATAAATGTGTTGTAATGAACAAGAACAACATAACCTGTAATTTTTTTAAACTACTGTGGCATGTGGTAAAGGAATAATATTGCATTGAGGTAGGATATTTTTGGGAGCTCGTACGGACTTGGTAGTGATCAATGGAGGAGATCTTATCACATATCACTATAGAAGTGTTATTTAAGAATAAAACATGGTATCATTCGCTCCTTTATCAGGGTTCACTTGGCTTGCTCGGCTTCATGCCACTTTTTCAACTTCAGTCTAACTAAAAAAAAAAATAGCGCAGTTTTGGAATATGCGGCAAGATCACTAGATAGGCATCCTATAGATCAAAGGTTAAAATTCATAATACCTACAACTGTCAATGTGGGTGAACTGCGAAGCGCCGTTTTATAGGAATGATTGAGACTACCACACGAGACATTAGATAACATTATTCTCAACATGTCTAGGCGATTGAAAACTTTATTAAAAGAACTTAGATGAAACATTCAATATCACGTGATATTATTTTTATTGTAAAAAGTTTTTTTTTTAACTTTCAATATTAACCTTAAAAATCAACAATGTGCAGTTTTCACATAAAAATTATGATACTCACACAAAATGTACTAGATGCGAACAAAAAGTGCGAGTCGGACGCGCGCACGAAGGGTTCCGTATCATTATCGCAAAAAAAGGGCAAAAACAACACGTTTGTTGTGTGGGAGCCCTACTAAAATATTTATTTTATTCTGTTTTTAGTATTTGTTGTTATAGCGGCCACAGAAATACATCATATGTGAAAATTTCAACTGTCTAGCTATCACGGTTCATGAGATACAGTCTGGTGACAGACAGACAGACAGATGGACCGCGGAGTCTTAGTAATAGGGTCCCGTTTTTACCCTTGTGTACGGAACCCTAAAAAGATCGACATTTTTATTTTGTTCCGCTAATTTTGCCAATGTGTGTAGATACAATATCAATGAAGATGTTGATGAGATGATTCGACAAAGGACGAAGCGAAGCGCGGGATAAAATTAAATTACGTACTCGAGTAACACGTGTAAATTATATTGTTCTGTTAACTTAAGAGCCACACAAAATAGACCTATTTTGTGTGGCTCTTAAGTTAACCGGGTCGGGTCGGATCCGGACTGCGGTCCGCTATTTGGTGATCCCTGCCATACATCCTGCCATGAGTTTTTACCATAGTTTTAGTTATTAAAATAGTACTTTGGGTAGGTCTTCTGCTGGGCCTTGGTAGCTTGGAGGCCGTAACGTGCCCCAATGATCAGCTAGTCTTTCATAACGATTTTTTACCAGTATCATGTGATCAGAAACAAAGTTCAGGTTCAGTCAGAAGTTCGTGTAACATGACAAGAAGACTTCTTCTGTGATAAAGAAGAGAATCCAAGCAACGTTTTTCAAAATAAGGTGCACTGTAAAGCAAAGCGGTGGCCATTTGTTCGTACTTTTTGTATCGAAACGAGAGCCCTACTACCTACAAATAATAAAGAACTTAAAAAAACACCTGAAAAAGGAATTTACTTAACCATTTTCGTAACAAAGGAAGATACAATTTCATAACAACATCGGCACACCTGGTTTCGGATATTTCAGAAAAAAAGGCAGCCATATTTTGAAAGAATATTGAAACTGGCGTTGGGATATAGATTTTCCCTATATGAAAAATTGTGGGGATTAGTGAAGCATCTTCTATCTATCTAATGTATTGACGTTAAGGGTGACTATGTAAGGGATGATGTGAGATGTACTTGTAGGTGTAGCAGCATATTTCTTTCCGCCTACGCCTTCTTATTAGATAACAGCTATAAGAAACTACGTCACACCTGGGACCTACTAAAACAAACTGGCAGGTGATAAATGACAATCCGACCATTTTGTGAATTTCTTGACATACTTACAAGCCATTTATTAAGTACTTTTTCGCTCTTCTTTTGTTTATTATTTATAAAAAGATTATAACTATTTAAAATAAGGCTATTTAGTTTAGTTTTAAGAATTTTTTGGCCAGCCAACTTGTACATTTCATTGGATGTTTTGTTATTTAATTGCGGATTAGATTATAATTTATATTGAAAAAAGAAGCCGCTCTTGCTCTCATCGGGCCATGATAATCACGGCAATAGAGAAGCTCAATACCATCCAATTTGACCCTAGGAGTTCATCCACAATTTTAATTAGTTTAACATATTATATTAAAAAATTAAGAGTACATACTCCATGAACTATTTTCTGTTTTGTACTTGGATCTTTACAATGTAGGTGATGAGAGCAGAAACTTTAATGAATTTATCTTACACGTGCTAGTTTATTTCTTAGGGTTCCGTACTCATAGGGTGCCGACGGAACCGTATTACTAAGCCCAGGTTGTCTATAAGTTCCTTACTGTGTTTTTAACATCTATGAGTGTAAAAAACCGGCCAAGTGCGAGTCGGACTCGCGCACGAAGGGTTCCGTACCATTACATTTAGTCTAGCTATCACGTTTCATGAAATACAGCTTGGTGACAGACAAACGGACCGCGGAGTCTTAGTAATAGGGTTCCGTTTTTACCCTTTGGGTACGGAACCCTAAAAATGTCCCTAAGCTGTGGACAAAAAGTTGTTTCTGAAGAAAACGTATCATTATGATATAATTATGTCTCAGTCGCAGATCTGCCCGCATCCCGCATTTCCTCTTAAGAAATTTGGTCAGTCATCGGAAACTGCCTGCCCTTGTCCCATGTTACTTGAAGTCGGTCCGTCTTCTATTCCGTCCTGTCAACCGTCACGCTATCACTGACTCTCATATCACTCCTCACATAGCCCGTCAAACTTTTTTTTTGGTCTGTCCCTTCCTCTCCACCCAAACACATTTATATTCATAACTCTACTCTCTTCTTTGTCAGTACGGAACCTTTTGTACGCAATTTCGAGTCGCAATTGACAGTTAAAAGAAACATATCCTTAACAGCGTAGTTTTCTCAGATCTGAGTGACGTAGCTGGTAATAAAATTTATGTTTTTATGAGGGTTAACTTAGACAAATGCACGTGTATTTAAATGATTTGATGATGTTAGGTTTTTCCATCTTGAATGTCAGCTCAGAATAGCAGCTCGGAGTCTGAGTTTGTGTCTGGTTGTGGGAATAGTCCCGCCTCTGTTTACATGTGACGTAAACATAATTAGGGAAATAGAGGTGTCCAAAGGATCCTTAAGAGGAAATGTGTCAGAGAGCGCCGACTGAATTTCCTTAGTAAAAAGTCATAATTTGAGGTTAGGCTCTCGCCTATTTTCACCTCCAGAATTGGACAAAATTAAAAGATATTCCATAAATAAAATAAAAAGATTGACACTTTCAGCTCATCCTCGTCTCGTTTGCCCAGTTTCGCGTTTAAGTCCCCCATGACAAAGGTGAAGTGAGTTTTGAAACCATGCATGGCTCTAGAGATATTCTTATACCTGTACCTTCTGCGAATATCTAGAGGATATTCTGCATATAAGGTACGCCACCTTGGTCGACACACTCTCGATCTTCACCACGTTGTTCACAAAGGACTTGTGGACCATAAACTCGACACTCCTGGGACTGCCGGTCACCCTCTTGGAAATCGAGCAGGTTACCGGATTTGAGGATTATCGAGTCCACCCCCTCTCTTTGGACTTCAGATAACCCTATAATACTCCATCGTAACCTGCGCAATTCTTCCTGGAGTTCGGATATCTTCTCGTTGGTCCGAAGTGTTCGCGTATAATATGTTGCCAGGTCAGCCAGGTGAGGTCAGGTTGCCAGTCATCGGTGTTTATTGTTAAAGTGAACAGAGAACGTAACTTATTCACCTCTTACGACAGCCATGGGAAGATTTGGGATGGTACGGCACATACATGATGGAATGTAAGGTATTTTTTTTTATTCAGACATTTCAAGAATATCTTGGAATAAATACCGAAGCCAAATTAAGTCATGTTCTGGAATTTACAAAGGCTTGAATAAAATGGCGATAGTGTACAAAAAAAAACCTTATATATTTGTAGTATTTTGCCCTATATTTTTCCATATTTCCACTTTCCCTAATGTGAGGGACATGATCGATAGTAGACATGTAAGAGCAAGTAGGAATACGTATTTTGTTTTAAGAAGCTTTTTTGCTCATGTTCTCCACACTTCACCATTATTCGCCTACTCGAATTGAGCAAGCGTGGTGAATAATGCTCGTGCCTTCTCTATATGTATGAGAAGAGGTCTTTGCCCTGCAGTGAGAAAGTACCAGGCTGGTATTGAGAGCAGTGCTGGCCCAGTAGAAACGGCCGGGCGGCCGTGACTCGCAAGTTGTAGGTCTTGGGTTCGAACCCAGGCAGGCGCTTTACTTTGTGTAAATTATTTCATCACCACTGCTCTCAAAAATGGTGAAGGAAAACATCGTGATGAGACCGGCATGACTTAGAACCAAAAATTCGGAGACATGTGATATCCACCAACATGCACTGGGCCCGCGTGGTTTATTACGGCCCATTCCCTCTCACAGAGAGGAGGCCTGCACGTACAACGGACCAAATGCGAGTCTATCATAACCTAGGTTAGGTTCTGGGACCTACTCGAACTTTTAGCGAGTGACATATAGTAAGTACGTGTCATTCTTGTTTTACCAGTCGCTTCTAAAAGGTAAATCAATATAAAATGGTTTAACGGTAAAAATAATAAAGAAGGCTCAAGCCACTAGATTTACTTTCTTACGGCATAGTCCAAGTTTTATGTCACAGTTTAATTTACCTGAACCTGCTAAAAAGAAAGTGCGTTGAAAATGTCAAGCAAGTGTTTCACTTTTTATTCTGTCGTTTGTAGAAATTACGTTATTGTGTTATTATAAATGGTACAGCTGTTCTCAAAATATAGAGAAAACTGCTGGAATAATATCGTGAGATTTCGAAAAGTTTGCCTGCACCAGCCCACTACCTCAACCAGGGAGGCTGTAACAGTGGACGCGTGCTAGTTGTGGCACGTGACGAAATAATTCAACCACGACAACAATTAATCTATGTACTTGAGCCTAGCGGATACAGTATCTAATTTTTAACAGCAGAAATCACAGTAACTGTCACTGTTAATTTTAATAGAATTTTAAGGTACTTATCTAGTTTTATTTTCTATCACATCAAATCATCATCAGCCTATTAATGTTCCCACTGCTGTGACACAGGCCTTCTCTCTGTGAGAGGGAATGGGCCGTAATCCACCACGTGGATCCAGTGCGGGTGGGTGGATGTCACATATCTTCGAATTTTTGGTTCTAGGAGAAATAAAGATTTTTAACCGTAAATCACTAAGTCAAGATTCGACGGCATGTCATGACCACATTCGCCATTATTATATAGCACAGCCACCAAAAAAAAATTGCCATTCCTGAACAAGATAACGAACTGTTCTGCCTCTTCTGTCATGACCTTATCTCATTTACTTGGGGTCTGCCCTCCTTATCCTATCACTGATCACACATTTTGCTCCAGCTACTAGCAGATAACAAAAACGGTCCACGAAACCAGATGTCCAGTCTACATTGTATACACTTAAGAACATAAATATCAGTCTAGTCCAAAAGTCTTTGGCTCTACAGTTAAGGCTGATGTATTATCATTTCAGCTTGCTTCAGCTTTTCAGAAATGTTCCTGTAAATAACTCTTTCTGTATTCAATCAAATTTAAAACACCAATTACAAAGTCCTAAATGAAAGTAAGAGACTTTGTTGAACAGGCTACCCCAACGACTGTTGTTTCTGCGGTTATTATAAGAGGCCCGTTGACATTTCAAAGCTGCTACAACTTATTGAATATGTCCAGTCATAAATCTACTCCCATTAATCAGAACTTCTAAAGGAAACTACAGTAGTCACAGCAGACCTTTGTTTCTCTGAAGTTAGGCTCTGCGAACCATTGCGCAAGAAACAGTTTATCATCGAGTTTATTGTATACAGTAAGCGAGATAGGACGATGCGACAAACGTAAGTGAGTGAAAGAGGCAGTTATAGAATGCTATCTTCTACTTCAACACTGACACAAAAATTGCAAATGCGCAGTATCTTGCAGCCAACTTCAGAGACACAAATATCCGCTGTGACTATTGTAATAACATTCTGGACTAATCCAAATGTTTGTTAAGCGTAGCCATTAAGTCTGTGGGTTGTGCACGATGCGTGAAGTGTGAAGCCATTGTGATGGTCCCACTGGTGCACTAGTGTGACGGCCCTGACATGCTTTTAGATAAATTCGTCATTTACGAGTAGATATATTGTCAACAACAGTTTTGAAGATTCTTCGTACATTATTCATAATGATGACTATCAGCAAAGATTAACCACAATAGTTTTGTGCTCAAAATTAATATTTATGTCTAAAATTGGTCCAAGTATTGTTCAAGCACAACAATTAATTAATTTTACAAGATATTAAAGTGAGCTACTGTCTGATACCTACTTATTTCGTTTTCTAATTGAATTCAACGAAAATATTGCATTACGCTCATAGTGGTAGGTGAGGTGAGTGTTCTTGAAAGAATCTCAAGCCTGCCTTCAAATTTATTTACCCACTCTGGGCGGTGTTTTTGTTCTGTTTTTTTTTGTATATCTGAGAAAGTCGGGCAGTCATGTCTACGTGACCGACGCCTTCCGTGAGCATAGCCGCAATGCTCGAAAGATTCCTGTCAAGAAACTTGTTGCGCCTCATTGTTGACAGGCGCTTGAGACACTTATGTAAATCAGAATAAAGGTAGGTAAGTTAACTTACATTATTGCTAAATGTTTTTTCTATAGAAAGTTTTTCAATTTCTTTTAAAGCAACTACTTACAGATTTAACTCTATAGTCTTTGGTACCTATATTTTTCCGTCTTTCGACACCGACTTCGGGAAAGAAAGTTATTTTTTAACCGACTTACCAAAAAGGAGGAGGTTCTATGTTCGACTTCTTGTATGTTTTTTTTTTTTTTTTTATGTATGTTCACCGATATCTCTGTCAATTGTGGACCGATTTTAAAAATTCTTTTTTTGTTTGATAGAGTATGTTTCGAAATTGGTCCCATTTTAATTTGGTGAAGATATGATGAAGAACTTCGGCGATATACAACAGAATTCTTCAATAAATAACGGCAAATCATTCGGAATTGCTGCAATCGCATGTCTGTTTATTGTATATACCATTTCATAACATAACATCGCGCCAGTACGTACTAAAGGGGTACGCAGATCTCTCATTTCATTGGTTATGTTCAAGTATCATGTTATTCGGGTGATCTATTCTAGCGTTATAGGTATCTTACTAAACAACTTGCCTATTTTAGGTAGGTACAACTAAAAAGGGAAAATGAAAAAACTTTTTTTGCAAAAAAATAAAAGACCACACCTATAGATGACTGCATGATATTGGAATTTATTTTTGGAAGTCGGAATTAGGAAAGACACCGACTTCCAAAAATTAAATTATTTTTCACTTTGTAGTTTTTTATTTGGAAGTCGATAGTATTTTTTTGCAAAAAAGTTTTTTATCGCTTTGTAGTTTTTTATTTTGTTAAAAGATTATTATAATATATTATATTTATATTTATTTTTAGTTTTGGTAGTAACTCCAATTATCATGCAGTCATCTATAGGTGTGGTCTTTTATGTTGTACAATAAAGTATATTCTATTCTATTCTATAGCCAGAGTACATCTCATGACGATTCCAATAAGTCCAAACACGACTATGATTCATTGTTTTATTTCGGAGTTCACTGGAACGCCTACTTTCCGGATTCCTCATCAGATCAGTTCGATGGTACCATTTTCGTTAGTACTATTTATTTTTAAGTATTTGCTTCATCATAGTCGGTTAACTATTCGAGATATCTTATGAACGTGTATATCATATTAGCAATAGTATTAAGGAGTTTCAGTGCCCATTTGTCTTCTTCATAAGTTCCACTTCATTAAGTGTTACTTTCCCGAGTGCAAATTGCATTGTTGATGAAAATATAAAAATCGCTATATGTATGCCTATAATATTTGAGGAGTTCTTAGGATTTATCTAGGATCCCATCATGAGATCCTGGCTATGACCATGGGACCACCTGGAAAGTATGCCCTTTGAACAAAAGAAGAATTTCCCAAATCAGTCCAGGCGTCTTTGAGTAATCGGGGAACATAAATAAAAAATAAGATGCCGACGATTTGAGAAACTTTTTATTTTTTTTAAGTCGATTAAATAGAGGGCAGCTGAAGGTGGAATGATTTTTACCATCGCGGCCGTCGTGTCTACCTACAAGGCTGACATGCTGGACAGTTGTATGCGGGAAGTCGTTGCCGAGTTTGACGTAAAGATTTTGCGTACAACAAAAATAGCAGAGGCGAGAATAGTGCCTTTCGATGATGCCGTTACACCTGAGGAAATTGAGGGAGGACTTTTATCCAGCAGTCGACGTCTTTAGGCTGAAATTATGATAATGGTGAAGTTCCCAATTCCTACCTGATGCAGGCCGTGAGATTATTATTATTTTACTCGGGCATTCACCAAAACACCGTCGTAACGTCAGCCTGGTAAACCAAGCCAAACCAGTCTTACCAAAAGAAATGTGTTACCCAGTTACTGGGTGCCCAGTTATTGCCTAAGTTAGATGGGCAGTCGCTCCATGTAAAATACTCGTTATATGCATCTGGTTAGACTGGTAGCCGACTCCAATACTGTTAGACAAGGTTCAGCATATTGATACACCAAAAGCAATAGAAAACAATATAATTATCACGGGCAATTTAACGCCGAGACACGGATACACCAGTCTAGTTTACCCGGGACCACGGTCGTTGCAACACGGCTGAAACGTCGGGCGAAATAGGTAAACAAACAATCGAAATCATCGCGTTAAATTTCCCGTGATAATTATATTGTTTTCAATTATGAGACGCGAAAGTTTTAAAGTTAATACCAAAAGCATTATACAGGGTGCTTAAAGAAAACAATTATTAATAATGACAAAACCATTTTTTATTAATTTATCAATACGATTTTTCTCAGTGTTGAACAAAAATATCCTAAATATAATTTTGCGCATAAAAACGTCAAACAGTTAAGGCATCCGTGACGTATGAGCTTGTACCCTTAGCACTTAAGCATAATAATATATATTTTTTATTATTATAATATTCTGTACAATATAACTGCGACAATGGACAGAGGAAAATTAGTTTTTCCCATTATAATACATAACTAGTTTTTTATTTTATAATAACCCCTCCCAAAATGCTCAGCAAATTATGTGTTTTAATAAAATTCTTGTGTACCTTAAAATTATTGTTTTCTTTTTAATAATCTTTAATATAATATGAAACATACTTTACCAACTTAAAAAAAGTATATTTTGTACCTCCTTATTACTAAATAAAAAGCCTCCAACCCTCTATTAGTTTGAAAATATTTAAAAAAGGAGGATCTATGTTTATTTTTATTAGTGATAAAATAAAAGACAATACTTTTGTTTTCATGACAAAATACACATCATAATTTAGAAAATAAATAGGTTTAAAATTAAAGTACCTACCTACACTTTACAATACCTTCGTTTACTCCTAGACCAATGAAATTAATAATGTTTTTTTAATATAAAAATCTCATTATATTAAGCTATCACAATGGTTTAAAGCTGATAATGATTGCGACACTATTCCATACATGACGCTGATGACTCGTAAGCACCTTATTTAAAATATAATTATTTTATTTTGTTGTTTTAAAATCATAAAGATGTTTTTTTAATGTGATTTAAAACAGTTTATCTTCAATTTATAAAAAAAACAGCTTTGTTTCGTTGGTATTTTTTATAAAAAATAAATAATTATGATGTTTTTAAAATAAATCCTTAAACACTATAAAGTTGATTACTTTAATGGATAATAGTGTAAACACGTGTTTTTAATATTAAATTCTAAAAACCATGTTTGTAATCAGATTACAACTTGACTTTAAAACAACAATATGTATATAACAAATGCTCTAATAAATAGCTTATCTATGAGCACCCTATGTCTATAATAACAATAAAACACAGAGCACGGAAGCACCTAGACGCCATTACTAATAATAATATTTTAAATCACGATTGTAGTAAACGTTAGCTTATGTCAAATAGTATCATATATTTTGGTTTTTTACTGTATTATTGTCACTAGATTATTACAAACACCGTAAAATAATAAATCTCGTTGTATTGTACGTGTATTCTTTCTTCTCAATAACGCACGGGTATATTTCAAACTATCGAATTTGAAATGGTCTGTTTAATTGTAAACATATCATTTAATATATTGATATCGAGAATTTATAAGTTTGCAAGATTCGTTACAAACGTGACATTATCATCAGATTATGCTTAACTAGTTTCAATTGACGTTTACGTTAACGCAATTGAATAAGTATAAAAACTCGCACTAAGGCCACAGAATTCTCACAGGCCATCTATCCCTATAAGTAAACGGCGACACTCACTGAAAATCATTTTTATTATTGAAAGGCTCGCGTTTCACCACTATCTCAGCTGATGGTAAGCGATGACGTTATCTACGGTGAAGCAAGCTTGATTAGAAGTAACCTATTCACTCTTGACTTAATTTACGCTTTATTTGTTTTTGTCTATGGCCGCCGAGGTGTTTCTGTGCTCTGTGCTATAAAATAACTACGAATTTAAAACTTTATTTAAATAAATTAATGTCAACATGAGGTTACCTTTAAAATATATTTTATTATTGAAAATACAAATCAGCATTTTTTTAAAAATTCAAAACGTTTCTACATTAGTTAATAATTTTGTGCCTTATTTTGGTACGTTCATATTTTAATTTTTAAATATTTTAAAGCAACTACTTATAGCTATATCTACACTCAACATTCCACCACCATTTTAAAATAAAACTTCTTTTTTACATTTCCTTGCTCAAAGCCCATATTTTTTGGAATTGAGTTGATACAGCAAAAACCTTTCTTATTTTGCTATCCTTCTCTTCTGTCGCATGGATAATTCAGTCAAGAAAAACGTTGGTAAAAATGCCGCTTTAAAAAAAATCTTGGGTTAATTTAAAATATACAGACAGCCTTTACAATGGGTGTTCCTCAAGGCTCGATATTAGGTCCATTCCTATTTTTAGTTTATATAGTGACTGTAAAGTTACGCTTTGTGTGTTTTTTGTATATATTTTAAATAGCTGTCGTCTTAACAGATAATTAACTCGATCAAAGAATTGGTCCGAAATCAGGAAAATACTTTACAAATATAAATCCACACAATTTTTTCTTAGAACTCAAACATTTCATAATATTTCATTAGAACCAAGCAACCAACCTGATGGCTCGACGCGATTCAATTTATGTCACACCAATACGCGACTATTAATAAGCAAAATTGCAAGTACGTTTACATGGACACACAATGCGTTGCAACTCGACAGATTTGCAGTTTAAATTTCTTAGATCATACGTGCGCAATATCGCCTATCGACGCAATTTAGCTTGCGTCGCGCCACCACGAAAGTCTCTTACTGAAATGCTTAATAGCATAGTCGATTCAAACCGTTTATTTGTGCTAACCTCGACGATACTACCATATCGACGATATGGCCTTTTATCACATTGATTTTTTAACAATGCTTTTCAGGCAGCGACAGTAACACCCAAGGACTCTAATTGTTATGAAGAAGTCTTGGTCTTCAAGAGGAGAACGGGCCAGTACATGGTAACAAAGAGGAGGAATAAGGCAGGGAACACCACGCGAGAGAGTTTGTCGATCTCCCTCCAGAGCACTCGCTCTTGACCGGTGTCGGCGTCTAACCAGGCAACCTGTAAAGAAAAGATTCCATTTATTCTTCAGAAATAACGCAGCGTTACGAAGAACATCCTGTAAAATCTTTGAAATAGAGTTTTGAGTTCGGATAAGATACTCCAAACGGAAAAAAATGCAGTCAAAGCTCTTGCAGTTTTATTATACAAAAAAAAAAGGGTAAAAAAATATACACGTTCACGGGTCAAACATGGCCTGAAATCACGCAAGAAAGGAGAAAGGGGAGGGAGGCAATAATACAAATTAAAATAATCAAGATTAAAACAAAAAGGTTTAGAAGCAATTAAGAGTGACAATGATTAGTATTCAACTATTTACTAATGTTGTTTATACATTCTCAAATTTAGACAAGGAAATTAATGAAACAGTTTGGTTAACAAAAGGTCCGTGGAGCCCTTTAAAGCTCCTTATTTGTGAAAATTTAATTAGGGGAAACCAGAACAACGGACCAGACAAGGCGTCCTACCTTATCCTGAGAAAACCATGAACCAATTAATTTTGGAGATGAAAGCGTTTGTGTAGAATTATAAAGAAAATTGGTGTCCAAATATTGTGCTTTTTGGCGGAAAATATAGAACAATTAAAAAAAAAGCCGGATTTTTAGGGAGCAATAATTTTTGATAACAGAAAATTGTGCTATTTATGGTTTTGTCTTCGAGACAAATACATTCAAGTTACAATAAGACACTTATGTTTTGAACATTCTACGAAAGATGAAATTTATTTATTTCAAGAGATGCCAACCTCTGACATTTTCATCAAACAAAAGACACAAAATATTAATTCATGAACAAGTTAAAATTTCACAATTTAAAAAACCCCCGACACATTTATCTTGCGAAAACACCCCGATTCAAACAGTAAAATGCCCATAACTTTTGAACGGCTGAACCGATTTTATTCAAACATAGCTAAGAAAACTCTCGACAAAATTACTTTTCAAACAAAAAAAACTAAATCGAAATCGGTTCATCCGTTTAGGCGCTATGATGCCACAGACAGACACACAGATACACAGATATAGGTCTACCAGAATCTCATGGCATTTTTTATTTTTTTTAAATTGTGGTTTTCATATGGCAATGTCAATTGTCACCTGTAAAATCAAAGTACTTGATGTGTCAAACGCTGCTGAATTTTTTTGATATTATCTTGAAAATTTGTTATTTTTGGGAAAATGTCGAAAAACCCACTTCGATCTCAAGCGAGACAAATTGTTTTCAATGTGTATCATAATAAAAGGGATGAAGAAGACGTAAATCAAACTCAATCTTTGATTTTAAAGTGCGCCGTAGAGTGGACCGGTAAGTTGGACTGACTTGTTTTGATACTTTTACTTTATTTTATATTTTTCTTACTTAATTTTTATTTCTTTCCATTACTATTCTATGGTAAATACACAGGGCACATCGAATGATGGCCGGAAGGAAATGGCAACAGTAATGTAACTGTTACTAATTCTTCGACAAGATATTGATTTTAACGAAGATTGAGAATCTTTGACGTAAGAAAAATATTAAGTAATAATCTGCGCCCTGCAGTGGGACGTGTATATAGACGGGAGTTTTTGGCGGGATTTTGTCGAGTGAAGATCAGGGCCTGTTAATATTATTTGCAAATTGATTCCTAGTGGATATTGTGATATATTATTGGTGTAGTTTTGTGTCTCAACTGTCTACGCAACTGGACAATTTGTAAATACAATAAATACAATTTGCTGCCAAATACTCCAAAAAACATTAGAATCTGTTACATCCGCATACTAAAGAATAAATATAAGATCCAAAACTCTTTCCAAAGACGTAGCTAATAGGTCCTAGCAACCAGGCCATAAAACTTACATAAAAAAAGTATATATAGACTGATGATGAAGAATGACTATAAGTAACATGATACATTTTATTATTTTTTACAGACTTTATACAAAAAGATATTGGTTTTGGTATGTTAAATGGCAATGAAAAAGAACCATTTTGATGGAGAGAGATGACATAAAACTACAAAGATACAAGTTTTTGAAATGCCAGTGGAGTTCATGGAATCGTATTCTAGTTCTGAATGAGGTTTTAAGTTATTAGTATGATTTAAATGATATATAATAAATTTTTACATAAATTAATATTCAATTGATTTATTTTTCCTATGCTAAGAATCCGATGTATAACAACATTATTCATACACATACCTATAATACTCACAGTGGATCTTTGTGTCTCTGAATTGGTTGCAAGACCCCGCGAAGGAGCTATTTTTGTGTAAATGTTGAAGGTGAAGGTAGCATTGTATAACTGTCTCTTTCACTCGCTTATGTATGTCACATCGTCATATCTCGCTTACTCTATGCAGTATACTCGATGACAAACTGTTTCTTACGCAATGGTTGGCAGGACCAAGTTCAAAGACACAAAGATCCGCTGTGACTACTATAATATAGGTACCTTATGTTCATTAATACTACAAAGACATAAATAAAAATTAAACAGTATCAAGATCGTTTAATCCAATTTCCCCAGTATTGCACACAACAATTTTTTATTTCCACATTTGCCATGAGATTCCGGTAGATCTATACACAGATACACAGCAACACACGTGAAGCTTATAACACCCCTCTTTTTCCGGCGGGGGTTAAAAAGAATAAAAGCTACTGTTAAAAGAAACTTCTTCAAGTAATCTTTTTGCAGATAAAGCACCATTTGATTAATCAGATCAGACTTTTATTAGCATAATCAAAAGTCTCCATTGTACACGTTATGTTCCCTAGTGTCTTACTCCAGTATTGCCACCATAACTTATAACATCTATAGACTATAAATTCCAATAGCTACCTGTAGTATACTCTGCCGTCGCTCGACGCCAACCAGATGAGCAGTTGTATGCGTGGCAGACGGCGCTGGATGCACTGCTGGCGTGGATGCAGGGGGTGACGTCGGCGACGTGATGTCCACCTTCCGACACCTCACCTGCGACCCCTCCCAGGCCGCCAGCGTCCCGCAAGACCCCTTCTCTCCGTTTAGACGCTGCCACAGATAACGAAACATCTTTGTCTGAATAATCTTGATTCAATTTCGAACTGGTTGTTGTGATTGAGGTCATGGAGTGCAGTCAGTTTAGGATGTGTTAGTACCAGTTATAGAAGTTTCAAAGTAAAGTCTATGTGACTTTTAGGCTGACAAAATTGCTGAGTTTAAAGAAAATTTTAGGAACTGTTATTGAAGCGACTTTCCTGATGGGTCGGCGAGATTCGATTTACATAAGCGATTTACATCACACCCATAAGCGAATTTTACTAAGCGAAATTGCAAGTAAGCTCACGTGGGCGCAATGCTAATTCGAGCGATTTGCAGTTTAAATTTTTCTTGCATATTTAAAATGCGCTGCGCCATCTAGAAGATCCCTAAGGGACCAATCAGCTGGTATATTCTCATATTTCAGTCTTGCTACAATAGTACAAGTTGTTCAATTACACGAGAGAGAGGTACTGTAAAGGTTTGTCAAGGTAACCTGAATTTAAGTAGTGTTTTTTAATTAACGTTACCAGATATTTAAAGGCTCTCAAAATTGTTTGTAAATTCTTGATAGTGAGTACATTATTTGCGGCAAGAAGATAATATTTACCACCGGAATAATTCTGGGCATGGACTCTTGAGCCTTGGTCTTGTTCATCTGGTACTGCTTATCCAAGACCTTCACGACGACGAACTCTCCTAGAGCAGCGAAGACGAACATCATGCAGCCAGCCATCCATAAGTCCAATGCCTGTGTGATGAAAAAGAAGGACAAATTAAAAATATTATAGTAGTCAAATATTTTTAGTTTACGAGGACGAAATTTTGGACTGAAAAAAAATTACAAAATAATGACACCAAAATTACTAGGTACTTCATAATGTTTTAAAAATACGACTAATAATAAACCACGTGTCTGTTAACTGAAAAATATATAGGATATCGCGAACTTTTTTTTCATTAAGTAGTTCGTTATAAGGTTTTGTAAAAATATACAATTTTTAAATTTTCAAAATTTAAACGAGCTTAGAGAGGAAACCACAAATAAAAAAAAATTAATGATGTTCTAGAAACAAAAATTCTAATACGTGTGACACCCACCAAACCGCAATGGGCCCGCGTGGTGGATTACGGCCCATTCCCTCTCACAGAGAGGAGGCCCGTGTCCCAGCAGTGGAAACATTAAAAGACTGATGATGATGATGCAAGCATTAGTTATTAGAAAATACATTTTAATAAAATAATAATCAATACTGGTTTTGTTGCTTGTACGAAAAAAGTTCGCAAGATCCAACTATTTTTTCAGTGTTTTTAAAGGTCTTTTTCCAATATCCATTAAATTACTGCCAACGGAAACAATATAAGTCTATTTGACGTATCTAAAGAAATAGAATATTTCCAATAATAGGTTTTCTATTATTAGATATTATAAGCTTATTTAGCATTTTCTTAACAGGAAAACCTGGTATTTTCCTTCTTTGTTCTTAATTGGACTCACTACTGTTTATTATACCTGCTTAAAGAAACGTAGGATCAAAGAAAAATCTATTCATAAATGTAAAAAGCTTTGTTTGTATTTAATAAACAGGAATAGGTTTCAGCCAAAATTATCTAAACAGTAAATTTTAAAACTTAACCTTATCTAAATTAAACGAAATTGACTTTAGTTCTTTTAAACCACTAGCCGAACATTATTTGGGCTTCTGGGAGAGGAAATAAAAAATCTAACACATATATTACGTACTTATTTAAATGGAAATAATATGTTCAGGAAACCTCCATATAACAATTAAGTAAACACAGTCAAGAGTAACAATAAAGTATATTATTCAAAGTGTTAAGAACATTTACTTCAGAATTGTTGAGAAGTTAGCTACCTTGTTTCTCAGTGTTATTTCAACATAAGTACTAGCAGAAACTTTTCATTTCGCCATTTTTGGGCGCACGGTTGGCGCAGTGGTTGAGCGATTGACTGCTGCGCTGCGTGTCGCGGGTTCGATTCCCGCACGGAACAAATATTTGTATGGCCTACAGATAGTTGTTCCGACTCTGGGTGTTGTGTATCTGAGTTTATATGTTTGTAAAAGCACCCACGATACAGGAAGAAATTCCTAGTGTGGAGCAACGTTTTTTATAAAAAAAAACCTTGAATAATATTACCCGCTTGTAACCCTACTGCAGGTCAGAGGCCTCTTCTCAGAATGCCGAGCAATAGCCACGCTTGTTCAAAATGTTTTGGTGATCAAGCTTAAATATTATAAGTTTCATGAATGATCGTTATAAATTATGAGCTAGTATCTTTAAAATTAAAACCTTATATTAAAAACATCAAAAACACAAGAGTGTTTTTGAAGTTTTTATTATTAGGTTTTAAGTTTTCTATTGCATTTTTTTATATAAGTTCGTGAAATCTGATACGAAGTTTACATGGGCCCAACTAAGAAATAATTTTTCAACATTGATTCAAAAAGAGGGAACTCTTACCTTAACATAGGCCACAGGTGGAATATCAGCCCTCAACCCGGTAAACATGGTGACAAGCGTCAACATGCAGGTGACTAGGAGAGTCACCCTTCCAGGAATGGCGTCCAGATCGAGCCAGAAACTGAACCAGGACAGCATCACCACCAAGGAGGACGGAGCGAAGGTTTGTATCAAGTGGTGGCCGATCTGACGCTCGAATCTGAAGTACACTACTAGTCTTGAGTAGTTACCTGAAAACAAAATTGTAGTTGCTGTAATTCATTGAGCAGCTGTGCCTTTGTTTATTTGTTTTTACTCGACTTGGCGGGGGCACTGCCGTGCCACCAAATAAAGAGCCCCCATCTGCCACCCACCAAATATAGAGACCATCATCTGCCACCCACCTGCCATCCAGCCACCATCACTTGGTCACAAACACGATAGCTGAACATGAGGTCCTAGATTATATTTGTAGGTGGGCAAAAATTGGTATATTGGGTTTTTCCAATAGGAAATTCTCAGTAGGTGCATTTTGGAAGCTGGTGTGAACCCCCGTGCCTCGGAAACCAAGTTAAGCTGTTGGTCCTGCACCTAATCTTAACAAAGTCACAGTAAAGGAACACCAGACTGTACCTGGGTTTGCACACACACATAATATTTCCTAATCGTTTTACTTGGCTAATCTCCCACGTAGTCGAGATTCGATCGGGAGGATTATTTAGGCAGAACTGGACCAAGTCACAAATATGATTGTTTTAGAAATGAACAAAGCGAATGTTCGTCCATCAGAATTTTTGAAAAAGGCAACATCATCATCATCATCATCATCAGCCTATTAATGTTCCCACTGCTGGGACACAGGCCTCCTCACTGTGAGAGGGAATGGGCCGTAATCCACCACGCGGGCCCAGTGCGGGTTGGTGGATGTAAAAATGGTGAAAAAGGCAACAACTGGCCGCTTTGTTTTTTTTTTTTGCAATTATCAACCCGTATTCACTTGAAAGCCAGATAGAGAACGCTTTTGCCAGCCCTTCTACTATGACTTGCCAATTCCACACTATTCCGTTGTGAGAGACAGAAGGAGGTATACAAAACGAATAGTACTATCTCTTTTTCATTAAGGATTCATGATAGCTATGGTACGTCATATTAAGGGGCCTATACCTAAGCTATAATCAAAGTTTTCTAACAGGCCTTTAAAACTGTTCAGATTACATTCATCATTTTTTGATTTATGATATTGTAACAAATGAAGGTGCCAAAATCTATGAAAAGTTAACGCGATAAGTTTGATTTGAATTGGACATGATAGGTTGAAAATAAGACTTTAATAAGCCCGTCAATCTTAAGTGAGGATTAGTAAAGTTTAATAAACGAAAAAAGTCTTCGAGAAATAAATTCTATACACGTATAGTAAAACACCCATTTAATATTAAATACTAAGAATTTTATTTAGCTGAGAAGGAACGTACAGTATATTACTTTATTACGTTTTGTCACGAGTAAGTAGCAATAAAAATATTTCATAATAAGGAAAATATGCGTCACTTCCATGCAAAACTGATCTACGAAAGAGTTTTCATAAAAACTTATAATGAGACTGCCAAAATAAGGAAAAAAATAAGATACTTTAATTGCACTCGATAACACTCAAATGATCGTGGCAAACTTGTAGAAAGTGTAGAATTGTTGACGGCGTCGATGAGCTTAAGGAAAATTGGCTCCGAATGGGGAACGTCAAAAGGAAACGCGTTAAAGTAACTTTGGGAATAAGATGGTATTTTGACGTGATCGAAGCACAACTGGAGGAAGATAATAAACTTAATGTTTTGTGAAGGCATGTTGAAGGTTGTGAGGATAGGGAAGAAACAGACCAAATATTGAAGAAAGTGATGGATATACTCTATGATATTTATGTCATAGAATCTATTTATCTGGATAATAAATATTATCATCTGTGACCTTATACTTACTCGATAGTAAAGAGAATGTCGATTTGTTTTGGAACTGGAAAAGCGACCTCCAGTGACACTACAGTAAAATAATTTATATTTTTATTGTTAAATAATTCCGTAATTATTACATATTTTTAATTGTTATTGAAAGGCTTGCGTTTAACCACTATCTCACCTGATGGTAATTTATTAAATTGCAACGGTTGTGTTACAACCAATAACGGAAATTAAAATTATAAAAATAAAGAGAGACAATTATAACACATATTAAAATATATACAAAAATATGTATTGAAAATAAAGTAAAATAATAACCTTAAATTTTTCAGAGAATTTAATAAATTTTCTTTCAAATGGTTGTACCATAGTCTTACCAATGTGTTTATTATGGTTTAAATTATTTTGAAGAAGATTAGGAAAGAAAAGGTGCAATTTCTGTGACGTTGAGTGTATAAGACAGACGGAACATAAAAATAGGTATTTTGAGAAGAGAAGAGGGTTAGCACGACTTCTGTGAAGTGTGGGCTTTGCATCCGGAATCATGCCTCCACTCGGTAGAATATTTTGAAGTTAGAGCATGGCAAAAGTTGTCATGAATTTGTTCATTAAAGCAGAGCCCTGATATAACTAAGCACCACTGCATCGTTCAGCAGTATGAATAAAACATGGGTGCATGTGCCAGCATAATTATGTCAATTATGAAATTAACCTAAACAGTACAAACGGAAAATTCTATGACAAATCTCGGATCGTGGTTGCATATAATTCAATCAATCTGCCTAGCCTTTTTCCATGGATGCTAG
The DNA here is from genome assembly GCA_949775005.1 of Orthosia gothica. Taxonomy (NCBI): domain Eukaryota; kingdom Metazoa; phylum Arthropoda; class Insecta; order Lepidoptera; family Noctuidae; genus Orthosia; species Orthosia gothica. The sequence goes on from OX459045.1 coordinate 5,029,253, forward strand.
GGTCGACTTCCAATCTAACTAGATGAAGCTAAGTACCAGTATTTTAAATGGAGCGACTGCCATCTGACCTTCAAAACTCACTAACAGAGTAACACGAAACCTCTTGGAAAGACTGGTGTCAGATTTATGACTTTCGACTACCGTAACGACTGTCAAAGTTCTTCATAAGACAGCTGAAAACCAACAAATTAAGAGGAAATGCGTTCGCAGACATCCGACTGCATAGCCTAAGTAAAAAGTCATCAGTCAACATTATTGGACCAATTTAAAAGATATTCCATAAAATGAAAAAGAAAAATATTTACTGTGCACCTATGTTTTTATTTTTTCATTTATAGTTGTCAAATTTGTACACTAGGCCTCTGTTGACAGAGCAAATTTTAGCATATTTTGAGAATTCTAGTTACTATCTTTCTTTTTCAGTTTATGGAATATTTTTCAAATTGGTCCAATATTGGAGGAGGAAATAGGCGAGAGCCAAACCTCGAATTATAACTTTTTACAAAGGAAATTCAGTCGGAGCTCTCTTCCCACGTTTCCTGTTAATATGCTTGCCGAGGTAAGCAGGACTCTCAGTATGTTAAGATGATCTGTCCCCTATCATCAGTTACTTTGAAGATCGATCCGTGGAGATGTTATTCTTTAGCCATGAGCAATTTTAATAATACAATTAAAACGTACCATCCTTATCAATCATGTATCCATTAGTTTCTTCCAGTCTTAACGGCTCTCCGATGTGGTACTGTAGCAATTTCAGCTCAGGGTTGATTGTGACGCCTGCTTCACTCCAACGAAACCGCACTTTTTGGTTGCTGTATGAAACTAGAAGAAAGATAATGAGGTTATAGAATATGTAAGTAAAATATCTTCACTCCACATATTCCATATATATCCCAAGCCTTTTTGGTCTCACACGAGTTTTTTTGTTATATATAAAGAAAGAAAGAAAGAAAGAAAAATATTTATTTGTGACCCGCACAGGAGACACGAGAAAATAAGCATACAGTTAAACAATAATAAAATAAAAACCCTGTGCGAGACCAAAAAGGCTCCTATCTCAGCATGTGCAGCGATATCCAAAAAAAGTAATAACGCTGCGCTGATATTCTGATAGGGCCTACTGTTGATGCCACGGACACAATAACGGAAACAGGACTTATATAATAAAATAATATAGAATAATATATAAATAACAAACAAAATAGAATGAAACACTGAATGTGGGTCAAAGTATGTGTAAGTATAATACATATATACAAACGCGATGCTCAAAGATCATTTGTCGAAACCGTAGACAACCGACAGAGCGCGCGCAAAGAGTGGTTTATTTAAAAAAAAAATACGGAAGAAAATAGTATATATGTTTTATTGTTTATCTTTTGTTTTGTTTTTAAGTTTATCTCTCGTGTCTCCTATTCGGGTCACAAATAAATATTTTTTCTACAATAATATTTAATAAAAGATAGAATATATTATATCTTATGTCCTAATCCAGGTCATAGTCACTCGTGTGCCAAGTCTTATACGAATCTTTTCAGCTATAAATGCGTGAAAAGGATAGAAACAGACAGATTGGGTTACTATTGCATTTTTAATATTAGTGAGGAAGGATATAACATGGGAATTTAATATTATGGTAATAAAGAATGAACATGGATAAGGTAATAAAACTTGCCGCAAAAATAAACTGCTGTAAAAGTTCTAAGTAAGAACCATGACATTGTTATTTGTGTATGCTTCGACAAAACAATAAAAATATTATTTATACGTCACATTCGCATGTGAATGGGTCGTTACTCAGCATTATTATGCTATGGTGTGGCAACATTAGATTAGTTTTTTCAACATGCAACATTTTCCCTTACAATTTCAAATGAGACTTGACAAGAGAAAATGCTGCACAGATTAAATTTAACTGCTTCAAATATTCACTACGATATTTTAGGAACTCTAGTGCTATGCAAGAATTTGCTGACCCTCGTCAGACGTGAATCTGTGAAATCGACTCGAATTCCGTACATTAATTGCATTCACGAAATGTCTGCGTTTTACTGCAGGAATCTCCTACTAATATATTATTATTCGTTTTAACTTGGGCATGAGCATGGCATGACAGCGAAATATTTTTAAAACATCTACTTACTCTTACTTGCTACAAAGCTTAATAAATCATGTCTATATAGTTTTTGTAGAACCCAGATCTCTATTTGACGTTATTATTGAAGAGAAACCTGTGTATACTTGACATAGTCACTATAAGCAAAATTTCAATCAAAAGAACTGCTAGACACAGGCCGGAAGTGCCTAAGCACCACTACAACAATAGGTCCTGTTCTGCCTGCATCCAGCAGATTTTTACAACCCATAGAACAAACGGATCTGATAGAGCCTAGAAAAACAGAATAAGAACAAGAGAATCTTTCTATCTTATTAATATGTATATGTATATCTTACTTAATATTATAAATGCGAAAGTTTGGATGGATGTGTGTATGTTTGTTACTCAATCACGCCGAAACGGCTGAACGAATCTAGATGAAATTTGGCACAGCGATAGATTAAAGTCATCAATACCACATAAGATACTTTTTATCCCGGTACAGCGTTCCGTAGGGATAATTTAACACTTTTCACGCGGGCGAAACCGCTGGCAGAAGCTATAGTGATAATATACTTTTGGTAAGATGGTTTGGCCATGTTGAGAGGATGAATGAAAGTCGACTAACGAAAGGTATTTACAAGGCAGACGTGAATGGAAACGCCGGGAGGGGACGCCCTAGAAAGACATACATAGACCTTATAGGTGATGTTCTTCAGAAAGGCCAAGTGCGCAGTACCCATAACCGATGTGAGTGTATGACTAGATGTATGAATGTGTGTGAAGCAAAAGAAGTATTTAAGGATCGTAGCAGGTGGCGTTCTGTAGTTTCTGCCTACCCCCATGGGAAAAAGGCGTGAGTTTATGTATGTATGTATGTATACTTTTGGTCTGGTATAAAAAAATATCTTTTTCAATACTAATGAACTATGGTTTAATAAACTTACAGCTTTCTATATAAATTGGGCAGGACTGTATATCCATGGGGTACAGCTGGAACTCCATCTGACAGGCGATGATGGCGTGCATCCTGGCGGAGTACCTCACCGTCTGGTTTCTGTACAGCGTCACCGAGGAGAACTTGTGGGTCAGTTCCGCGATTTCTGCAAGATTATAGAGAAGATAATATTAGAAGGTAACGCTAATATTTCAGTAATAAAAATACACAACATATATGTAGAAAATAGTGCTTCGGTCACAGCCGATTACTTAAATTTATAAAATGGTTAAGAAAGTTTTACTATATTTTTTTCTAATTTACAAGTGCTTTAAAAGTCTATGGGTTGCTTTGTCAAATCTATTTTTCTAACAGCTACCTTAAATGTTCTGCACGAATACCTTTCAACAATGTTCGAATACTCATATTATTTATAAAATACACAAATGATAATTTTAATAAAGTGCTTCGGCCGCAGCTACGTTTTACTTTACTTAAATACAGATTTTACTAATTATCCTGATAAACAAGTGTCGCTTAGTCTAATTTTGTTTAGTAACAGCTATATATCTTCTTCAATATTCTGCTCGAATAATGTTCAACAAAGTTCCCCAAAAGGAATCCCCATTCGTTTTCATCTTCATTAAGTAGACAGCTTTCCGTCGGCATCACTTGACTAACTTAAACCTAACTTAAGAACTTGAACATCACTTGACTAACTTAAAACTAACGATGCAAATCTGTTGGAGTTAGGGTGTCAACTGCATCTCATTGTATTCATTTCTAAGTGTATTATCATCATTTGTAGATTCTAAAGCTTTATTTTCATTTTATGAATAGGTACTACTGTTACGTATAGTATGAAACTTTTTATGAATTACTATATTTAGGTTTCCGTACCCAAAGGGTAAAAACGGGACCCTATTACTAAGACTTCACTGTCCGTCTGTCTGTGTCACAAGGCTGTATTTCATGAACTGTGATATCTAGACAGTTGAAATTTTCACAGATGATGTATTTCTGTTGCCGCTATAACAACAAATACTGTAACAGAATAAAATAAATATGTATAAATATGTATGTTCCCTTAAAACAAGATCCGACTCGCACTTGGCCGGTTTCTTTTTTAATGTTGTGATTTCCTATACCGACGATGCACGGGAATGTATTGTTTGTGTAGTATCCATTTTATGTTCTATGTAGCTTTCTTGTGAAAATGCGAGTGAAAGCAGGGGCTTGACGAGCTTGAATACTTATATATGTAGACAATAAGGGCTAATTCGCGTAGTAAATAGTGCGTACATCGTTTATTTGCCCAAGAGCTCGAGAATTCCCTGTACGTATGAGCTACTTTCCTGACGTACAGACCAATTAAAAACTTCAATAATTTTAGCCCACTATAAACACACCGACGGCAGCAAAGAACAAAAAGACGTCTACATTTTTGTGAATATAACTTTTTTACATAAGTACCTATATTCAGAATTTTTTACTTTGTCCAGTGATTTTTTTTTTTTCATTAAACATCTAATGTTTTTATTATTATTTTGTCACTAAAAGACAAGTACAACCTATTTTGAAGAAGTAACGAAGTACAAACGCACATATACAGTTCAGTTGTTTATGTGTGCGTTGTACAATTCCAGTTGTCCGTTTCACCATAAACATTTTAAACTAGTAAGAATGCACTGAATTATTCCTACCACTTCATTTTTTTATCTAAATTTTAACAATAATACGTTAATAGTAATAAAAATGTATTGTATAAGAAATTAATTATAGTAAAGTTTGACAAGAAAACGAAAACAGACTGATTTAGTTACTTATTTTATGCTAAGTAGATAAAGATATGTGCCTTATTTCGAAATAAAATTAAAATCATATCATATAAAAATATATAGGTATTAGTTAACTGACCTTTACCTTTCTTCGAAAGGCCTCATTGATTAACTATTGCAAATTTGAAAAAGCTAGCATTGTTCCTGTAGGAAGTTAAAAAAATTGTGTTAAAAACCTTTTCTTGAAAACTAATGATTTTGTAGATAGCTGTTTGTTCTTTGCTACCGTCCACACAATCATGTAAAGGCAACAGGCACGCCACGACGATGCAGCGATGGTTCAACTCGTTTTTATAGAGCAGGTCTAAAATTGCTCTCCTGAAATGTCATTGCATACAAATTGTTGCTGTGAACATAGTATAGGAGCTATAATTATTTAGGACAGACAAACGATACCGTACCATACAAGTGCGCTTACAAGGAAACTACATCTTCAAGTTCTAGAAGTTCTTATCTTTGTACTGGACCAACTTTCCGAGATGTGACCGTGCCAATAACTGACCATCTTGAGCTTCTTGGCGTTACGTTGACAACGACTCTCAATTTTGGCCCATACATTGAGAGGTTCATCGGCAATGGCACTGGTTAAGTCAAAGCTCCAAAGCCATGAACATCGTCGCCGAGTTGCCAGCTTGTCGGTTTTTTATCGGTTGCATTTCGGGGAGTGTGCGATGGAATTGCATGATCTGATTCCGCCCAGCCCGTTCCATCATCGGACTACCAGACGTACGGCGATGCGCCATCGGTACATGGTGGACATCCCACCCATACGCACTAAATGTTTTGGAAATACTTTCATTATGCGTACAGCTAAGGAGTGGAATTCCCTGCCGGAGTCTGTGTTTCCCGATAGCTACAATCCCTAGATTGTAGCTATCGACTTAAAGACCCCTATGTACTCTTGACTTAAAGACCCCTAGGTCTTTAAGTCAAGAGTGAATAGGGTACTTCTAGGCAAGCGTGCTTCACCGTCGACCACATCATCGCTTACCATCAGGTGAGATCGTGGTCAAGCGCGAGCCTATAATATAAAAAAAGAAAGAATACATAATAGAGCAAACCCTTCCAGTTCCACGAAATATTGCTTTATTCGCAGAATAGAAAACTAAATTCGAGTATCGTACGATACGATATGTGGAGTTTAATTCCATGAATGAAGGCTACCGCGTTTCAATTTGCCGCTAGGGGCACTGGTGTAGAGCGAGGCTTAAGTTAAGACTTGGTGTCAAAAACGAAGTTAAATAGGTACAAAAGACACTGACTGCCGACATAAAGTTAATTTTCGCTTTGTAGTGTTTTATTTTGGAAGTTGGTTTAATGTTTTTGTTAAAAAGTTTTTTTACGAAAATGACTTTTAGACCTTTAAATAGAGGCAGGTAATGTAGGTAATATGTACTTGGGTTGCCAGACAAAGGGGTATTCAGCGAAGTCGATTGTCAAAAGTCCAAAATTCTTGGGACCATGTGAAATTACGGTAGGGCTTACATATGCATACATACACATACTTAAGTAAGTGTGTTCGGGTCAAATCTTGCTACTGAATTTTAGCAGTTATCCTCCACCGATTAGGATTCAATTTTGCAAACAGGTTTAGTTTGAATGACAATGTATGGTTAGCTAAGTGACGTCATTCTAAATCCATTATGGCGGACTAGTTATTTTTGGTGCACTGCCATGATATGGGTATCGAATGAAAGTGTTTGCTGAGAATAATACGAAAAAAAGCTTGTTTTTATTAAGATTTTTTAGTGAATATTTTTTTTAATCACTGCAGAAATGTTTTTGTAGAATGTCACTTGTCTAGAGATTCTGGGTTTGTAAACAAAGTGACGTTTTGCCAGCGATGATGATTATCAAAATGTTTTTCAGTTCCCAAAGAAAAAAAAAAATGTTTGGGTTTGACCACGTCACTTTGCATTTTGAATTTTTTTAGTATTTTTATTGCTAAAGTCACTTTTCTAGGCTTTCTGGTTCAATATTACCCCGCAGAAAAACATTTTATCCAATGTTTTATGTCGAATTGAAAGCATCTAGTATATGATTAATGATAAATGATTTTATTTCTGTAAGTTGGTTTGTACAAACACTTTTACATGTCGATCATATTATTTTAAAACTAGATGAGGTCGGCGTTTCCTATCTGACTACTCTGAGAAGAAAGACCGAAACAAACTCAGAGGCCACAGTCTCTTTTAAAGTCCAGACAAAAACTTGGTTCGATCATGTGAAGACCATGTAGACTGATGTCTGAAATGGTCTTTTGAGGAAAGAACCAGCCAGATTGAGTGGACCTGTCCAGTTAGTGCACGCATTTGTCAATAACCGATCAGCTCAACTCAGAATTTAAGGAGCTCAACGATTCGACGAACAATACCAAATAAAGAGCATTCGGGTAGGAAGCATAAACTACTCAAAACTGTCAGACCATGATCTAAAACTAACTAAGATAAATTAAAATAAAAAACAAAAACGAAGAATGATCCACATAATCTTTACATTCACAAAAATTAAAATAATATAGTAGTATCTCTCCTACTCCTATTTTGAATTTCAAAGGTTATATAAAATTTATGAATTGAGTTCATTGCCCTCAATATTGGTTATTCAAATCCAATGAATCCATTTAACTAAGTTAGAATCCCATAAATCGTTGAGTTAGGCAGTTTTCGGCATAAAACAGTGAAATGGAGGAAATTTCTCCGGGATTGCGTACTATTTGAACTAAGGTTGTTAAGCTTTGATTACTTTATCGGGACGGAACGTACAACGCTCCGGTATGCGTTACCAGAGACGCGATCGTTAAAAAGTCTAGAATGGTATTTATTCCGTTAGGAGGATTATGTGTCAGGCACCACATACCATAGCGTGATGCGATCTTCAATCAATAGAGCGAGGCTTAAGCGAAAAAGGGGACTCCACCAATGTGGAACTGCCGCATGAAAACCGCATATACAACCCCAAGTGTGTGTCGTTTAACCAAAATCGGCGGAAATATCTATAACTCGAACTTTCATGTTTTTACTTCCATGTCACTAATATAGCCAGGCAAAAAATTCCTCCCCAGTTTAAATACCAAGTGAGCTGTTTAGTGGAGCCTGTAAATTTAACTATAATTATTATCATTTGTCTATATGTGGCCGCGCTACCACCGAGCCAGCGAATGGCCACTATTTAACTGGCAACCCTGTGAGAATCACAGCACTGAAAATCACTGCAAATTAAGATGGCCGAAAGTAACACTGTGCTTGAGGTCTGTAATTTAAAATAAAGAGTTTAAGTGAAGTTTGGACGTTTATTTCAAGCAACCCATACGTCTTCTCAATGGCCAGCGTTGCCATCTGCCACTGAAATGTGTTTGTGGATACTCATGTATGTATATCTATATCTAAGTGTAAGTGTCCTTAATCAATTGTCATACGAGAGCTCATCTCGCCGACAAACTGCCACGCAGTTTGCTAGGTTTGTAATTATAAGAACAAATGGTTTTTGTCTCAAAATAAACGATTTATTAATTAAAAAAATAATAATGAAAGTTGTATAAATAATGTCTTTTTTCTAAAAAGAAATAAAGAAGAAAGGTTTTTTTTTGTGTAATATTGGCAAAAGGATTCCTCCTTCAACTAACAAAACAAATCATATTTTTTTCTCCGCTGAAATGGCCTTCGTTTCATCCATAATTCCAACCGTATTTAAATATGTGCAATAAAACTTCGACATTACAATGTTTATTCGATAAACGATAACAATATACCTACCAATAAGATTTCCAGTTTTTGTGGTTACGTATTTTTGATCGCAAAACGTGCCAAGGTTGGTTGGTAGATGTTTGCGATGAGAAGTTGAAAATAGGGTTTTTCCTTTTCCTGGAAATTACATTTCAAAAATATTGGCTACTGGTTCTCAGGTTACTAAGAGCAATCGTGTGCTGAACTAAATCATTAATGCAACATATAAAAAGAAAAGTCCTGTCTTACTGACTGCCTGACTCATCAACGCCCAGCTGAAACCATTTTTTTTTTTTTATTATTGGTTGTCTCGCGTTGTTTCTTTCTCACCCTTTGACTAAGAATGTCGAAATTTTGTACAATGATTCCCTTTATGATATAGACAAGAAATGAGGCCGAATTAATTTGAAATTCTTACCAGTTAGAGTATTCACGGGCGATTGAAGTCACCGGTAAAAGGGCCTGAATTAATATCCCCAATTCACAGCTCTGAATTTGGAATATAGAATCAGACTCCCACAATTGGCAATACTTCAATGTCTGACATACCCTAGGGAGTCAGCCCCGTTATGAGTTCTCACCTTGTTGGCAGGCTAGCATTTTTTTGTAACGGTTTTATTTATCTTTTAACAAATAATTGTGGAACAGTCCACACTCATTTTCAAATAAATAAAGTTACATCTACTATAATATAAATTTATGGTTATTTTTTATAATTATAGTGAATACAAATATCAGTTCATTCTAACATAAAACAGCATAGATAATAAATTGTGATAATAACATTATTAAGGCGTGAATAAAAGATAAAAATACAATTTTCATGTCCAAACTTGCAAGGTAAGCCAAAGCTTACTTCATAATCAGTGACTATACAGTGATTATTAGTGCTTCAACCGAGTGTTCACCAAAGTTGCCCCAAGCTATTAAATTAATGTGACTTTACTTGTGACCGTCATTAAGTTGTCTATCTACTGGTAACTCAAGATAGGGACCAAATTATGCGCTAATGTGAAATTTTACCACCAACAGAAACTAAGAACTAGAGTGACTAAACGGTGTTCAGATAATAATGGAAAAAAAGTTTATTGAATTCTATCCGGTTTTTAATTTTTCTCTTGTGTTGAAATCTTTTTTAACCCCCGCCAGAAAAAGAGGGGTGTTATAAGTTTCACGTGTGTTGCTGTGTATTTGTGTGTCTGTCTGTGGCATCATAGCGCCTAAACGGATGAACCGATTTTGATTTAGTTTTTTTTGTTTGAAAGGTAATTTTATCGAAAATGTATTTAGCTATGTTTGAATCAAATCGGTTCAGCTGTTCAAAAGTTATGTGCGTTTTACTATTTGAATCGGGGTGATTTCGCAAGATAAATGTGTCGGGGGTTTTTAAAATTTTGAAATTTTACTTGTTAATTCAAGAATACTAATTTAAGGGTTCACAAGTACGGTTTTACTTGAATGAAGATAAATGCTTGTCAAAATTAATTGTATTAAAAGTTTGAAAGAATAATTCTGTCAAGGCAATAAATACAAAAGTTTGTGTTGAAATTTACGACATTAGGTGAATAATAAATACAGAGACAAGGAAAAAACATGCAAGAAAGTTCAAAACTTGACAAGGAACTAATAATATTGCAAAACTTTGACGGTTCTAACAATTGTGATACTTTCCCGCATTATAGAAATAACTTTGATTTAAATTGTTCCTATTCTTAGTTTGTATTGTCTTCATTATTTCATGCAATCGTGTTGGGGGATTTAATTATTTAATAGCTAAAATAGTTGGCAAGCAAACGTACTGGTTCTCAAGCTAAATTTTGCAAGTGAAAATCCAGTGAGTGATCGAAAGCAAAGTTTGCAAAGTGATTTAAAAGCCCGCTGTACATATCGCTTAGTTATTAACTGCCCATTCAATGAATTTTATACAATATATACTGGATGAAATATATTACAAGAAACATATTTACAAGTAATTGCCATCTTTTACTCTTGGATTCTCTCTTTCACCTCGCCACCACTCCCGTCCCGGGGATTTCTTTCCTAATCCTGAGGCGCCACTTATTCCGTTGGTAAGCATCGTCAGTAGATCTTTTACACTTGGACTGGTTTAGCATATTATTGGCAAACAGTGCGACATTTATCGTTTCCTGTTTGCCCTATTGATAGAAGGTAGCTCCTGATGGCACCAAACTCGTAGCCGAATTCGGGATCGACTCCGTTTTGATTTTTAACAAAACAATGTCCTATGTTTTTACGGATAAATACTATGAACGTATCTCAATGAGTGTATAAGAGGACAACATGTCTCATATTTTGTTATTTTTTGAGTGAGATTGTAAAACAGTAGTTTCTACTATTCCCTACCAACGACACAACACAAACTGCGTAACAGTTTCATTCATAAAAATGAAAAATGTCCCAGTAGAATGTGTAAATTATGCTATTTCTTGTGCAAGCGTACGTTCGCACAACAATTTGTACGCATTCTGTGTGTTCCAATAACAGTCTGTTGTAAATATTCGTATTCGTGGAAACACGTAAACATTCCAGAGTAAATTGCGTTTGCTAACTGGGGAAGTTACGAGAGAAAATATGCAAGGTTCTTTTGAATGAATTGGCGTTTAAAAATGTTAATGATGACTCTGTAAGCGTTCCCTTTTTTAATTATGATTTATATGATTTGTTTTTTGGTGTTTACGAGCTTACTCAAACTAATATTTTCAGAAAGGCTGAAAGTGGCACCAGGTACAGAGAAGTTGTGTGGAAATAGATTTTATCTACATAATGTTCCAAATATGAATTTAAAAACTAATATATAAACACGTACTTTATATCCAAAAAACCATTACAATGCCACATTTTCCTTTGATTTTCAAACAACTGCATCATAAAATAACTTTTTAATTTTTATAGCACACTTTTACTTTATAATTTACTGGCGCGGATGGGCTGTAGAAAACTAGTGTCATAGTCTATGGATGCGCGCGCTGCGCTGTCATGCACAATGAGAATCTAAATTGCCCGCCATACCAAATATTTAATCCGTTTCCACTTTTGTTTTTTTGCAACTGTATGAGTGAAGATAAAGTAGTGTATGCAACGGCATATAATTAGGTATTAAAACACTCGCGTGTTATTATTATCACATTCGGCTTCGCCTCATGTGATAAACCCACGCTCGTGTTTTAATAACCCCTATTATACGACCATTGCTTAAACTACTATTATTGGTATGGGTATGTGATGCAAAGGAATAGGGATCATGTCGTGGAAAAAGTTTTGAGTATGAACGTGATTAATTAGGTAAGAGTTCGTAGCCGACTGCATACAGCAGCAGCAGACAGCAGTACTGTATTCCTATTGCTTCTGAGTGTTCTGTGAGACAAGATGTCGGAATACACTCACTCACTACTGATCTGCGGTTGAGCGACACGTCGTCTGACATCGTGCGACGTGTAATCGGGTGACGTGTCGTCACTTGTGGAAGGTGTTTCATAGAAACCAGTAGTGTCGCAGTGACACGTCGCCTGCTGCTGCTATATGCAGTCGGCTACGAACTCGTTCCTTAAGAGAAGATCCAAGAAACGTTGGTTGGATTGTGTAAAATATGATAAAACTAGATAGGTCCACCTCCTCACTCCTAACTATTGAGATGACAATAAATATAGAAACAGAAGACTGACTTGAACGAAGCAGAAAATTTTGCTAATTTATGGAAAAACTCCGAAATATTTAACTAAACCGTTCATACATTCGATTTTTCTTTAAACCTAGCATACAAATTCCTAATTATGTACCTACCAGTCGTATTTATACCTGAATATATCACAAAGTAAAAGATGGCAACTTTTATATCTCAGAAACAAACATCAAACATGATTGTAAGTATCTTACGTAATTATATGAAACAAACGAAAGACATAAATCCTTTGTTTCTTTACAAACAACAGATACGAGTTTTTAAGAAGCTAATGACATTAATAACATGTACAGCGGGCTTTTGTGACAAAAGGAGCTTTGATAAACTTTCACATTACCGGGAGACCGTGGTTTGTAATGCATTGCTCCTCCTAAAAAGCACAACTTTGTTAGAATTAATACATTTACTTAAAAGTTAGTTAATATTAACTTTGAAACTGAATTAAGAAGATAAGTTGATGAATTAAGAAAACTTGTAAAATATTTTATGAATTTTCGAGATAGCTTAGGTGAACAAACAGTATTGTAGCAGCATTTTAGGGTTAACATTCTGAGAGTTACAAATCTTTCACTTAGAAGTAAAAACATAAAATAAGAAAGGAAAAAAGGTAAAGGTAATTTATGTTTCAAACAAAGAATTTCTGACCACAATTTTCTCTCGATTTAAAATGTTTCTCGATGTATTTATTGGCTCGGTTGTCTCGATTTCTGATAAATACTTACCATGAAAGGTCCAGTAAGAACATTAAACAAAATTTCTACTTCAATTTCAGTTTTAATATTTTCATTATATAAAATGTTACTTTGTACCTCAAATAATAACAGGATTTCGGGAATTTATGAAAATTACCGATTTCAATTTCAATTTTATTCTTTTTCTTATACAAAAATTAATTATTAAAATTATAACTTTGCATTCATATTGTTTCACAAACTTGTATTAGATTGTAAAAGAAGTAACGACAAAAGTTCTTTGGATTTTTCTTAATTAAATACAATAGGATTTTACTGTACATACTTTAAATAATACAAAATATGTTTTGAATAGCAAGTGTTAAATGACTTACTTTGCCGGCTTTACATAAAAACGAGAATTGTATTTACTCCCTAATATTTCCTAAAAACGGAATTCAATTTAATATATTTAAAATCTAGAAAATTTCTTCTTCTTTACCACATCAACATTTCTTTTTCATTATCTGGCCAAACTATTAATATTTTATTTCATAAAATATAAAAGAAATTCGCTAACACAAGAACCTTGAATTTGAAACAGTTTCGAAGCAAACGAATTACTGTTATTGAATTAGTTTTATCCAAGCATAAAAAAATTGGTTCAGGCACAATATAAACCACTGAATTTATACAATGATTTATCGAAAGTTTTTCTCTATTGAGACTTCTTTGGCTAGGAGTTTTATTTGAAAACAACCAGTTTTTGTGAAGGCCTAAATGATTCAATATTTATTTTATTAAAAAACACTTAAAGCATTTACCTGTGACTTTGGAGTTTAAGAAGTACGGGTCAGGATGCCACAGGTTGTCGAAGAACTCTGGTGGCAGGGTCACATGATCATCTCCCTCTTCAAATATATCCTCGGGCAGCTGCAGCCGGCTCTCACTCCAAGTTTGTCTTATGAACATGTCCACTCTGAAAGGATGAGTAAAGGCATATTTATAAGACAGTTCCATGACTGAAAGATAAATCAAATCCTGAGGCCTTAGACAAGTGACATTCTACCAACGAAAACTTTGTGATAGCGGTTGGAAAAAAAACAAAAATATATGGAAGAATAGAATAGAAAACATTTATTCGACATAGACACAACACAACAACAACAATCACAAAGTAAATAGTAAAAAAAGTACAAACAAGGTCAAACGCTATGTCGCAATGTCAAGCGATTAGTCCAGAGGCTCTAGACAAGTGGCATTCGATGTCAGCGAATGCAATAGACGAAATGTCAAAATGCAAGGGATTGATCACGTGATTTTTGATATCGCTTGTCAATCCCATACAATTTTGCCTTTTTGACAATCGCTATCGCCACGTTTTCGATGATAAAATGTCACATGTTTAGGGCCTCTTTTCATTTTATCATTTCAACCATTGCCATCGCTGGCATCCAAGGACGCAAATGCTGAACGTCAATTCCCTTATTTAAAACCTATAGAGTCCTAATATTTTTAGAGTTGAATGAAATAGAATTGCCATATATTGGCGTCTTGTTAGACTGAAGACTCCAACAAAGTTGAGAAATTCTAGGCTGATGATGATGACTGAAAGACGAAAACGTATAGCCCCTTAGTTTACAAAATATGACAACTTTTATTTCTGAAGGAAAGCAACATAGTATAGAAGTGTGTATGAGAAAATTAATCCCATTGTCCAAAAACAAGGCAAACAAAATGGCAATGACAGTCAAAACGTAGCTAAACGTAAAAAGACGACCAAACATGTGCAGAATGAAAACTCCATGCAAATTAGAACTGCAAATATGTTTTATCATTAGAATGAAAACTCCATGCAAATTGGAACTGGAAACACGAGCTAGGAAGTTTTAGAAATACGAAAACCTAAGTTTAATTCGATCCCTATGGATGCGTTACTGTGCAGCCAAGCACAATGTTTAATGTTTGTTTGGAATCGCCACGTGTAAACGGTTTGTTTCTACCAGTAAACAGAAATTCTTGGAACACTGGCCGCAACGTGTTTATTCAATTTCCGTGTGCAATTAAAATACTCGGAATCTAGTTGCAATCTTGTCTCAACGACAACTCGACGCTTTCATATAAAGTGGTATAGTCTGTTACAAAGTAGGATATACAACTTAGGAATAGTTTACATCTGTGATGACTCGGTAACAATACAATTTCATGATCTGATGTCCTAGCTAGGTTACTTAATAGCCTGGTTACAATCAGCCCTCATTTCCCGAACATGAGTCACGAGTTTGGCGAATGGGAACTACACGGGAAAAAGCGTACGACCGACACTTACGGTATTACGTGTACTTCAGGTTTGTTCGATATTTGAAATTTTTGTGCAGTTTTTTTGCAGATGGTCAGTGTATTGACAAGATCTTGATAAAGTGATGTATCATACTGTTGTTCAAAAGTTAGTTTAAATAAACCAACGTTGTTAAACAATCGTTGTCACACTTTTCACAATTTTGTTTCAGTGTGACTGAAACATTGGGACACCTAGTTGGAAATTTCGCTGTATAATTAACGAAAGTTCCTAACAGGTGTCCCATCATATTTTTTTGTCATCATATATGTAAAGCCTTAATAATAACTGCTGAAATCTGGCTAGCCAATGCAATGTGTTGGGTTCTGATGGACTATTAATTTTATTATTTGAAAGTCAGATTTACGCCTGATTTATAATAACGAAAAGAAATTGAAATCTTTATAAGAGTACCATAAAAAAATTACCCGCCAAAGTTTTTGATAGAAATGCGTTGTTAGTGGCAACACAAAGTCATTAGGATATTTATTTTATCTGTGAAATTTATGAATTGTTGTAAAGAGCTGCCAAAAGCCCTCTACCGCTGTGGACTCGATGAGCCAACACTTTTTCATGTGAGTGAAAGTAAATGATTATTAAAACAAGCGAATTGCATCAATTCAGCTTCTTATCCAAACTACAGTCCACTTTATGTATATTATAACAACACACAATCAGTGACCAGGTATTAATTAGAGCTGATCCAGAAAGGGCAAATTCGCCGCGAAACGTTTCGCGCGAAATCATTCGCGCTTTAGTGAGATACTAGGCAACAATACATCGTGCCCACAAGCATCGCGCGAATTAAAAATACGCGCGTAAATCGCGTGCACTACGCCAGACTCGACTCGCGCGTGATTCGCGCGTAATGCGCGCGAGTCGAGATACTAGGGACGCCTTGTTGCGTTCAGTATACGCACGAATTTCAGAGCGAGTTCACTTATCAAGGGCAATGGAGCAGCAAAATTTTGTACGGAGTTGCCCTAATGCTCGCACGTTGGTACGCTCCTTCTGGACGCAACGTCCGCGCGGATTACGCGCGACAGTTTCGCAGTGAATTCGCCTTTTCTGGACAAGGTCTTAGAGCTCCATATATGCGTATCTTAACTTGACTTACGCGTTCACGTGGCAGACGAAATTGTTTTGACAAGGAGTTTCAATCTCTAAACACAACACAATATAAAAATAGGATATTTTTATTTCTGTTCTTGACGGTTTTCTGAGTGTCTTGTGGTGAATCTATTTGCTTTATATTTGGTTCTACATAAATTTTTGCGTTTGTTTATGTTTCGTTCAATTTGTTTTGTAGAATTCACACAAGCTTGACAGTATGATTACTGGGACTTGGATATTGCGTGGCAGCTACTTGAGTATGCCAAACCGTATATTTATTTATAACTAGGTTATCATCTATTTATTTATTCCTAGATAGAATGACTTAGGCCGTCATACAATGGGTGACCGATATCGAACGTGACTGTTTAGATTCACCACATCGACCGGTCTAATGCTCACATCCAGGATCTTCAAAATCAAACTTCTTGACTGCCCTGCAGTTGGTGACAATGGCTGCGAAGTAGTAAATCTCATACAAAAACAGCACCGCGTCTTGCCTTGCGCATCGGAAAGTCAACTTCAGGGTGGTCAAGAAGTTTTGCGAGAACTTTAACACTTTGGAAACTATTGTCCCCACCGGCCACGCGTCTACGAGTTTTGCGTTCTATATATTATCACTCAAGTCTGACACTATTTACAGTTATGTTGTCTATCATTTTCCTTTAGATATATTTTGGTATATAACATAAAATAAGTCTATAAAATGTACTCTGGTAAACAAATTGAATGCATGTATCGTGTATTGGGTGCACGGTTGGCGCAGTGGTTAAGCTATTGACTGCTGCGCTGCGTGTCGCGGGTTCGATCCCCCGCATCGAACAAATATTTGTTTGACCTACAGATAGTTATTCCAGCTCTGAGTGTTGTGTATGTGAGTTTATATGTTTGTAAACGCAGCCATGATACAGGAAGAAATTTCTAGTGTGGGGCAACGTTTTTTAAAATATATTTGCAGCGGGTGTTTGTTTGCGCTATACACTATTACAACTTGCGCAGGTAACTGAAATGGCTCATATTTCAATCTTTTAAATAAAACAAGAACTATCTAACAAAGCTAGTTGAAACTAGAGTACAATCAAGTGTCTCTCGTTTGAGCAATTCTAGAAAATTTACAACATGATTCATTAAATTAATATTTATCTTAACATTTCATTTCAACATAACCGGCATGTGTGTATGACTAGATGTGATGATGAATGTGTGTGAAGCAAAAGAAGTATGTAAGGATCGTAGCAGGTGGCGTTCTGTAGTTTCTGCCTACCCCTATGGCAAAAAGGCGTGAGTTTGTGTATGTATGTATTATTTCATTTCAACTTTCTATCTTTAGTTGACATTTAATTAATAAAATATAAATAATATTGTGTATAAACGTCAAACATCAAACGTACCACATGTTTTTAGGGTTCCGTACCCAAGGGTAAAAACGGAACCCTATTACTGAGACTCCGCGGTCCGTCTGTCTGTCTGTCTGTCTGTCTGTCTGTCTGTCTGTCACCAGGCTGTATCTCATGAACGGTGATAGCTAGACAGTTGAAATTTTCACAGATGATGTATATCTGTTGCCGCTACAACAACAAATACTAAAAACAAAAGAAAATAAATATTTAAGGGGGGCTCCCATACAACAAACGTGTTTTTTTTGCACTTTTTTACGAAAATGGTACGGAACCCTTCGTGCGCGAGTCCGACTCGCACTTGGCCGGTTTTTATTTTTCGCGACCATTTGCGAAATTGTATTATTGTTGAGGGAATTAATATTAAATTGGGATAATTTTCCATGATATTATTTTTTAAACCAATCTTTCCTGTATGAGGGTTGTAATTTTGTGGCGGTGACGCCTAAAACAACGCGAACGAAGTTTCTCGTTTTGAAGTGTGTGTTGAGGATGAAGGGGATCTTTTGAATGATGTTATTTTGGCTTATTAAAAGAGATAAAGGTGGCGGAATTCTGCTCGTTAAAGTTTGAAAGGTGCTTTAAGCGATTATTATTTATTAATTAATTATACTTTATTGTACACCAAGATTTTAAACAATACACATAAAAGCCTAAAATAAAAATAAAACAAATAACTGACAACCTTATCGCATTCCGCGATCTCTTCTAGGCAACCTAGAATGGACAGAGATAGTCTGGTACCAGCAATTGTGAAGATAAGACATTTCCCAACGCGCATTCTCCCCAATATTAGATAGTATTGTGCTCGTCCGCTTCTAGTCATAGACCTCTCAATTGACCGTTCAAATAGGAAACAGCTGTTATCTTCACTCTAGACTGGACTACCGGATCAGTGTCTGCATAGCATTTGAGAAATGCTCCGTATCCTGTGTCCCCAAATTGTCTAGCGAAAATTGTGTTTGACCTATACCATGAGACATCCTATTTCCTACTTGTACTAATAAACGCGTGGCCACTGTCCTGTATGGCGCGAGTTCGATTCACGCATGGAAATTTACTGTCGGAAATATTAGTACTGTCAGAACAACTGTTTTTTAGTCATATCTTTAAACGCACCTACGATACAGGAACAATTCCTAGTGTGGAGGAACAGTTTAAAAAAACTGTATGTTCGAATGTTTGTCAATCACGCCTCAAAAGCTGAACGGATTTGGATGTAATTTTATACTAACGATAATTTGATTGACAATTTACGATCACAACGCGGGCGAAACCACTCGCAAAAGCAAGTAAGTACTCTAGCGCTGTGGCTCTATCTCGCTCTATCTCTCTATTTTGCGTGGTTGTGACGTATACTCTGTATTTGTATTTACATGTTTCCTTTGTTTTTTATGGTATGTGTCGTGCCTGGCGCAAATAAACGTTTTTCTTTCTTTCTTTCCATAAAGAAAACATCTCTAATACCCCGAAAAGCGAGACACATGCATCGTCGAGTCAGATATGGCGGGACAAGCTAAAAGGCTTGCCCTGGAGTCAGCAAACCGTGTCAGTCCATGTTCAACCAATGAGAGGTTGAACATGGACAACATTTAGGAGTTCAACATGGTCCCGACCATGTAATGTAACATTGGTAACATTGCTGTGGTTAAACATGGACTTAATCACTGGAACGAGTAACGACAACGCAATAGTAGTTTCTACAATGTGTTGAAAGAATGAAATAATTTATTTGACACAGCACAGCAGACACAAACAAAATAATATAAAAAAGCGACAGTCTTAAAAATAACATATTAGCGAGTGCCTCATGGATGCACCAAAAAGGTCCATTTCAGCAATGTTGCCAGACAGAAGCTGTCTGACTCTGGGCTTCCAACGAAACTTAGGAAAAAATGTAAATTTACCTGAAGTCCATGTCTTCAACATTGATAGAGTTGACGTCTACCACATAGATGCTGAACTCCACGATGACCGGTTGGCCTTTCCGTGCTGGAGGCCGCATTTCTGAACAAAAAATAATATTGTTAGAAAAGTTCACGGTTCTTTATTCTAACTAAGCATATTGCCTATAGACTGCCTGTTCATGGATCGCAGTTCAGACTCTCATGGGCTATAGCAACGGTGATATATCTTTATTAGTATTGTTTGTTTTCTTTTATACAATTTGTCCGGACTTGTAGTAATAAAACTATAAAGCCGTAAAATAAATCTAATTTTGTCGATAAAACACCCCACATAAGGGGGCAATCAACAAACCTTCAAAGATAGTGCAATTTTAGTACCTGACTAACTTATAACGGTATCCACATAGTCTAGCAACCATAACTTTGGACCTAGGTTTCATAGAAGCGTACATTTAATGTTATTTTATGGTCATAGCTAAGAAAATCCAATAAAGATTCAACCAACACACAAAATTGTTATTGTATTGAGTCACAAAAGTCAATTTTTTCACCAGTTTTGTTTTTATTGCATTTCCTAAAATTTTCCCCAAAGTTTTAGGGATTAATTAACACGTGTATTTTATATTGTTTTTTAGTTGTTCTTTACACTTATATAAGAATTACAGCTCTAAGCCAATTAATTTGAATGATATTGGTGCCTTAAAAGGGATTCTTCTTGCGCATTTTTGCCTTATATTTTTTATTAGAGCACGAATATTGTTAGAAATAGTCTCTGGTCGATATCTCGCCCATGCACGTATTTCAGAAACTATTGAGGATTATACTCGATAAATGGTAAAAAATATTTTATTTGGCCCAAAAAAAGTACCTTTGTGCTCTTCTATCTGTATTCTTTATTTTCTCTGTAAAGATTTTTGTGTGTGCATAAATAATAAAAAAATAAAAGATTTTGCCAGAAAACGGGCAATCCGTTCAGGAAATTCTGAAAACTCAGTTTGATCGTATTTTCAACGAAAAGCCTGTATTTTTCAAAACAATTCGAAGAACTCGCTTGGTATTTTGATCGTGATCATATTTGGATAGGTACTCGTGGATCCACTACTGGGTATTGCAAACGATCAAATGGAAAGCTTTTAACGGTATCAGATCTATTATTTGTTAGAGAACGTCATTTTTAGGACTAAAATATTGGGTAAAGAGCGTAAAAATCCTAGGTACATAAATTGGTTTTTCCTTATCTTGTAACAGGTACCTGAGGGGTACGTGCTATCCTAAATATCAAATTCTAAAAATAAGCCTTTAAGGATTCAATTTTTGGTTTAAATTCACTTCTATCTGCGTCGTTTTGCTCAATTATTAGGACAGTAATGGTACTTTTGTGATGAACTAGACGGAAATTACGGAACGGCACATGTGGAGTTGGAGGGATGTAAGGGGGCGCACTCGCAAACTTAGCGCCCCAAGTCAACCTCACCTGCTCGTGGTGCATCCTGCTGATCAACAAACGAGGCTCTGACGACAACCGACAAATGGCGGTATAACCATTTCAACAAATCTTCGCAGTTAAATGGCACAGACTGGTGACGGGCAGCAGCGTCACCTGTGCGATAAACTGCGAATCTGCGATCGCCAACCCGCATGCCCAGCGTGGCGATTATGGGCAAACCCTCCAATGACAAGTCAAAGGAAACCACGGCCCCCAGTTCCCGGCCGCCCTGCTGTTATTGCTGATTATGGCGGCGGTCACGGTAGCGGCAGGGCACTCGGGGGTGCGAAGAATCTCCGGGTTACGGACTACGGCCGCCAAAATCAGAAAACTCAACTGACCTTGGCTACGTACAACGGACGCACGTTACGGCTCGACGAACACCTCGTGCAGCTCGAACAGGAGCTCGAAAATGTAAGGTGGCACATTCTAGGGTTGTGTGAAGTCCGAAGAGAGGGAGAGGACACAATAACTCTTGAATCGGGACACCTTATGTATTTCCGAGAAGGAGACCATCTATCCCAAGGCGGTGTCGGGTTCCTGGTTAACAAATCTATTTGTGGCAACGTCGTGGAAGTCTCCAGTGTGTCGAACAGGGTAGCGTACCTCATAGTGAAGCTAACCGAGAGGTATAGCCTCAAGGTTGTGCAAGTCTACGCACCGACCTCGGCGCACTCGGACGACGAAATGGAGGAAATGTTCGAGGACATTCACAAGGCCTTGCACTCCACCACTAAGACCCACTACAGCGTTGTCATGGGGGATTTTAACGCTAAAGTGGGAGTACAGAATTGCAGCGAATCGGTAGTAGGATCCTACGGGTTTGGCAGCAGAAATCATAGGGGGCAAATGCTTGTCAACTTCCTAGAGAAAGAGGGGCTTTTCGTAATGAATTCCTTTTTTAAGAAACAACCCCAAAGGAAGTGGACGTGGCAAAGCCCCGACACTATGACCAAAAATGAGATAGACTTCATCATAACAGATAAAAAGCATATATTCAGGGATGTCTCAGTGATCAACAGGTTCAATACCGGCAGCGATCACAGACTTGTCCGAGGCTCTCTGAATATCAACTTCAAGCTTGAGAGAACTCGTTTGATGAAGTCTAGGCTCCGTCCAAACATGCTCCAAACTATGTTGGGATCTGAAGCGTTCCAGTCAGACCTGGAGAACCGGTTCGCAGTCGTGGAAACCACAGATGACGTTGACCAGACGCTCGACCAAATGGTGCAAATCCTCAGGGAGGAAGGTACGAGATTTTGTAAGATGCGGCGTACGGGCCGGAAGTCTAAACTTTCGGAAGAAACTCTAAAGCTCATGACGGAGAGACGTGAAAATCCACCAGCCACTTCGTCAGAACAGCGGGCACTCAACAAACTAATTAGGAAACTGGTACGACGCGATCTCCGACGATCCAATACGCTCTCTATAGAGAAAGCGATTGAGCAAAACCGGGGATCCAAAGTGTTCTTCCAGCCACTTGGGAGGAGCCATCTGACGAAGCTGGCTAAATCGAGTGGGGATATTGTCGTTTCGAGGCCGGAGATTCTTTCGGAAGTAGAAGACTTCTACAGCCAACTGTACGCATCGCATGCATCTCGACCTGATCCCGAAAATGAGGATTCTAGAGCCACCTTAACCCGCCATTTTACAGAAGACCTGCCCGAAGTAAGCCAAGATGAAATTGAGGCGGCTCTCAAACAGCTTAAAAATGGAAAAGCCCCTGGCGAGGACGGGATTACAACCGAGCTCCTGAAAGCGGGCGGACGCCCGGTATTGAAGGAGCTTGGGGAGCTCTTTAACTCTGTCCTGTTCTCTGGGAGAACTCCAATGGCGTGGCAGAGGAGCGTGGTCGTTCTTTTCTTCAAAAAGGGTGACAAGACCCTTTTGAAGAATTACAGACCCATTTCGCTTCTTAGTCACGTTTATAAGTTGTTTTCGAGAGTCGTCACAAATCGTCTAGCGCGAAGATTCGACGAGTTTCAGCCACCGGAGCAGGCCGGGTTCCGAGGAGGATACAGCA
This sequence comes from Orthosia gothica, assembly GCA_949775005.1. Taxonomy (NCBI): domain Eukaryota; kingdom Metazoa; phylum Arthropoda; class Insecta; order Lepidoptera; family Noctuidae; genus Orthosia; species Orthosia gothica. Next base: position 5,052,486 of record OX459045.1, read on the forward strand.
CCATAGACCACATCCACACAGTGCGGCAAATTATACAAAAGTCCGAAGAGTATAATCGGCCCCTGTGTTTTGCTTTTGTGGACTATGAGAAGGCTTTTGACTCCATCGAAACCTGGTCTGTTCTGGAGTCTATGCAGCGATGCCAAGTTGACTGGCGATACATCCAAGTGCTGAGATGTCTTTATGAAAACGCAACAATGACCGTCCAAAGTCAGGACCGGCAAACTAGACATATCTCACTGCGTCGAGGGGTTAGACAAGGGGACGTAATTTCTCCGAAATTGTTTAGTAACGCGGTGGAGGACATGTTTAAGACGCTGGACTGGGAAGGACGCGGCATTAATATAAACGGCGAGTACATCTCACACTTGAGATTTGCGGATGACATCGTCATAATGGCAGAGTCACTGCAAGACTTGCAGCAGATGCTGGATAGCCTGGCTGATTCATCTGCACGCACCGGTCTCCGGATGAACTTGGACAAAACCCAGGTTATGTTCAATTCACACGTCACTCCGGGATCGATTGTGGTCAATGGCGGTGCTCTCAAAGTTGTTCGAGAATACGTTTACCTCGGGCAAACTCTGCAGTTTGGTAAGAACAACTTTGAGAAGGAGGCTAGCAGAAGAATACAGCTGGGCTGGGCGGCGTTTGGAAAACTTCGTCGAGTCTTCTCGTCGCGTATCCCACAAAGCCTGAAGACTAAAGTCTTCAACCAGTGCGTCCTACCTGTTATGACCTACGGTGCCGAGACGTGGACACTCACAATACGGCTGGTTCATCAGTTCAAAGTTGCTCAGCGAGCTATGGAAAGGGCTATGCTCGGAGTCTCTCTAAGGGATAGAATCCGAAACGAGGTAATCCGGCAGAGAACCAAAGTTGTCGACATAGCTCACAGAATAAGTAAGCTGAAGTGGCAATGGGCCGGCCATATAAGTCGTAGAACCGATGACCGTTGGGGTAAACGTGTTCTTGAGTGGAGACCGCGAACTGGTAAACGTAAGGTAGGACGCCCTCAGGCTAGGTGGAGTGACGACCTTCGCAGGGTGGCTGGTAGCAGCTGGATGACAGTTGCCGAAAATCGAACCAAATGGCGTGCAATTGGAGAGGCCTATGTCCAGCAGTGGACTGCTATAGGCTGATGATGATGATGATGACATGTGGAGTTTCGGGTGTTATCCTTTTGTTTCGTTCGTTTTTTCGTTCACGTAGATAGTTTTATTTCGTCCGTTTTACTTTAGAAAATCTAGAATTCGATCATATATATACAGACAACGCAAAATCAGTAAGTAAGATACCATACAACTTTTCACCGGACTTCTTTAAATAAAGGAGGTTCTCAGAAGATAGATTTCTGTTCAGTGCGTGTTGTCCGTGAAGCCACATGGACTAAAACGTAGCACAATGGACCTCATCACAAGGCTTCAAGTCGCCCAAAGGGTAATAGTGAGCGCTAATCATTGGAGGTGACTATGCTCAGAACTTCCTAGCGTGATCTAATCAGAAATGAAAATCCGCAGGAGAACCAAGGTTACCGACATAGCCCGAAGAATTGCCAAATTTTAGTGGAAGCGGTAGGGCAAATAACTCGCAAAATGAATTATCGTTGGGATCTTAAAGTTCAGGAGTGGCCAACGAGTACCTAAAAATGCAGCGTTGGAAGGCCTTCCTCTTCTCAGTTGAAACGATATCCTGTTGGCAGTTTCAGAAATTTACTGGATGTAAGACACACAGGATTAGTTTATATGGCGACACTTGGGGGAAGCCTATGTCCAGCAATTGGACGTCTTTCGGCTGAATAAAGACGATGGTGTGAAAGAATAGATTTTACGAGAAGTTCGTCATTTTTACCGATGAGAAATGCCATCAGATACACGGCTGGTTTGGTCTTAAGTATGCATCTAAGCTAAAAGACTTTTTAACGATACCCATACACCTCAATAGAGACAAGTATTTTATACAAAGTGAGTCCCATGTTATCTCCTTAATCAAATTACTAGGATACCACTATCCTTAGATACCATCAGATGACCCACCCAATTATGACTACCCAACGTTAACAACTGTAAAAGAACGATCAGCACCATTAACTACAAAAACTAACCTTACTGCTACGGAATAAAACCGAAATCAATGTCAGTCGAACTGTTGTGCGGTTAACTGTATTAAGGAAAATAAGAACAGACGATTAAACGTCCAGATGAAAATCTTTTCGACGAGTTTCAGCATTTGTTTGTTCAGTATTGTTCCGTGGTCCTTATCGCTCAAGTGGACACAGTGGAAGGGATATCATATTGTCCTTTAGGGTCTATAGTTGCGAAAGGGATTTTGTCAGGTGGATATTTTCAAAGGCTGTTGCTAAGGGTCAGTGGTTGTAACGTGTTCTTGATTGTTGATTTTTGAATGTATCGATTGAAGCAGAAGACAAGCAGGACGCGATGCTATGACAACGATGTCACAACCATTTTTCATGAAAACTATTCTATTAGCCATTATTATTTTTAGCCTTTGGGTCCTTTTTAACCCAAACGTTAAGTTTAAGTCCGCCTATGTATCACCATTGTACATTTTACTTATCACACTAATATTATAAAGGTGAAAGCTTGTGAGTGTGCGTGTGTGTTTGTATGTATGTTGCTCTTTCATGCAAAAACTACTGAACACATCTGGATAAAATTTGGCATAGAGATAGATTATATTGTAATAATTTTCGACATTCACGCGGGCGAAAAGAGAGAAATAAAAACCTTTCCAAAAAAAAATAAACCGACTTCTAAAACTTTTTTTTGTGAGAAAGATTTTTTGTTGAATATTGTGCGATTGTTATCACATCATAATCCGTCAACCACTAACCCACACAGTGTTTACTACTTTATCGATTGACTGCAATTCTGTGTATCGTACAAATTATTTATAGAACTAGCTTATTGATGTTAGGTTAGGTTGATATGCCTATCGCCTACCTTTGACATAGTTTTCAGGCAGAACGACCCGTGGCTTCAGTGTGTGGTTCCTCTTCGATGCGACATCATTGCAAAGCCTGAAATAGAGGAAAAATCATGTTTAGATACTGCTGCTTATTTTTATTTACCTTGAAGTCTATACAACTAGGGAAGTCCCCTTTATTCTAAGTCCTTTTGAAGAAAACTTTTTCACTTCACTCGACTAATTTTCAATGACAACAGAAATATAATAGGTCAGTTGACAAAAATATCTATTTAGTCCGTCACTAAAAATATTGGCCACGAATTTTTTTTTTTGCTACATAAACAAAAATTACGACGATACAGTGCGTTGAAATATCGTCGTGTGACGTCACGGTGTGCTACACTTTATACTGACAAAATGACGTCACAAGCCCCCACTCCTGTACTTTGATGCGCTTTATCTTTGTCAGTTTTCAAAGATAAAAGATAAAGATATTTTATTTTGCAAATATGGGTACAGTACAATGGTGATATAGAGAATGTTTAATTTATCCATACCAATATTATAAATGTGAAAGTAACTCTGTCTGTCTGTCTGTCTGTCTGTTACCTTTTCACGCTTAAACCGCTGCACCGATTTAGATGAAAGTTGGTATAAAGATAGTTTGAGACCTGGGAAAGGACATAGGCTATACAGGTACGGTAGGGTAGGGTAAGGTAGGGTAAGGTAGGGTAGGGTAGGGTATGGTAGTGTAGGGTAGGGTAGGGTAGGGTAGGGTAGGGTAGGTTAGGGTAGGGTAGGATAGGGTAGGGTAGGGTAGTGTAGGGTAGTGTAGGGTAGGGTAGTGTAGGGTAGTGTAGGGTCGGGTAGGGTAGGGTAGGGTAGGGTAGGGTAGTGTAGGGTAGGGTAGGGTAGGGTAGGTTAGGTTAGGGTAGGGTAGGGTAGGGTAGTGTAGGGTAGGGTAGGTTAGGGTAGGGTAGGGTAGGGTAGGGTAGTGTAGGGTAGGGTAGGTTAGGGTAGGGTAGGGTAGGGTAGGGTAGTGTAGGGTAGGGTAGGGTAGATAAATGTTTGGTCTTTTTATGTCTAAACAAAGTTTGCCGGGTCAGCTAGTTTATTTGATAAAGCAAATACGTGTCCAATATTATTTGATAATCTCACTGACGGACTTAATAGAATTATATTTTTTCTACCCAGGAAACATCCCTATTATTTTTTATACAAATTATTTCTCTATTTGTTTTTTGATTTAGTAGCACCTGCCATCTTTTATCCCTGCACCGCCCTAAGGTCGACTCGTAGAAAATGCCTGAGGCATTAAGTCCGCCTTTGTACTTGTACATAAAGTTTTAATAAATAAATAAATATACTGAGGAATCGCGGACATTCACGTCAATAAATAATAAGCTTTTTCTTTGACTTTGATTAATGTAGGCTGAGTCGAGTGTAGGAACTTACTTAGAAAAAGGTATTTTGAATGTTTCGGTAGGATTATAAAAAAAAAAAGTGAAGTTTGTATGTAGTGTTAATACCAAACCTCACTTAGGGCTGCCTAGGTCATTGACCGCTGGTCCGGTCATTAACATTAGTTTTTTAGTGGATTTACTTAGTTCACAGTCAATATATAATTCAAACTGTAATCTCTTGTTTTAAGTTGGTGCACATAATAAATCCAAAAAATTTAGTATCACACAAATCTTTAATGTTTTTTTACAATACTTTTTCTTTGTCCTTATGCATTCATGGCCATAGTCTACACGTGTTGCCATAAACATCCGTTCAGCCGTTGAGGCGTGAATGATTAGAAAACATCCAGACATACAGACTGTCATTTCATTTAGGGGGAAGTAGCATTAGTAATTTAGTAGTATAGTAGAATTGCTTTGTTGGTGCGACAAAATAGAGTTCGATGTCGATTTAAAGAAAACTTCGAGTTTAATTTTACATTATTTGCATAAAATCAAACCGTAATAAGTGTTTTAATTCGCCTGGTTAGCTGCCAGGATGCAGTTGAGTACCAGTTTTTTATATGGAGCAACTACCTATCTGTTCTTCACAACCCAGTATCTGGGTACCTAAAGGATATTCCTTGACAAGCCTGGTGTCACATTTTCTGGCTTCTAACTACCCATAACGATTATCAAAGTTGAACAAATAAAAGCCAAGACCATTGGCTTAACGTGCTTTCCCAGGCACTAAGGGGTTTTGGTATATAAAGATGGTCACCCATCCACGGACTGACCTCGGCAAGCGTTGCTTAACCTTTACGATCGACCCGTGCGGTTGTTATTATTTAGCCACGAGTTGTTCCAAACTAATTCTCAATTCTTCATTGCGTACCATAGTGTATACAGTTGGTAGGGAAATAATTATATTAGTCACAATTATGGACCCAGGCGGGCAACCTTTTTATACACATTCCCTTTCTTCTAATAATATATTCCATTGAACGCTAATCGTTAACCTCCGGCGACAAATGCTTTCACCATTATTAAAGTTTTAAAATAGATTAAAGTGAACTCAAAGGTCACAGACAGCTTAGCAACGTATGCGCTGGGAGTTTTTAAAATGTAGCAGACAGGTCAAATTTATTTGTTCGAGTAAAAGCTAGTTGAGTTTTGTTTGTATTTTATTAACTGACCGTATGGAGAGAAGCATGATAGGTATCAAGAAACAAGACAGGAAACGAAACACCTATATAAGAGCCAAGACAGGAGTTATGGATGTACTTACGAAGATAGACCAACTAAAATGGACATGGACAGGCCACATATTAAGGAGTACTCAGGAAAAGTGGAGTAAAATTGTGACAGAATGGTATTCCAGAGATGGAAAAAGGAAGCAGGGAAGACAACTTAAGAGATGGGACGATGAGTTGAAGCTTACAGCGGGCCCTTACTGGAGAAGGGTTGCCAGAGATAGAACACAATGGCAAATTTTAGAGGAGGCCTTTGTCAAAAGGCACATTGAACTTAGGGATATCCTCTAAATGAGGAAAACAAACACTTCAAAAAAGACGGAAGTTCAGGATAGAGGGCTTATTGATTGATTCATTGATTGAACTGACCATATGTTCCCCAAATACTCAAAGACACCTGGACCGATTTGGAAAATTCTTCTTTTGTTTGTATACTTCTTAGGAGGTCCCATAGTCATAAAATCAGGATCTGATGATGGGATCATGGAGAAATCGAGGGAACTCCTCGAATTTTTAAGGCACACATATAGCGATTTTGGTATTTTCATCAACAATGTAATTATTTGCACTCAGAAAGTATCATTTTGTGAAGTGAAACTGATGTAGATGGCCACTGGAATTCCTTAATGCTAAGTCACGGGTATAAGATATCTCGAATAATTAACAAACAATGATGAAGCAGATACTTATAAATAATGGTGCTTACTGATGAAAATGGAACCATCGAACTGCACTGTTGATGAAGCCACTGGTTGGCACTGGAACTCCGAAATAAAATAATGTATCGTGTTTGGGCTTATTGGAATTGTCTTTAGAATTTTTTCATAGTAATTGGAGGTACAAAACTAAAAAGAGATAAATGAATAACTTTTTTACAAAAAATCGGAGTAATTTTTTTAAGAAGTCGGTTTAATTTTTTAGAGTTCCGTACCCAAAGGGTAAAAAACGGGACCCTATTACTAAGACTCCGCGTTCCGTCTGTCTGTCTGTCACCAGGCTGAATCTCATGAAGTGTGATAGCTAGACAGTTGAAATTTTCATCATCACATCATCAGCCTATTAATGTTCCCACTGCTGGGACGCAGGCCTCCTGTATGTGAGAGGGAATGGGCCTTAATCCACCACGCGGGCCCAGTGCGGGTTGGTGGATGTCACATGTCTTCGAATTTTTGGTTCTAAGACATGCCGGTTTCCTCACGATGTTTTCCTTCACCGTTTTGAGAGCAGTGGTGAAGAAATAATTTACACAAAGTTAAGCGCCTGCCTGGGCTCGAACCCACGACCTACAACTTGTAAGTCGCGGCCGATACCACTGGGACACCACTGCTCTGAAATTTTCACAGATGATGTATTTCTGTGGCCGCTATAACAACACATACTAAAAAAACCGGCCAAGTGCGAGTCGGACTCGCGCACGAAGGGTTCCGTACCAATATCGCAAAAAAACGGCACAAAATTCACGTTTGTTGTATGGGAGCCCCACTTAAATATTTATTTTATTCTGTTTTTAGTATTTGTTGTTATAGCGGCAACAGAAATACATCATCTGTGAAAATTTCAGCTGTCTAGCTATCACGGTTCATGAGATACAGCCTGGTGACAGACAGACAGACAGACAGACAGACAGACAGACAGACGGACCGCGGAGTCTTAGTAATAGGGTTCCGTTTTTACCCTTTGGGTACGGAACCCTAAAAACAGAATAAAATAAATATTTAAGTGGGGCTGCCCATACAAGAAACGTGTTGTTTTTCCAGTTTTTTGCGATAGTGGTACGGAACCCTTCGTGCGCGAGTCCGACTTGCACTTGGCTGGTTTTATTTTTGTTGTTGAAAAGTTTTGTGAATTTACCGTACAGTTTACTGGGAAAAGGTTTATCGTTATGCTGTTTTCATGGCACTGCACTTAGGTAAGAGTCGTCGCAACAGTCAAGTCTTTTTTCGATATTATGCATCTTTATGCAAACCATCTATGTATAATACGGACAACAAAATAGAACAAACGTAAGTCAAACAGTCTACCAATTATTTATGAGTTTAAAACACACGTCCCACCAGAACGCGGAGAACTTACTTTTGAAACTTATAAATTCTCTTCAAACTTTGAGAAACAGCAAAAAGTTGAATACCTAACTCTCCTAAATATTCTGTTAAGGAGAACTTACTCAGTTTGTTCATTAATTTCTCAAAAAGGTAAGGTTTTTATAAATTTAACTTTTGAACGAGTAAGATTTATCGTTAAAATCGATTCAAACATACAAAATCTATAGAACTGAAGAGTTTTTTAAATCATTTAATTTAACACTTCAAAAAGACGCTGTAAATTGGCATTTATTAGAACATAATCTTGGTCATAAAGTATAACAGTTTAATCAGACTGTAATGCTCCCACTGCTGGGACACAGGCCTCCTCTCTGTGAGAGGGAATGGGCTTTAATCCACCACGTAGGCCCAGTGCGGATTGGTAGATGTCACATGTCTTCGATTGTTTAGTTCTAGGTCATGCCGGTTTCCTTACGATGGTATATGGCAGAATATACCCTACACTGTTAAGTAAATTGTACGAAATCCCAAATAAAAAACTAAAGCTCATGCCCAGTCATTAGCATCATTTAAAAATCTTGTTAAGAACCATTTCCTTTCTCTTTAGTCCTTTCCTGTTTGTATCTAATTCTTCCTCTCATTGTTTAACCTTTCTTTGAAATTTTGTAACATTATTGAAGTATGTTTATTTGTAATTTGTGTATAGTATTTTATATAGCTATATAATTTTAATGTAATAATATTTTTTAATGTAGCAGTACACCGTAGGCTACCTCCTGTTTTATCTTTAGTTCCGTAGTCCATCCAAAGGTTGTCTGGTAGATATCGCTGTCAGCGATAAGACCGTCTTTATACCCATAGTATTAAGTTGCTGTAAAATATATGTGTAATTTCTTTTTTGGTGTACAATAAAGTATATTCTATTCTATTCTATTCTATTCATACCTCGATAATTTATGTAAACGCCTGCACTATTTTTAGGCTTAATAAAAGTGGAATTTAAAGTAGTTTGTAAATTCCGTTTTAGTTTTACGAGTCAGCTGATATATGAACTTAAAAACTTCTCTAGAATTCAACATCAATTTTGGACTCTATTTCCGTAGCCTTAAGGGATTTATTGTTGTGTGGTGTAAGGTGGCAGGAGCCGAAATTTTTAATGAAAGATACTGAAAAATAAAAGGTAGGATATTGTACCTTACGCTTGAAGGAATAAAGTTTACATGGAAGTTGTGGAAAACTATGACGTCAAAGAAAATTGTTATTATGCTAACTTAGCATGGTACATTCAAATTTAGTGCCAGCGCTCACGTGTTGGCGTGTCTAACCTATTTTAGTAATATATAAAATTGAAAGTTTAAGTGTACTACGAAGGCATTCGTTGTCAATTATGTATTAGATTTAGAGAGACCTATATTTAAGGAGTCAGAAACATAAGTTTCAAGCTATTTAGAGGAGCTCACTGCTGTTAATTGTAATCGCTGCTGCCGAGGTATGTTTGTTGATTGGTGACCAATAGGGATGTTCCTGTGTAGAAAAATGATAATTCCATTTGGTCCGTCAATGAGATTTTCAAATACTATCAGACAAGTACTTTTTGCTTCATCAAATCAATAGAAATTGACAAAGATAAAGCTCATCAAAGTTCAGGAGTAGGAGCTTGTAACGTCACTATGACAGTATAAAGTGTACTAACGGCGTGACGACACACGATATTTCAACGCATTATTTCGACGTCACTTTATGTTTACGTGTCAAAAGAAAAATATGTGTTCAATTTTTTTATTAATCTATCTGACGGACGAAAAACTAATTTTCAGTTAACATCTCTATTTTATTGACCAATTTAACATACCAAAACCTATCCTTGCCTCAGAAACCACGTTAAGCTTTTGGTCCCAGCTGTCATTTTCTAGATCTCTGCAGGCGTTATGGATGAACAGAATCCATAAAGTTTAAAACCAACCTTGCTAGGGTGTAAGAGGTGAGTGGTTAGTATATGGAGGTCTTTTAAGCATTCGTTCCATCTAAATTACTGGTAACCAGCTGAATCCGGCTCCAACATAGTTGTGAAAAGACTAGACAGATTGAATAAAGAAGAATTTTTTTTTTAATCATCTGTAAGCTAAAACAATTATAGCTGCAAAAATAATTAGAAAATATCTACATACAGGTATCGATAGTTCAACTCATCTGTGCGCGCGGCGCCATGTGTGCGTGCGCTTAAGACGCGGTAGTCGTCGGTAGCAAACATCCACCCACACATAGCGCCGCACGCAAAGCTAAGTTGAACTATCTAAAACAGAATATTTTGATTTGCAACTTATTCGAAAGAAAGTATTCTTAGTCGCCGTAATTAATTCTAAGACCGTGACCGAGTGGCACCCAAGGACTAGAAGAAGTGTTGGTCGTCCAGCGGCGAGATTGGCAGATAATTGTGTTGCCATCGTGGGTAGAACATGTATGAGGCTGACACAGTAAAAGTGAGGCCTATGCTCAATAGTAGGCAAAATCAGGCTGTGAATGATAATGATGATGAAGAATTAGTTATTTTTAAATAAAAAAATGTATAAAATATAGCTCAAGGTAATACAAAAAACATTTCATGTTAACAGTGAAAATTCAACTATTGCCACTTAATTTGTAAAATTAATGAAATTTAATTCAATTACCTACATTACTCGAGTTCGTAATAAAGAAGACGGCGGTAATTGTTCGGCGAATAGAATATCATTGCAGAATTTAACACTGAATGAAAAATAATTATCTGATTAAGTATTTTATTTAGATAAGTTATGTCATTTATTTATCATGTTGTTTTTATAATGTTTTATTCTGTACTAGCTGACCCGGCAAACTTTGTTTTGCCATAAAAAGACCAAACATTTATCTACCCTACCTACCCTACCTTACACTACCTACCCTACCCTACCCTACACTACCCTACACTACCCTACCCTACACTACCCTACCCTACCCTACCCTACCCGACCCTACACTACCCTACACTACCCTACCTTACCCTACCCTACACTACCCTACACTACCCTACCCTACACTACCCCACCCTACACTACACTACCCTACCCTACACTACCCTACCCTAGGCTACTCTACCCTACCTATAAACCTCACGGAGCCCGAGACCTTTCCAACGAATGCAAAACCGTGGAAATCGGTTCGTGCGTTCTGGAGTTATAGCGTCAGGGAGGAAAACCCGACTTATTTTTATATAGTAGATTAATAAGGGATAACATGGATCTGCAACCCCATTGTACCAAGAAGAGCAAAGTAATTTTCTAGCTAGTTGGTAAAAAAAGCTTTTCCAATTATTTCTCAAAACCAGATTTAAACAAACCTGGTTCAAAATACAACAAAAACCCCTGATAGCCTATTTATAAACATCCTAACAACATGGCATTCATGTCATCATTTTTCTTACTCTTCATAAACACGAGTCTAGATAGCACCCCTATAAGGAAATCCGAGGGCGTTAACAAGAAAAAGAGTAACAAAAACTGACGAGCTGAATGTCGCAGTCATTTACCACGATTTACGCATTGCGACGGACTGAATAAAATTTATACAAACAGATAAAGTGTAATACCTACAGTTTAATGGAAATGAGGTGTTAATATATGTTTTTATTTTTTATTATGGGTTTGCTCTTGACTCTAGTCTAGGTCAGAGGTGACAGAGACAGAGTCTACGATGGAGTGAGCTTACCCAGAACAAGCCTGTTTACTCTAACTTTGAAGAGATGATTCTAATCTTGTAACACTTGCACTAGAATATTATTTATACACTAAATTAATGGTTGTAAACAAAACTCACGGCAACATTTTGTTTCTATTAGACCGAAAAAAAAATTGTTTAAAAAAAAGTTGAGATAAGGTTTTAAAGAAGTAACATTTTTTATGTGAAAACTTCTTAAGCTGCGTTGGGCGATTTTTTGTAAAGGCAAAATTTATGGGTTTGCGTCACCGACATGCTAATGTGATTACGTCAATCGTCATCGACATGCTAATGTGACGTGTTGCGCCAGTAAAAAACTTAAAACTTTGGGAAACTGGTCGCTAATAATAAACAGACCGCAGCGGCCAGTTTTTCCAAAGATTTTATGTTTTCATTTCTGTCAGGAGTCCACATGATAGTTTATTTTAACCGACTTCAAAAAGGAGGTTCTTAATTCGACTGTATTTTTTTATGTTTTTTACCTCAGAACTTTTTACTAGGTGAACCGATTTTGATGATTCTTTTTTATTTGAAAGCTGGTGATTCTCATGTGGTCCCATTGAAATTTAATCAAGATCTGACAAGCAGTTTTTGAGTTATCCTTAATAATATGTATTTTCATAGTAGATAAGGTACTTAAAAGAGAAAACAAAAAACATTTACAAATACATTTTATTTTGGTGAAAAAGTTTTTTATTTATCTGATGTAATAATAAAGATTCTTCTCCTCTTCACTTGAAGAAAGCTACCCTATCGCTGTTTGTCTTTAGTCACCGATAATATAATCCTAGCGTACTTTAGTCTAATTTTTCCGAGCAATAAACGCGCGGTTTCTGTAGAATAGGCCACCACATATAGCGAAGCCACGGCGAAACCATGGGAAAAGACGGTACAGAATTCCACATAATGCGTACACATTCATTATATTGGTACCATTGTCATCACGAACGATGGATACGGATTCCAGACATTTTCTCCGGAGGCATACTTTCTTACCTACCTACATCATTCTTATTTATTACGGGCAAGAAAATGTCTTTTCTGGATACCCCCAGGTGTCCGATGAATTAGGGGTATTATTTTATTATTATTGGAAGAATCAATCGGTTTTTTAGATCTTGCAATACTTCTTAATTTGTCATGTTTTTTTTTATCTTTGCCAATACAAAAGAAGTCCTTCTGGACCGCGACTAAAATAGCATTCCCTACTTAATCACACTTCACACTAAAATTATAAAGGCGAAAGTTTGTGAGTGCTTGTGTGTGTGTGAATGTTTATAACTTCTTCACGCTTAAACAGCTGGACGAATGTGGATGAAATTTGGCACAGAGATAGATTATAGTCAGAAATAGCACAAAGGATACTTTTTTATCCCGGGAATATGTTCTCTCGGGATAAATTTCGATTTTAACGCGGCCGTTATCACAATAGTTAAGTTACCAATGAATGACTTGTACACTTTGACAATCATAAAGACAATAGGTCTTTGCTAATGCCTCTTGACTTGGTACACGAATTCTCCATACTAATATTATAAATGTGAAAGTAACTCTGTCTGTCTGTCTGTCTGTCTGTTACCTTTTCACGCTTAAACCACTGCACCGATTTAGATGAAAGTTGGTATGAAGATAGTTTGAGACCTGGGAAAGGACATAGGCTATATAGGTAGGGTAGTGTAGGGTAGTGTAGGGTACTGTAGGTTCGGGTCGGGTAGGGTCGGGTAGGGTAGGGTAGGGTAGGGTAGGGTAGGTTAGGGTAGGGTAGGGTAGTGTCGGTGTTCCACAGGGGTCGGTGCTAGGGCCCCCCTTGTGGAACATCGCATTCGACTGGCTCCTGCGGGGCACCCTCCTCCAGGGCACGAGTGTCATCTGCTACGCGGATGACACTCTCCTCGTTGCCCGGGGGAGGGACTTTGGGGAGGCGGCCTGTTTGGCCTCGGCTGGCGGATCCTTGGTGGCAGGTAGGATCCGCCAGCTTGGATTGAGGGTAGCGCTGAACAAGACCGAGGCCGTGTTCTTTCACGGGCCTCGGCAGCGCTGCCCTCCGAACGCCCACATCGTCGTGGAGGGCGTCCGGATAGGGGTCGGGGCCCAGATGAAGTATCTGGGCCTCGTGCTAGACAGCAGGTGGCGCTTCGGCCCGCACTTCAGCGGGCTGTCGACGCGCCTGCTGAAAGCCGCGGACGCCCTCTCATGGCTCCTCCCAAACTTGGGAGGGCCGAAGGATCGATGCCGGCGCCTCTATGCCGGCATCCTGCGGAGTATGGCCCTCTACGGGGCGCCCATCTGGGCGGACTCCCTCAACAGGAGGGAGAACGCGACCGCCATCCGCAGGCCCCAAAGGGCCATTGCACTGCGGGTGGCGATAGCCTACCGCTCAGTGGGCTTTTCGGCGGCGTGCGCTCTGGCGGGCACCCCTCCCTGGGAGTTGGAGGCATGGGTGCTCGCCAGAGTGTACGATTGGACGGCGCGGCGGAAGGCGCTCGGGGAGCGCCCCGCCGCGGAAGAGCGGGAGGCAGTGCGGCGGGAGGCGAGGGACGCTATCGTCCTCCATTGGACGGAGGACCTCGCCACCGCCGCCTTTGGACACCGGACGCTGGACGCGCTCGGTCCAGTCTTGCAAGGCTGGCTCGAGCGGCCACATGGTTTCCTCTCGTTCCGTTTGGTGCAGGTGTTGTCCGGACATGGTTGTTTCGGAACGCACCTGCACCGGATCCGGAGGGAGGAAACCCCGGCGTGCCACGACTGCGGTGCGGCAGAGGACACGGCGCAGCACACCCTCGAGGTGTGCCCAGCCTGGGCTGAACTGCGCCGTGCCCTGAAAGATGTGATCGGGCAGGACCTCTCACTTTCCAGTGTGGTCAGCTCCATGCTGGGGAGTGAGGAGGCCTGGGCGGCGGTTGCCTCCTTTTGCGAGGTCGTGATTTCGCAAAAGGAGGCGGCGGAGCGTGCGCGGGAGGACGATCCTCTCGCGCTGCCGCTCCGCAGGCGAAGAAGGGGTGGGAGAAGGCGGTTGTACGATCGTCTCCTCCCACCACCTGGTGGTGACTAGCGGGCGACAGGCGCGGGGGCGCCTCTCGTCTGCATTGCACTAGTCACCACCCCGTCGGGCGGGAATGGCCGAGCACGTGGTCATTCCCGAGCCCCTCCACTAAGGGAGGGGCGTGAAGGCCCCGCTGTAAAGGCGGGCGGTCGTCGGCGGAGGACTGGGCGTAAAGGCTGTGCCAGTTTCCCAGTCCTCCTCCAAACAGACGATGCGGGAGTGCCGCTGGGTTATTTTAGTGGGTATACCGGAACTTTCCGGGGAGTCCCACATAGCCCGTCCCCATTCCCCCAATGGGCGGGTATGCGTAATGCATTTTTTCCCAGCGTGATCAAAAAAAAAAAAAAAAAAAAAAGGGTAGGGTAGTGTGGGGTGCGGGTCAGGTAACCTCCACGTTGGCCTAGTTGGTTGCTGGTCTCTTTCAGATACGTCCGGGGAGAAGAGCAACCCGTTGGGCTGGTGCACCCTGGGCACCGTCAATAACTTCCCATTCGTAGGTTCTTGTTGGCGGTGGCGAATATCTGACGGGGGGGGGGGAGGGGTACGCGTCGCTCTGGGTGTTCCCCTGATTAGCAGGGGACACTCCAGACGTGGCACAGGGGTAGGCTGGGTAGGTAGCGGTAGGTCAGCGGTGGGGCTCACTTCCAGGCCTCTGGGCGGGCCGCCTTCCCCTGCGGGGGTGAACGCCCGGGGCACCCCAGCTCTGCACCCTGCACTGCCCGGCTCTGCAGTGACCGGCTCTGCCCGCTCTGCACCTGGCTTTGCACTCGGCACTCGTGCGGTTTGAGTTCACCGAGTGCACTGACCAGCTCTGCACCCTGCTTTGCCCGGCTCTGCATCCGGGCTTTGCCCGCTCTGCACCTGGCTCTGCAGCCCGGAATCTCGCCTGTGGGTGGGGGTGGCCGCGTCTCGGGGGCGGGAAGTGGGCCCAAGAGGAGGTAGTGTCTTGTCGTTGCCGACCCTCCTTTGACGTGGGATGGTCGGCAGGGACAAGTCAGTGGAAGGAGGAGGCGGCGAAGCGTCGGTCTCGACGCTTCGCCGCAAACGCGGAGGGCGGCGTCTGGCCTTCGCGGGCCAGATGCTGCATCGGAGTGGGCCGTAAGGTCCAGCGCGGTGAAGGGCACGGCGCGGCACACCGTCTAGGTGTGCCCAGCGGGGGCGTAGCTGCGCTGTGCCCTGAGGAGGAGGTTGTGTGGCAGGTCCTCTCGCTTCCCGGTGTGGTAAATCCATGCTGGGGAGCGGGGAGGCCTGGGCGGCGGTTGCCTCCTTTTGCGAGGACGCCATGTCGCAAAAGGAGGCAGCGGTGGGGGTGGGAGAGGGCGGTTGTACGATCGCCTGCGCCCACCCCCTGGTGGTGATTAGCGGGCGGCAGGTGCGGGGGCGCCTGTCGTCTGCATTGCACAATCACCACCCTCGTCGGGCGGGAATGGCCGATCACTCACGGTCATTCCCGGGCCCCTCCACTGAGGAAGGGGCGTGCGGGGCCCGCCATTATGGTGGGCAGTCGTCGGCGGAGGACTGGGCGTAAAGGCTGTGCCGGTTTCCCAGTCCTCCTCCACACAGACGATGCGGGAGTGCGCTGGTTTATTTTAGTGGGTATACCGGGCTTGCCCGGGGAGTCCCACATAGCCCGTCCATTCTCCCGATGGGCGGGTATGCGTAATGCATTATTTTTTCCAGCGTTATCAAAAAAAAAAAAAAGGGTAGGGTAGGGTAGGGTAGATAAATGTTTGGTCTTTTTATGGCAAAACAAAGTTTGCCGGGTCAGCTAGTTGATCATAGTTTTTATCGCAGACACAGCTGACAGCTATCATTTTCTTGATTGGACACTACACGGACGGGGTACGTAATAGTGGTAGTACATATTTGAAAACACTGATGAGGCAACTCTATATTATAAAATAAAAAACACTACAAAGTGAAAAATAACTTCAATTTCGGAAGTCGGTGTTCCTGTTTCTTCGTTTTTTTACACCGACTAGCGAAAAGCTATTTTTCTCTTTGTATTGTTTTTATTTAGAAGACAGTTGTATTTTTTGTATAAAAAAATAACATGAAACTTAAACATAACCGGAAGGATGAGAGTAGGTATACCAGGGTGAACTGTAACCCCCTTAGAGCGTGATAGTGTGATGTTATATTATGAAATGGTGTAAACAATAAACAGACATGCGATTGCAGCCATTCCGAGTGATTTGCCGTCATTGATTGAAGAGTTCTGATGTATATATCCGAAGTTCTTCATCAGATCTTGATGAAATTTAAATGGGACCACATGACAAGCAGCAGCTTTAAAATAAAAAAGAATCATCAAAATCGGTTTACCAATTAAAAAGTTCTAAGGTAACACACATAAAAAAACAGACGAATTGATAACCTCCTCCATTTTGGGAAGTCGGTTAAAAACAAATCAAAAAATTTGGTTTATTTTGGTTTACTTAGAACGTAATAAATTTCTTTTTCATCATCTTGTATTTTAATGTACTGTAAAAATGGATTGATTAATACCTACTTACGTATATTATGTTATCTCAAAAACGATTCAAACAGCATAACTGTTAAAATAATAAAATTTGTGGCATAAGTGGTTAATTCTAAGTGTTTTTTCGTATTTATTTAGTTGCAACTATATTAACTTTTATAGGATCAAAGGCGTGGCGAATTGGTTACTCACTTTTGAAACGTACAAAACATAAACGCTTCCTAAATTATATGACAATAATCAACAGATTTATGGATGGAATGTAATTTGTTTATTTTGTCTTTCAATATACGGCGTCATCGTGGCATACCAAGGCGAAGATGGCGGGACGAGCTTGACACCTACAGAAAGGACTGGTCTACACTTGCCCAAAACTGGGACAAATGGAAAGAGAAAAGAGAGGCCTTTGCCCTGCAGTGGGAGAATACAGGCTGAAAATAGTAATAATAACAGATTTTTGCAGCGTTACATAAATCAGAAACCAGTCATTAGTAATCCCACAGACAAGCCGTGTAAACGGTTTTGTGGGGCATTGTTCTTAAGTTAAGATTTAATAAACTTGTACCTTAATAAATAAATAAAATGAAGTTTAAAAAAAAAAAAATGTTTATGTTCAAATGAAAACAAAAGCTTGTATGCTGACAAACACACACGTTACGTTGAGTTAGCTTAATTAGGCTTCCGAGAATCTCTACAGTATCTACTTAACTACTATTGACTGAACCTTCATGAACTGTGCGTGAATAATAATGATACAACCTAGGCCGTATTACCTGGCGCCCTGCCTAACCCATAACCGGTCCAGCGCTATGATATAAATGCAAATTCACGAATAACATGGTAAATGTACCAATTTCGGGCCAAGGTAACCACATCGATTGCCCTGTAGTACTGTAAGGTGCACGCTATGTTCCTATATTTAGAATAAAAAAATAACTCGCTGCGTGGCTTGTATTCGTATTGATTGTAGAGTAATAAGCGGTCGCAGTGCGGTTTCCTTTACTGCTTACCTCCTTTGATGGGATTTATGTGTAGAAAATATATGGGAAGTCATTCGTTTATGTTTATGATAGTACGCTGCTGAGTTAAGCAATTACTGGTTGTAAACTAGGTGGCAAATATGTGTAGCCATAATCATAAATACATAAAGTTACTTAATTTCCCTATGGGAGTGGGCAGAAACTACAGAACGCCACCTGATACGGTCCTTACTACACCTTTTGCTTCATTTTTAGTTAATTAATCTGGTCGCACACCGGTTATACGTACAACGCACCTTACTGTAGATCAGTGTATTCTAGGTTATAATAATGTCATGATTGACTACTAACATTTTCCCGCGGTGTTGCTCCCGAAGCCTATTCCACAGAGATCGTGCATTTTTCAAAGATAAACAATACTTTTTAACAAAAAAAAAGTTAATAAAATCAAAAAACCCGACTGCAAAGATGTAAACAAGAAGAAAATCGTGCTGTGCAGTCGGAGGATACATATTCGCGAGCTGGCTAACCAAAAATATAAATATCCTCCGACTGCACAGCATGATTTTCTTCTTGTTTACATCTTTACATCTTTATCTTCGGGTTTTTTAACCCATCTAGTAGAAGGCCTTCCAACGCAGCGTCTTTCGGTACGCGGCCTCCACTCCAGAACTTTACGGCGCTATCGACCATCCTTACTGCGAGCAATATGCCCTGCTCACTGCAACTTTTAAGTATCTACACAATGCCACTTGTAGTAAACAATGCAAAAACAATAATATAATAATGTGTCATGAAAACTGACACAGGTGTCACTCGAGTTAGCACGAACGTTTTACTACGGTATAATGCTCTATGCTCTACTCAAATATTATTTTTAACTGTTTGCCATAGTGTTTGTTTCTGATATGCGTAAAAATAAACGATAAATAATATGCCAAGAGTTCTACATCATCTGCAGGGTAACTTTGTGGCGAGCTGGTGGGCAATGGCGATCCCACGGACCTGATATCCATGGAGAAGTCTTGTCCCTCATCTCCGGCTTGCCTTTATTGGCCGGTTTGAGTGGAGATTCGCAAGAACAAACGTGCTCGGAGTAAGGAAGTTAACCCAGTAAGATACTGGTAGGGATCTTGACCGTACTTCCGTAATTGTCCTAATAGCCGTGGTATACCTCTCTACTCCTCAAGCACCTCCAGAAATGTTGCCTCCTTGGCGCTTCGTCAATAAAGTGCAAGCAACCCTTTTGGGGGCCCATTAATTGAGTGTGCCAGTCAACCCCTGCCATTTTATAGCCGTGTTGTTCAACAGTGGTCAGGCAGGTGCCAATAGTTCTCCTATAGTTTTAGGCAATCGATCCACTAAACCCACCAAACCGCCCAATGCATTTTTTCTCCTTTTGCAATAGTTCTGCACCAACCTGGGGATTGCTATTGGGTGCATTTGCACAGTGCTTGTAGGGATAATCGTCGGTTGGTGTCACATTTCCTGATACATGCCTAACAAGGCCTCTTGAGTTGGCTTCGACCCCTCACACGCCTTTCAAAGGACCGAGACCCCAAGGTCCCGAGATTGACAAATTTTTGTTATGCAATTGTATGAAAAGTTGTTTTCCCAGATTTTAAACCAAATACTTCACAATTCCACATTGGTCGGTGGGGATAAAAAGTTCTGGAGTGGCGACTGCGTACCGGAAGAAGCTGCGTTGAATTCCTCCCAGTAGGTGAACCGCTTGATGCGAGACGCACAGGACAGGTCAATGTGGCGACACTTAGTAGAACTATGTTCAGCAGTGGACGTCTTTTGGTTAAAATAATGATGATGATAAGACTTAATGGCTTCTGATAGCAATTACTACGTAGCAGCCCATAAGACGGCCACTATCCAGCCTTTTTATTGTGGGACTTCCTATAATAACATTTCATTGCCATAGGCAAAATGTAGGTGTCTAATAATTTTTTATTCAAAGATTAAAAGAGTGACTATAAAAGTAGGTCATAGAAATTCATGAAAGAACAAATTGTATAAAATAAAATAAATATCAATCGTTTTCATACAAAAGGTTAGGTTCTTAGAAATTTACTACCTATACAGTGAAACCTTGCAATGCTTTCATTCAAACAAAACAAATAAAATATTCTTTACTTTGTAACATTATATTAGCGTGTGTAAATGTTATGCCCTTGAATTTAATTCTAGTTTACACAAATGGGTTGCTGGGTCGAAAAAAATCTGTGTGAATTTGGGACGAGAAGTTGTTTGGCCTAATTAGGATGTATAGTCCTATTATTTTGAAGGGGTTTTTTATATAAATAAAAATACTACCGACTTCCAAATAAAAAAACTACGAAGTGAAAAATAACGTTCTTTTTGGAAGTCGGTGTCTTTGGTAGGTACCAATTTTTTGCGTTATGGACACCGACTTCCAAAAATAAAGTTATTTTTAACTTTGTAATGTTTTTATTTGGAAGTCGGTAGTATTTTTTGTATTTTTCACTTTTTAGTTGTACCTACCTAATATGGAAGTTTTTAGTAAGGTACCTATAATGCCAAAAAAATATAGAACCGTCTCCATCGATCGAATTAATCCTGATTGCTTATTCAAGCATCGGGAAACAGGCAGGTTGTGTCAGTTCGATTAATATTGACAGAATAAAATGTAACGAAATTGCAAACAATCAGTAATGCTATTCTATGACGATATCAAATTTATAACTTAGGTGAAGGCAATCATTGGCGTCAACTTCACCACTTCACCAAAGTTTAAACAGTGAACTTCTATCAGATATGCAGCAGTTTCGACACGTTTTAACCGCGTTCATAAAGTTTTGGTGTCAACTGTAATCAATTTTGTGGCATTTTGACACTGACAGGTCTTGAATGCGATTTAAAAGTGCTGATCACGTTTAGTTTTAACCCCCGCCGGTAAAAGAGGGGTGTTATAAGTTTAACCTGTGTTGCTGTGTATCTGTGTGTCTGTCTGTAGCATCATAGCCCCTAAACGGATGAACCGATTTGTATTTGTTTGAAATGTAATTTTGTCAAGAGTGTTCTTAGCTATGTTTGAATAAAATATGTATGTACGGGTTATGGGCGTTTTACTGTTTGAATCGTGGTGTTATCGGAAGATAAATGTGTCGGGGGTTTTTTAAATTTAGAAATTTTACTTGTATTGATGAAATTCTCCCCAAGTAAATGTGTAGACCAAGCTTTATTTCATTTAAAAAAAGAAACCTTGAGTGAAATGATGACTCAGTTCTAGAAATTATGAAATGTTAGACTACGTTCTTTTGTTAGAAGTATTGATTTGTTTTGATGTTAGTCATAGATTGTTACTGTTAATTGCTGAGAAAATTACTCACCGTTTTGTTTGTATTCTAGCTGTAGTTAGGATACCGAAGTTGTAATTAGATTTTATAACTTGGCTAATACAACCCTTTTAGATGACTTTCGATTTGTTGTTCACTTACTTTTTAGTGACCAATTTTTGAAAATAATTACTAGTTAATTGGCCATGATAAAGCTACATTATACCATAATTATTAGGTAAGTGAAAAAGAAACTGTTTTGTTCATTTGTATATATAATATTTTACTTTGTATAGTAAAACAAATTTAATACTTACGCAGCAATAAACTATACGTTGTATGAAAAACCGGCCAAGTGCGAGTCGGACTCGCGCACGAAGGGTTCCGTACTTGGTAAATTGCGGTTTACGATTTATGACGTATTAAAAAAAAACTACTCACTAGATGTCGTTCAAACTAATTTTCGGTGGTAGTTTACATGGTAATGTACATCACATTTTTTTTTTAGTTTTATCATTCTCTTATTTTAGAAGTTACGGGGGGGGACACACACATTTTACCACTTTGGAAGTGTCTCTCGCGGCAAACTATTCAGTTTAGAAAAAAATGATATTAGAAAACTCAATATTATTTTTGAAGACCTATCCATAGATACCCCACACGTATGGATTTGATGAAAAAAATAAAATTTTGTTTCAGTTTCAAGTATGGGGACCCCCAAAATTTATTGTTTTATTTCTATTTTAGAGTGAAAATCTTAATGCAGTTCACAGAATACATCTACTTACCAAGTTTCAACAGCATAGTTCTTATAGTTTCGGAAAAAAGTGGCTGTGACATACGGACGGACAGACAAACAGACAGACAGACAGACATGACGAATCTATAAGGGTTCCGTTTTTTGCCATTTGGCTACGGAACCCTAAAAATCACTATACTCTTTGCGCTGTAGCATGGTGCGGGTGACAGTTTCAATATTATTTTTTACGCATATACGTATACGCATTTTTTGTAGTTTAACGTCATACAGGCAACTATGGTATATGGTATAACTATGGTATGACGCTGTCTGCAGTGTAAGAAAGTTAAAATTTGCATAATTATTCAACCTTCAAGCTGTGACAGTTAAACTTATCACTCTTGCCGAAGTTTCGTGAGACACGGAAATAAAAGTAATTATTCACTTCTGTCCACAGGAAAAAGAGCCCAAGGTCCATAGTAAATAATCATGGTCTAATCTAATTTATATTGAAAATTAAACCAAACCTCCACAATGCCGAAAAAGAAAGAAAGAAAAATAATTTATACTCCAAGAAATTCTAGGTCAAAAGGTACACCGCGAGACCGCAACACGCGACCGAGACAAGAGACGCGTGACACCACTTGTCCTTTGGCTTTGTATGGGAGTGAGTTCGCGCGACGCGCGTCGCGCTCTACATGCCCGAACATTTTGTCATTTAACAAATAAAATCGAGAAATGTTTGTGTGCGATACATATCTCGGTCTCGCGTTGCAGTCACCCTGCTCTAAACAAAGAGATATTTCATCAGCGATACCGATTGTCAAACTTTCAAAATGTCTGGTATTGCACCACATGACATTCTAGTCATCATCAGCCTTATAATATTCCCACTGCTGGGGCACAGGCATCTCTGTGAGAGAGGTTATAGGCCTTAATTTACCACATGGGCCCAGTGCGGGTGGGTGAATGTGACACGTTTTTGAATATTTGGTTCTAGGACATGCCGGTTTCCTCACAATGTTTTCCTTCACCGTTTTAAGAGCAGTGGTGATGGAATAATTTACACAAAGTAAATCACCTGCCTTGGTTCGAACTCACGACCTACGATACGTAAGTCAGGGCCGTTACCACTTGGTAACCACTGCTTTCAACACATTTCATTAGTGCATATAAACTTTTTGACAGTCGATAACGCTGATAGAACGTCACCATATTAAGAGTCTAAGGTTAATCCTACAGTAATCTTACAGCATTGCAGACTGCGGCCGAGGGTCAAGGTCAGTTGAAGTCATTAATCAACTTGATATGTTACACAAAGTGGTTGTTCATTGTCAACTGTGGAAACTTTTCACGTAAAACTTGGCCATTTTCTTGACCTTAGTGTTAAAGGAAGGCCGTAGTTTAGTAATAGCTTTTGACAAATTAATCAAAGTCTCGAATAGTTTTCGTACCGTTCAATCAAATCAAATTAATTTCGATAAGTGAACATTCTTTAATTGGCCCCGTTATATCAATGTTTCTCAAAATGTAATCCAGTAAATATTAATTGATTTACTCCTTCATACCAATCTAATAATTCTTTGTTATTAAACGAAGGTAAGTCACTGCTAGAGCAGCGGTGGCCCGGTGGTATCGGCCGCGACTTACAATTTGTAGGTTGTGGGTTCGAGCCCAGGCAGGCGCTTTACATTGTGTAATTTATTTCATCACCACTGCTCTCAAAACGGTGAAGGAAAACATCGTGAGGAAACCGGCATGTCCTAGAACCAAAAATTCGAAGACATGTGACATCCACCAACCCGCACTGGGCCTGCGTGGTGGATTACGGCCCATTCCCTCTAATAGAGAGGAGGCCTGTGTCCCAGCAGTGGGAACATTAATAGGCTAATGATGTGATGTGAAGTCACTGACCATTAAATCTGCTGTGAAAAATTGACTGACCGTCGTAATTTGAAAATTTAGCAATGGTCAAACAGGCAATGTTTGACCGTGAATGCACAATGTTTGACAATGAAACAGACAATGCAAAACTCAATTTTCACTGAACGCCTGTTCAGTGAAAACTGTTCAGTGGAAATAAACGCGTGGCTAACTTAGTTATAAGCTACATACATTAATTGAGTTTATTGAATCAATTGATTGTTTAGGAAGGGTTGTCCATGTCAAGTTCAAGGTCAAATAACGTTACCATTTCGTTAGACAAGGACGTCACATTATACCAAGCTATCCTAGAAATAGTGTGAATGATAAATCCTATTTAAATGTTTAGATACTTTTTATCAGACATAGTAGGGTAGACTACAACCATGATCGGATACATCACGTCCTAGGCGACCACTGTAAATCAGCGCCGTGTTGTGGGTCACCCACAGCACAGCATTATGCAGAGTGGAAGCCTTCTTGCCACAACTACGACATGCAGATCTGCTTTTAATATTTTTTGTTGTCTTTATAATGTTAGAAATAGTAAAAGTTAAGTTGTAAATAATAACATGTATATCGTTAACGGTTTAGTTTATGCAAAATATACTTCTATTGTTTTTGTTCTTGTAATCTGTTAACGTTTGTATGTCGTTATGTGGCAATCATATACTTTTTCTTTCTTTTC
Source organism: Orthosia gothica (assembly GCA_949775005.1). Classification (NCBI taxonomy): domain Eukaryota; kingdom Metazoa; phylum Arthropoda; class Insecta; order Lepidoptera; family Noctuidae; genus Orthosia; species Orthosia gothica. The sequence continues at coordinate 5,077,046 of OX459045.1, forward strand.
TTCTTATCATTTTAACTCAGTAGTACTCTAGGGAGTATACACGTGGCACGTGGACGAAGCCGCTAGCAAAAGTTAGTGATGAAATAAAAAGTGGTACTAAAATTGGCACCAGTACAGAAACATTCTTCAAAATGGTTGATTATACTGCAGTGTTGATGGATTGGTCGACGATTAGCTCATATCGTTTAAGGCCAAGGGCGCGTTCCATAAATAGAAACAGCGGTGGTGGTTGATGGGTTATTATCTTTGTAATTAACTTTTACTGGACTTCATATCATCAAATTTTGCATAATGCCTGAATTCTCCGTTGGATTAGGGACACTTTTAGTTATAGATTATTACCTCTTTTATTATATTATGTTTAAGCCCCGTTCCGAGTTCGACTCGTGATTGGCCAGTTTATTTATTTTTATTTTACCCTATCATAAAAATGATTACATTGGTAAGGGAGGTGAACCGAGCATTACAGTGTGCAATCTGTAATGTTACAGATTTGATCAAATCATTGGTGAGAGAAGACAACAGAGCATTTAAATGTATCATGCAGCTACATTTTGAGAAAATCGAATCTGAAATGTTACATTGCAGGCGAATGCTCGTCAAGTCAGGGAGGCAGTGACGTAATGCTCAAAGGGGGTGATCTTAAGTTCTTATAGTAAGGTTATTTTGAGTGTGTGTATGGGACAGATGTATATTACTTGTATACATCTGTCCCTTATTATTATTATAGCTTCTGTTGCTAACAATCTCTGTGCGAGAGTTGGCGTGTCAGCGTGACACGAAGGCCTCTTCCAGCATTTTCTAGTCCTCTCTAATTCTAGCAGTTTGGTGCCACAGTGGACCCGCTATCCTTTTTATGTCATCAGACCAGCGCTTTCTTTGTATTCCTCTATTACTTTGTTATGTATCTAGAGGTCCATTCTGTTATGTTCTTTGTCCACTTGTTGTTGTTTTCACGAAGCATATGACCCACCCATCTCCACTTGAGCTTTCTAGTTTTTGTAACAGCGTCTTCTATTTTTGTTTTGAGTCGTATGTCTGTGGCCCTTTTCCTGTCTCTTTTTTTTTTTTTTTTTTTTTTTTAAACGTTGCTTTCACACTAGGAATTTCTTCCTGTATCGTGGGTGCGTTTACAAACATATAAAATCACATACACAAACACCCAGAGCCGGAACAACTATCTGTATGTCATACAAATATTTGTTCCGTGCGGGAATCGAACCCGCGACACGCAGCGCAGCAGTCAATCGCTCAACCACTGCGCCGACCGTGCGCCCGCGTGCGCGTGCGCGTGTGTGCGTGTATATCCTATACATCTGTCCCTTACGCACACTCAAATTAATCTTAATTTAAGAGCTTATGGTTACCCCCCTGAAATGTTACATTACAGGCGAACGCTAACTTTACAAATGATTGGCTTATCCGCCTCCCCCCTTCATACATTACTCGGAGAATGTGGGTGCATTAAAAAGGTACGCCTACGCTACTGCAACTTTACTTAGCAAATACGCCAAAAGAAAAGCTACTCCAATATTTATTATGTGACTTTTCTATAAATTACATCTCTAGATTTTACTAAGAATTTATACATAGGTAGTACATACAATGAAGAAATATATTATGTATGAAGATTTCTAATTTGGTTTCTTCACCCAGATGTATCAAGTACTCGATCCAATTTGCGAGCCTATTTTTCGATGCATAAAAAAAAAAAGGGATTACAATTAAAAAAAAATTGTGCTTGACGCAACATTTACCGGCTTCTGTTTTATTTATTTGTATTTATAAGCTCTCAAAACACAAAATCCAAACGAAAGTGAAAAAAAACGAATGCCTTTTTCAACAGAAACGCCCAACCAACCTACGACAAGAACTTGGGTTAGAACTTAGCTTATCATCACCGGGACCACAGATAATATAATACTACAGCCGGGACTATCTACAAAAATAACCATCTCGTATTATATGTACCTAAATGATTGGCAATAAAATGATAATTAATGACTTCGGGCGAGTGGTCAAGCACGAGCTTATCAATTGGAAATTCTGTTTGACATGACCTGTATTGCCTGAAGGTTTAGGCGGAGATGCATTTAGGGCTGATTCACCAATGAAACAAATCGCGATTAGTTTAACTAAACTCAGTTTATGCAAATACAGCGTTCTGAATGGTAGTTTCTCAGCGGTCTCAACCAATCAAAACCCTGTATTTGCTTAAACTGAGTGTAGTTGAACAAATCACGATTAGTTTCATTGGTGAAATCAGCCCTTATTAGTACTACTACAGTTTGACAGTTATGTTAAGTTTCATGTAATAAGAGACGAGCCTATTGCTATCAATTGGGTACAATCCAGACTCCAGGGTACCACTGAGAAATTCCTAATGGAAAAAAACAAATACACATTGCCCAAACTAGGCATCTAATCCGGGACCTCACGCTCAGCAGTCGATCTTGTGACCACTAGACGAAAAAAATACTTTTTAACAAAAAAGAGAAAAACCGACTTCTAAAGCAAAAAACTACAAAGCGAAAATAGTAGATTATGCACCGAGGGGCTAAAGTTGTGTCTTATGTCACGGGCGTCATATTGAATCTCGAGCGCAATGAAGGATTCGGGATTTAACTCACGAGCAAAGCGAGGGAGTTAATCGGGATTTAACTCACGAGCAAAGCGAGGGAGTTAATACAAGAATCCTGAATGCAGCGAGGGATTCAAGCTAGCCCAAGGCAAAGACACCTTTAGCCCAGAGAAGGATACTCTACTTTTTACACCTACTGTGAGAAAATAATAGCCATAGTACTTCGCGCCTTTATTGCGTCTACCAATAAGTAGCCAAGACACGATCAATTCGATTTTCAAAAAAAAAAAGTCTCTTCTACGGTTTTGTCGTGTGTGTCTATTGATATCACTCTCATGGAAGTGGCGTTTGTGTAAACTAAGCTTTATACAGGGCTGGTAGAATGGTTTTGGATGATTGGCTGTATGCATTTTGAATTTAGAACGTCATTCATGGGAAACGCTCGTGAAAATAGAGTATTTTTGATAAAATGTGATAAATCGACTGTAGTACAGAAAGGTTTTATTATTTATTTATTTAATCACAAAATCCAAAGCAATCTTTGCGCAGTTTACTTAAAATAAATTAACTAATGTTACAGCCAATTACTATTACGGTATTACGGCGCGGTACGGTATTTGTTATTATTAATGCCAGTTTTAATGTTATTCCATTCCTTTTAAAAAATGGTTCGTAGTTATCTAATTATTCTTACAATATTATGTCTTCGAACACATGGCAACGATATGAAGAAGCAGTTGTTATGATTTTGTAGGAAATCGAGAATATCATCCACGTGTAGTATCGGGTATCGAGAATAGCTTTCCCCTTTCTGGCACCAAAGGGTGTTTGTTAGTACTATACTGCCAATTTAGCTGAGCATGTGAGATTCCAAATTCAAATCACATTATTGACCAGCGGGTCATAATGAAATCCAGTACAACATTATTGACCGGCTGTGCCCCCGGCCACTAATGACTCACTTTAGGTTAAGGTTGCTTGACATATAATTTGACATTTTCGAGCAGGTGGTGTGAAAATATTTTTAATTTATCGACACCGACTTCGGCAAACAAAGTTATTTTTCTTTATAGTGTTTTGTTTTAGAAGTCGGTTTAATTTTTTTGTTAAAATGTTTTTTATTTTACCTTGAAAATCATTTAAAGCCAGAGTACAATTTATTTCAACTGTATTAACCCCAAACACGATTAGGATACATTGTTTTTTTATGGAGTTCCAGTGCCTACCTTACAGCTTCATAATCAGAAGTTCAAAACAGTTCGAAGGTACTATTTTCATCAGTACCATTTATTTATACGTATTTGCTTCATCATTGGAGATATCTTATACCCATAACATACGAGGAGTTCCAGTGGCCATCTGTGATCTTCTTGATCAGTTCCACTTCACGAAATAATACTTTCTTAGTGCAAATGCTTGCCATGTTACTGAAAGTACCAAAATCACTACATGCCCGCCTAAGATATTTGAGGAGTGCCCTCGATTCCCATTGGAGACCTCGAGAGTAAAGGGTATAGTCAAATAAAAAAAAAATGCAAATCCGTCTACATAACGACGTTAAATATATTTTGACGGAGTTATGCCCGAACATTCATAAAAAAAAAACAGAAACATCCAAATTGAGAACCTTCTTTTTACAAAATCGGTTATAAAAGACAGTAAAAGAAAACCAACCCGTTTTAAAAGGTCACCTTAGTTAAAACTGTCAAGTTTTAAATCCCCTTACAATGACTTTCGTAATCACTGCAGTGTTCAACTGTTCATGGTTCATGATAACCCAAGGTCAAGGTCGACTAACATCATACATCAAGTTGATAGGATAGCAGTGGGAAGGTTGTGTGCGTTTGTATCATTTCCGGTTAGCAGTGGAGGGTTAAGTGATGGGTGTTAAGACTTTGAAATTGGTAGGTGTTATAAGAACTACGTTGTGGGGAGTATATTATTAGGTAGTGTAATGCTAGTATTATATTATCTGTGGTTGTGTTTTGTTTTTAAGGAGCTGTAATAATATATAGTGAACAATTATTCTGTAAATTCCTGTCCTGTGTTCTGTGTGTGTGTGTGTTCTCGATGTATGTGTTCCTGTGTTCTGTTTTCGGTCCTGAAAATAGGGGAATAAAATTTTAGGTACCGAACTGAATGACAGTGTGATTTCACGAGCTTGGGTCGGGGTAAAAACTAGCTAAGTGCGAGTTGGACTCGCGCACGAAGGTTTCCGTACCATTATCGCAAAAAACGGCAAAAAAATCACGTTTGTTGTATGGGAGCCCCACTTAAATATTTATTCTGTTATTGGTATTTGTTGTTATAGCGGCAACAGAAATACATCATCTGTAAAATTTCAACTGTCTAGCTGTCACCGTTCATGAGATACAGCCTGGTGACAGACAGACAGACAGACGGACCGCGGAGTCATCGCAATAGGGTCCCGTTTTTATCCTTTGGGTACTGAACCCTAAAAATCACGTTGCTACGTAAGTAAAGCGAAGATAAATGTTTGATAATGACGCGTAGTTTTGCCCAAATGAGCAGTCATAGGAAGGATTTGTAGGTTTGGCCAACGTTCCAATATTTTTCTAGTCCAATGGGTTATCTTCTGCTTTCTACGGCATAACGTATATTTTTTCATGGTAACCAGCCGTGAGTAGAAAACAATGCCTGATAACTTTTAGTCTAAATCCGTGCACAAAACTCTACGTTAAACTAGCTAAAACTTCATTAATGTTTTCTAATACGATATAACTTCCTGTCGAGCCTTAATCTTCAAAAACTAACTGAAAAAATCTACGGATGTGTTATATATTATTTATAGTTGAAGAATTTTCTAAAAACCGTTCGTATTACGATTTCAAGCCACGTCTCTCTTTTTAAATAATTAACGATAGACATTACCATAAAGTTGTTTCCAAAAAATATGCCGCGACGAACCAATAATATAATTTTAGTACTGTTATAACAGCGGTTTCGTACTTTGCCAATATAAATGCAAATCTATTGTAAACCCAGTTTTAAGTGTTGAATAATTTCAGTCTCTAGAGAGTAAAAATGTTATAATAATCGGGGCTAACCCGCGGTTTTGTCGACGATCATCCCTAAAGCGAATTTTGATATTTTGTCAGAAAGTTGTAAGATTTGAAGTTAGTTTCCAAGGTCTTAATTAAAGAGCCAAAACAGGAACGCCAGAATTATAATTTGGAGTAGTTATCTCTTGTTGGCTTGGGGTCTAACCGGCCGATGCAGCTAATATTAGTAATTTACATTGAGTGACACATCTGACCTTCACAATCTTGGGTAGGGAACGCTTGTGGCAAAACTGGTTCATATCATCCTCTGTTTGCAACGCCTGTTAAGGCACATACGAATGGCAGCCGAGAACAACGGCTTTACGTCCTTTTCGAGGTTTGGAGGGGCCTCGTTAAGTAAGGAATGGTCAGTAGTCCTGGTCACCGATCCGTTGACCGACCTCGGCAAGTGTTGTTCTACCTTTAAGATGGACGCGATTGGTAGTTTTTATTTATCCACCACAGAACAGTACAATTCCTATTATGAAATATCTGAAAGAGTCCTTTTTACCCGACTGCCGAAGGAGGGTAATGTGTTTATCAGTCTATATATGTATGTATGTTTTAAAGAAAGAAAGAAAAAGTGTTTATTCGCCACAAAAACGACATTTTTTTTTTTTTTTTCCTTAAATTAAACCCTTAATGGTAGTATTAGTAAGTACTTAAATTATGTTAGTAAAGGAAGGTAAGATTAAAATAAAATACCAATTTTGAGTACAGTACAAGGATGATGAGTAGGTAAGTAAAAGCAGATGCATATCGTGACTGTGACAAGAAGGCTTTCCACTCAGCATAATGCTGTGCCGTAGGACATTCGTTTGTTCCTATACGGCGTTGTATAGACCAAACGCGTTGGCCGATTTTGACGATAAGTCTTGACCCTGCGAGTGTCACTGGCTACATTGAAATTGGAAAATAGAATAAAAAATCATTTTTGTAAAAAAATAGTCATCATCATCATCATCAGCCTATTAATGTTCCCACTGCTGGGACACAGGCCTCCTCTGTGTGAGAGGGAATGGGCAGTACCGACTTACAAACAAAAAACTACAAAGTGAAAAATAACTTAATTTTGGAAGTCGGTGTCTTTCTTGTTTCCCATTTATTTTGCGATATGGACACCGACTTCCAAAATTAAGTTATTTTTCACTTTGTAGTTTTTTGTTTGTAAGTCGGTACTATTTTTTTGCAAAAATGTTTTTTTATTTTTCCCTTTTTAGTTGTACTTACCTAAAATAGGCAAGTTGTTTAGTAAGGTGCCTATAACGCCAGAATAGATTACCCGAATAACACGATACTTGAACATAACCGGTGAAATGAGAGATCTGCGTACCCCTTTTGAGCGTACTGGCGTGATGTTATGTTATGAAATGGTTTAAACAATAAACCCACATGCGATTGCTGCAATCCCGAATGATTTGCCGTCATTTATTGAAGAGTTCTGTTGTATATCTCCGAAGTTCTTCATCAGATCTTCACCAAATTAAAATGGGACCAATTTCGAAACATACTCTTTCAAACAAAAAAGAATTTTCAAAATCGGTCCACAATTGACGGAGATATCGGTGAACATACATAAAAAAAAAAAAAAAAAAAAAAAAAAAACAAGAGAAGTCGAACATAGAACCTCCTCCTTTTTGGTAAGTCGGTTAAAAATGGCGGATTATGGCCATCAAATTGTGGCGGACATTTTTTTTTGTCTTACTTACCTATCGTGTGGGGAATCAAAATAAAGGGTTTTAAGAGATGATTTCAAAAATATATAATACTAACTTGTTTATGTACCTAAATCTAAAAAAAATGTTACCTAAAAAGTTATAAATAAAAAAAGTTATTCAAGTAATCAAAAAACCTATAATAATAAAACGTATTCGTGAGCTGGCCCAAAACCAGATGTATCCTCCAACTGCACAGCATGATTTTATTCTTGTTTACGTCTTTTTAGTTCGCTTTTTAAGCAGTCGGGTTTTTTGTATTTTTGAATTAACTTTTTCGTAACTTTTATCTCTATTATCTTTTACCAAACAAAACAGTGTACATCCCCCGCTGAAAGCACCAAACGATATTCTGTCAACATTATACTCTATAGGTAAGCAAATTACATTAATTAATTATTTTTATTTTCCACCTGATGGTACCACTGTCTCGATGATATGGTCGACGGTGAAACACGCTTGCCTAGAAATAACCTATTCACTCTTGACTTAAAGATCCCCAGATTGTAGTTGTCGGGAAACACAGACTCCGGCAGGGAAATCCACTCCTTTGCTGTACGCATAATAAAAGTGATCCCAAAACTTTTTGTGCGTATAGGTGGGATGTTTACCATGTATCAATTCGATAGTCCGATGATAAAACGGGCTAGGTGGAATTAGATCGTGCAATTCCATCGCACACTTCCCGAAATGTAACCGATAAAAAACCGACAGGCTGGCAACTCGCCGACGATGTTCATGACTCTGGAGCTTTGACTTGATCAGCGCCTCATCGCCGATGAGCCTCTTGGCCCGCTTTTCGATCGACTCTAGTGCATCAAGCTGGTATTTGGCAGATCCGTTCCAGAGATGAGAACAGTACTCCATGCATGATCGAACTTGCGCTTGATACAAATTGAGGAGCTGTGCCGGCGTGAAGTGCCTTCTCACCTTTGCAAGGATCCCCAGCTTTTTGGCTCCCAGCTGAGCCTTTGCCTCAATGTATGGGCCAAAATTGAGAGTCGATGTCAACGTAACGCCAAGAAGCTCTAGATGGTCCAGTATTGGCCCGGTCACATCTCGGGAAGTTGGAGCCGGTTTAAATTGGCTCTTTTTTGCGGAACAAAGACACGCCCGGGTTTTAGCAGCATTAAACCTGACCAGATTGTCATCGCCCCATTGGAGACTGGAGACTGAGACTGCCTGCAAGGACAGGTTCAAACGCAAGGACAGGTTCATGGCGTTCAATGAACACAGTTCTGATAGCAGGTTACGTGTTTCCAGAACAAGCATGCTCGCAATCCTACAGCTGTTTACCAAGAGTGTCTTTGCTCTGACGGTAAGATTCACAAACACGTATTTGACTTTACTTTGCTAAGTAACCTTAGCGTTCGTATATGCACCTTATTCTGCTGCATATTTATTAAAAATGTTTGTAAAAGGTAATTACTTTAAGAAACCATTGCCAAGTGATATGGTTAAATAAGTTTTGTCACTTTCACGCAAATGAAGTCTTGGAAACAAGCTACCTCGTATTTGTACAAGCTAATCATGTATTGAAATACCTGGGTTAAATCTCCTTTTTCTGTTATATATTTGATATGTATTAGTATATTAAATAATATTGTATGTATGTATTGTATGTTATTAAGTCTAAGTAATATTATTTTTGATATTTTGTACACTGACAGCCTTAAATACTTTTTCTATCGTTCAGTCCATCCAAAGGTTGTCTGTAAGATAATTGCCTAGTGAACCCAAACCAGAAATTGAAACCAAAGTATCGTTGCACGATACTGGAAGAAAAAAAACTTTTTTAACAAAAAAATACAACCGGCTTCGGTAGTATTTTTTTGATAAAAATATGTTTTTATTTTCCACTTTTTAGTTTTTGTACCTAATGAGCAAGTTATATAGTAAGGTACCAGAAATAATAACATAAAACTTGAACATAATCTGTGAAATGAGAGCGTACCAGGATGAACTGTACACCGAAATGATGCGGACCCCTTTAAAGCGTACCCGCGTGATGTTATGCTTTGAAATGGTACAGACATGCGATAGCAGCTAACCAAGAGATTTCTCGTTTTTTATTGAAGAGTTCTGTTGTATATATACGAAGTTCTTCATCAAATCTTCACCAATTTAAATGGGACCACATGAGAAGCACCACCTTTCAAATAAAAAATAATCATCAAAATCGGTTCACCTAGTAAAAATACAGTCGAATTGATAAGCTTTTCTTTTTTGAAGTCGGTTAAATAAGATAAACGGGGTCACAAAAGATAACCAACCATTAGAAAAACTTCTTTTTCGGAAGTCGGTGTAACTGTTTTCTTATATTCTTAGTTTTTTGATACTGACTGCTGAAAAAGAAGTTACTTTTTCCTTTTCAGATATTTTTCACCCCTTTAGAGCGTACTGGCGTGATGTTATGAAATGGTATATTGGCAATCTCGAGAGATTTGCTGTAATTTATTGAAGATTTCTGTTGTATAAGACCAATATGGGAACATACTCTTTCAAATAAAAAAATAATGTTAAAATCACACAAAAAAAAAATACCCAAACATAAAGTCGAACATAGAACATCCTCCTTTTTGGATATCGGCAAAACATTAGTCCTGTGTTTCCTAATAGCTCTAACCCGATGGTCTTTACATTATAGGGGAATTTATATTTGCCATTAACATTCAGGTATAACATATTAGTATTATACTGTTATATTTGATGTTAAAAAAATTGCAAGCAAGGAAAAGAAAAATAAAATGAGTTATTAAAAAAACGGTACAGCTTCTGCCTATCCCCATGTTAAAGGCGTGATGTTGTGCTCTGAGGTAATAATAGTTATCTAAGAAACTTAAAATAGAATTAAGATTGTGGTAAAAGCGTGAAAAATAAATCTATTTGCTAGCAGATAAAACATACAAGATACCACAGTGAACGGACAAGATTGATGGTTAAGCCTGTTTTACCTTGAACTTCTTACACTTGAGGTTCAAAGAAAGTCTACAATACAGTGGGTTCTTTAAAATTGAATTTTAATCACTATAATATTTTTTGGTTGACAGGAAAATAAATAGATGTTGCATTAACGAAATTGTTTTTCGATATACAATTTAGACGTCTGATATACTCGTTATAATAATATATCAGGCTGAAAGCATTTCATAAATTAATACATCATGTCAACGATGGTCTGGTAATGGCTTTTGATAAAGTTATTTTTTATTTAACCTATTGTACGGTCGCTATCCCGAGCGTAGTTTCTTTTGAGTGTTGTTTGGAAAATCTAGTAACTAAATTGGTACCTATTGGAAATCAAACAGTTCAGGGTGTTTACTTCAATCATTTCAATGTTTTCTAGTCACGCAATATTTATGTTCAAGGCCATGTACTTTATGATTGAATATATTGTCATTGAAGTAGGACACACGCAAGCCTTTCGTCGAGAAAAAATGTATGTAAATTAATTTTTGCTTTAGCAAGTGAATAAAAATACTATTAATAATATCATAAATAGTTTCAGTAAAATGTTATGTACCTAAGTTGGCATTTATGTAACCGAATTCTTAGAATTATACAACACAAACACTGCATTACCCACAAACCATTTATCACTTAGTTTGGCCGCCAGTGTACCACCGATAGGTGAGACAGGCTCGCTCTAATCTTAACGGCAGTGCTGACCTTCGTCGATAAGAGGCGATAGGTGGCAGCACGCCAACAGTAGCCGGTAACGTACAGCCTTATAGCACAGCCTTATGGCCCTGCCTTACCGGTATAGCCTAGCCTTTGGTGTTCATGGCCCATGCCGTAGACCGCAATGTTAGTTCTCGAGGACAGTGGACTAATGTATTGCGCGTTTTATCTACGTGGCCTTTTGCCCTTGTAGAAGGAATTTTCATATAGTTAATTAGTTTGTAGAACTTGTGTACTAATGTTTTTTTTTCAGGTCGCTTTTTGTCTGGGGTTTTGTGACTCAGTTTCGTAAAAAGAGGCCTGGGTATTTTTGTTTTAATTTTTCAAATAAATTAAAAAGAGACTGTGTAAGTTATTGTTAGATACGTTAAATGGTACAAAAATATACAATCGTTGAGTACCAGAGACTTTTTGCAGGATAACAAACTATGATGGATAGGCTACATAAAAAAATAATATGGCAAGGAAGTGTATACTAAAAAGATAGCTGAAAGAGATATTTGGATAAAAGACATAATACCAAACCCAGATAAATTGGGAAGAGGATACGGGGATAACATGGTGTCCATTTGCATGATAAGAGTGTCAAACGAAATTTTTGCATCTCGGATAATTGACAAAATTTTCTGATCAGAGAACAACACGAAACATTTCCAATTCAAACTTCAGTACCGCAATTTACATTTCAATATATCCCTGAATGCTTATATTTCAATGAGTTGCGACATTTTATGAAGAAGGCTTACACTTGCGTTGATATCTCGCTGACAGAGTGATTGGCACTGAAACCTGCTATAAACCTACACTGTCGTAAATTGAAAATCTAAAGCCGATATCCGATGATAGAAAGCGTCTCATAAATTACCCTGTATGGGCGAGGATCGTAAAATGTTGGATAAAGAGAAACGCTTATTACGTATTCTTCCTTCATCGTTTTAACCCGGCGAGAGCACAGTGAAAAATTGTAACATCAAGTGCACGGTCAGAACGACACACTTTTTAAAATTTATTTATTTTCAATATTTAAAGGGATTATTATAAACTCTTTGCTATAATTTGAATAACTTATTATTAACTAATGTTTTTGGAGTAAATTTATTTAAATTATCACAAAATATGCTTTTATTGAAAATAAACTAAAAAGTACACCCTCCGTCGTATGACAAAAAAAATATAAAATTTCTTTAAAAAGTAACCTTATGTGAATAAATAATTTTAAGGAGATTTTAGTATATTCATTATGAAATACAAAAAAAATATAAGTAAAAAAAAACACTTCTCTGTACTGTACGTGCTGTATACTTTTTCTTTGGCCTGGTCTATTATTCGCATGTGCTATATGACTGAATAGTGGCAAGAAACCCAAAAGAGGGTTTGTTAGATCCAGCTACTGAGAACTACAGAAACACTCCACAATATTTGCAAATGCAAGCGTTTCAAAATGTTGCGGGTCATACAGACCCAACTGTGCGCTCGCAGGGTTAATTAAATTACGGGTCGACGGATCTCTGGCATATTATAATTAAGTGGCGGTTATTAAATTTAGGGATGCCACCTGCTGTTTGAAATTCTATATATTCACTGGTGTCGATGGTTCCTAGAAGACGACTTTATGGGTTGGATAGGGAAACTTTAACACGGACTTATAAGCTGATATAATTAATTTAGACTAACAAACTGCAAATGAGTCTCTCTGGACGTATTTTTTTGACGTAGACGCTAACCGTAGTTCATGTAGAGAACGTAGTGGGGTAGTGTTGTCTATTATTTAAGATTCGGCAATCAAATTTGGGCTCAAATTTCACATTTTACACTGCAACTGTTTTAGAAAACTGTCATTAATAAGGGTACCTTTTCTTCCCTGTAAACCACAGGTTTGTTATAGCAAGAATTGAAAAATGAAGTCAGAAATTCCGATATTAAGCCAAATAAAGCGACCATCAAACTTTATCAAAAACAGATAAAAATAAATGAATCCACAATCCTACATTTCAGCTTGCTAAAATCTACCGTTCGATTGTCAAATCGATGTGGCATGACATGGGACGATGCCTCGAGCATTGTTCCCTTTAATTTGTCCCAAGCTGTGACATAACCGTGGATTCGGATTTGTAAAAGCACGGTTGCTTGATTTGCTAGTTAATGTTTGTTGTTAGTGACCATGCCACTAAAAAGGTATGACTCTTTTTAAAATAAATTTACTGTCCTGTGAGAGACACAAAGCGCAGGCATAATAGTATCCAATGACCACGTTTAAATACAGAACTCTGGAGATGGAACACAAAATGCCGATATGACGATAATGGTGGAATATAATCTTCGCTCCGCCAATAATCGTCTTCTACAATGTCCCTATCACCGCTCTGGGTTTATTCATTCCTTCTTGTTTGTCCAGGCGATTTCACCCAGGAATGCGCTCCCTCAGAACATCAGGATGGCAACCAGTCGTTTGTCTTTCAAATTGAAGGCACGCGAGCACGCACATTGCAGCCTGAACTTTGTGATAATTCTGCAAACTAATAGTTTGCAGGATTAACACAAAGTTGATTTGTTGGATTCGGTTTCTCAATAACATTATTTATATGTATGTTTGTATATATGTATATATTAAATTGTTTTATTTATATTTCTTTTCTCCATTTGTTTTTTTCATTTAATTGCACCTGCCATATTTTGTCTCTGCACCACCCTAAGGTCGACTGGTAGAATATGCAAAAGGCATAAAGTCCGCCTTTGTACTTATGCATAAAGTTTTAATAAATAAATTAAATTGCTGGTAGACATAGCCTAAATAAAAAAAAAATATCATCATCATCATCAGCCTTTTAATGTTCCCACTGCTGGGACACATGCCTCCTCTAATAGAGGGAGTAGGCTTTAATCCACCACGCGGCCCCGTTGCGGATTGGTAGATGACATATGTCTTTTAATTTTTGGTTCTAGGACATGCGGGTTTCCTCACAATGTTTTCCTTCACCGTTTTGAGAGCAGTGGTGATGAAATAATTTACACAAAGTAAAGCGCCTGCTCGGGTTCGAACCCACGACCTACAACTCGTAAGTCGGGGCCGCAACAACCACTGCTCTAAAAAACCATGCATTACAAAGAAAACTATGAGTACAAAGTTACGTTTGAGCATTAATGTTATAAGAACCTTCATAAAGACATTATCAAGATCACTAATCCCTTACTATAAAGAACCTCTAACAAACCAAGTTATTGTTTGAGATTAAGCTTTTGTACAGCCAAAACCTAAAAGACATCATTAAATAATAGAATAACTGTTCAGATTTTCAATAAGACAAGAACTAGGTTTGTCTTACCAAAATCTTAATAGGACTTAGTACTTAAATACTCAGTTAAGGCGAGTGTAAATATTGAACGCTTAACGTAGATAAAACTCAGTTTGATAAAGATATCATTAAGAGCTATTTACACGTAAGCTTAAGATAAAGACGCTTACATTTATTGAGTACTAAGCATATAAATATAGTGTGAAAATACAGTTTAATTCAATCGCAATATAACAGGGTGAAAGTACTCATGAATATGTTTTTTTTTCTCTGGGTACAGGCTTGAAAGAACGGAATAGAAACAGTGCCCTACATTTTATCGACTTTTGCGAACAAATATATACTGAAAATGAATTGTTTCTTTTCATATTTCAGAGTTAACTCCATGTTAAATGTTTTGTATTTAAAATCATTAGTGCTTTCACCCCCTGAAAGATGAACAAAGAATTAATAGTCATTCTGTTTATTGTGGTAACACTATGGTACGCAGCTAGCCAATGTTCCTGGGTTACTTGAACCAATCTCACCAGTACCAGTTGAACCCGGTTAAAAACTAGATAAAGAAGCAATCATGTCTTAAAATAATATTAACATCACAAACACAATATATCAACCATTGCCAATAACTTAAGGGTGGTGTGAATTTTCAATCCACTATAAATAACTTATGAACCAATACGCAAGATGCGTGAACAGACAGAGACAAGAGGTTGTAAAAATAATTTAATTCAATCAGTACAAGGCGATTGTCAAAATGCAAAAATTTAATGCTGGGCAATCCCAATTATTTACATTTTATCAATCGCTATCTCAATGGTTTCGTTAATAGATCGTCACTTGTCTAGTGTCAAATGTATCCTTAAGTATTCGCAAGATGGTTCACTATCTATTTCAGAATAAAAGTTAGTATGGTACACTACAGGCAACAGTACCAACCTTTGGAACGGGAGAGGCCTATGTCCGGCAGTGGTCTGCGTTAGGCTGGGTAGAGAAAATAGAGAGGTCACTTAGGGTTAATTTCAGTATAGAGTACCTAAGGATTTGCAAAGATTTAAATTGCTAGATCTGCCTTCATCGTATTTAGTATGGCGTAATACTCGTAGTATATCCAACTCTTCTCAAAGAGTGAGCTCACACGTCATATCCAGTATGTGCTATTCTGTAAAAACCTTAAGGTGAAAATTTTGGTGAAGTGAACTTGATGTGGCTGTCACTCGCTAGCTTCCGATTGGATTTACACTTTGAGACTTTTCCAGAATAGACCATGACAGTTAAGTCTGTGTTATTGTGCGTGTCAGAGGTATCAATGACAACAGATATGCGACCATCTTCTGACGCGGTAGGGCGAATCTAGCGATTTTAATCTTTATTTATTTGTTTGTATGGGATACTTTACCATATCAAAAAGAACAGTGCCGTAGGCCAGGAGCATTTCATCTTCAAGGGGGCTAGGACACACTGTGAGCTCGTTGGAGATCATTCCAATGTCAACCGTTTATCTGTAACAAAAGGTTTTATTTAATAGCGGTCACACGCGAGCATATAAAAAAAATGTTTTATCATAATAGTGTGTTCCGCTGTGTTGGACTAATCAATGTATAGGAATGACATATCGGAACGTTAAGTCACGTGGTCAGACCAAACAAATACATGACGTTAACGATTGTAAAAATAAATTCGATATGAAACTTTTGTAACTTGGCTAGGGAGGCAGAGTAAACGTTATTAATTTCGACTTGATACCTCCACGTGTTTCTGAGAAAAACTTCTTGAAAGACGGAATATCGTTTTTCTTAGATGTAGGTACAAATTTAAGATAGTCTAAAAGCAATGATTCCGAGTATGGTTGTAAGAAAAAATATTTCATATTGCTTGTAGGTAAAATTGGGTACTGCTTCTCTCTCTTTAAGCTATCCAATTTGTATGATATCTCTGTGATGACTAACTTATTCATACAGTAGCAATGTCTTATATTTAAGTACTCAATTTTCAGATGAAAGCATTGTTTGCTGTCAGACGCTTGTCTGAAAGCCACTTAGAAGATAAAGAGAATAATTTTCTTCCTCAATGTGTATTGTATAATGATGAATTCTTGGAAGACTGTGAAGAATATTGTTACAGCTTTCTTAGAGAATTCCTGTGATTCGAGACGACCAAGTTTGGTCAATTTCACGATCAGTAGGTTGTACTATTCTCAATCCAAATTTTTATACATATAAAAGTCGGCTTAGTTACACCATTTATGACTCGAAAACGGCTGGACCAATTAACATAATTTTAATTGGTTTGATTTATTTCCGTCCCGAATAACAGAATAACTATTCATTCGTTTTCCCACACGTTTTTCGAACACAGGCCCATGTCTGATATATAACAGAATACAGAGAAGATTTAAAAACTAAAAAAATAAAAATGTTTGGTAGGGTAGGTACGTAGAGTAGGGTAGGTAGGTAGAGTAGGTTAGGTAGGGTAGGTAGGTAGGTAGGTATTCCCGGTGGTGACTAGCGGGCGACAGGCGCGGGGGCGCCTGTCGTCTGCATTGCACTAGTCACCACCCTCGACGGGCGGGAATGGCCGAGCACGTGGTCATTCCCGGGCCCCTCCACTAAGGGAGGGGCGAGAAGGCCCCGCTGTAAAGGCGGGCGGTCGTCGGCGGAGGACTGGGCGTAAAGGCTGTGCCAGTTTCCCAGTCCTCCTCCAAACAGACGATGCGGGAGTGCCGCTGGGTTATTTTAGTGGGTATACCGGAACATTCCGGGGAGTCCCACATAGCCCGTCCCCATTCCCCCAAGGGACGGGTATGCGTAATGCATTTTTTCCCAGCGTGACCAAAAAAAAATAAAAAAAAAATAAGGTAGGTAGGTATGGTAGGGAAATAGCCAGTTGACGGGAGTGAAGCCGCGGGCACAATTAGTAATACTATAAAACTAGAACAAGGATATAGTTTAAGATTTATCATATATCGAAAATAATAATTATTATTTTGTAACATATTATCACGCCTGTACTCCCCGAAAGATTAGGCAGGTGCACCTATAAATTCATCCACATTTCAC
Organism: Orthosia gothica; assembly: GCA_949775005.1. Classification (NCBI taxonomy): domain Eukaryota; kingdom Metazoa; phylum Arthropoda; class Insecta; order Lepidoptera; family Noctuidae; genus Orthosia; species Orthosia gothica. Next base: position 5,094,434 of record OX459045.1, read on the forward strand.
AAACATGTTTATTTCATACTAGCGGACGCCTCGCGGTTTCACCCGCGTAGTTCCCGTTCCCGTAGGAATACAGGGATAAAAAGTAGCCTATGTCACCCGGGCATAATGTAGCTTCCCAACGGTGAAATAATTTTTGAAATCGGTTCAGTAGTTTCGAAGCCTATTCGGTACAAACAAACACACAAACAAACAAACAAAAAAATCTTTCCTCTTTATAATATTGGTATGGTAAAGACAACAACCATGCACAAATATGTCAAATTTAAATTATTATTTCACAACTATATCAATATTTTTAATGTATAAATAAGTTGGTATTATTAAAAAGAAAACCAATAGCTGATATTAAAAAGCATCTTCAAAGACTGGAGTTCGGAAGTATTGGGTTAATAAATTAAAGAGTGCTACAAACGTAACGATTATGCTTTGTAAGGTTGCATTTTTAAAATTTATCGGGCTATAACCGTTTTACTTTTGTTTTTTTACCTTTTATTTTTTGCTCCAGCGAATAGTTTTATTTTATTTTCCTAGAACAAAACAAATTGCCGATTCATTACATAAACACTTGACAAAGGTATTAGGAAATAAATATAAGTTTCTCCTGGTATCATGTTCTACCTGGGACAAACGATCCAGTTGGGTAGGGCCAACTTCGAGAAGGAGGTCAACCGTCGAATCCGACTCGGCTGGGCAGCGTTCGGAAAATTGCGCGGTGTCTTCTCGTCCAACTTACCACAGTGTCTCAAGACGAAGGTCTATGACCAGTGTGTGTTGCCAGTGATGACCTAAATGCCAGTGATGCTCTGAGACGTGGTCGCTCACAATGGGCCTCATCAGAAAGCTTACAGTCACGCAAAGGGCAATGGAGAGGGCTATGCTCGGAGTATCCTTGCGTGATCGAATCAGAAATGTAGAGATCCGCAAGAGAACCAGGGTTACCGACATAGCCCGAAGAATTGCCAAACTTAAGTGGCAGTGGGCAGGGCACATTGCTCGCAGAACGGATGGCCGATGGGGCAGAAAAGTTCTGGAGTGGCGACCGCGAACCGGAAGACGATGCGTTGGAAGGCCTTCCACCAGGTGGACCGATGACCTGGTGAAGGTTGCGGGGATTCGCTGGATGCGGGACGCACGGGACCGGTCAATGTGGCGACACTTGGCGGAGGCCTAAGTCCAGCAGTGGACGTCTTTCGGCTGATATGATGATGAAGTTCCCATGTCTCAATTTTTGGATTTCACGGACGTTGCCGCTAACTGAAGGTAGTTCTACTGTATTAGTTCTATAAGGCCTACTTTTATTTTCCTAGAACAAAATAAATTGCCTCATTAATTACATTAGCACTTGCCAAACGTACTAGGGTATAAAATATTTTTTTGACATCGTAATTCCTGAGGCATAATTTTCGAATTTCAATTAGACAGTGTTGCCGTGAAAAGCTAGTCACTTTATAAAACCTAATTTTATTTTCATAGAACAAAATAAATTGCCTAATTAATTACATTAGCACTTGCCAAGCGTACTAGGCTATAATTTTTTTTTGTCATAGTAATTCCTGTGGTATAATTATTATATTCAAATTTCAAGTGGACAATGTTGCCTTCAAAAGCTAATAATTTTATAAAGAATAGATTAGAATCAAATCAAATCAAATCAAATCAAATATATTTATTGGAACAAGAAACGGTTTACAAAAGTTTGAGTTCATTAACAGCCGCATTAGTATGGAGTACTGTGTCGCGGCCATTAGCGCCCACCGCCAAGAAGGGAGACGACAGCGTTCCAGGTATACACATTAATAAGAAGAAAAAAAAAAAAACAACAAAATATAAATGTATGTAAGATTTTGTGGCATAACAATATCAAAAATATGCAAACTAGGTACTTGGAATATACCAACAAAATATACAAAACATAAAAAACATAGAATAGAATACTCTTTTTTATGTACACCATATAAGTTACACAAAGTATAGACGAAGAAAACATTACACTGGGTGACACAATGGGCGGCCATATTGCTAAAAGCGATCTTTTCAAGACAACCTTTGGATGGATTTTAAAAATGAAATGAAATACAGTACTTTAGGTAGTCTTTGGTGTACTATTTATATATAAAATAAATACATATATATTTATTATATATACAAATATATACAGTAATAAGTATTGAACAAAAACATAGAAATAAAAAAAAAACAACTATTAAAGAAAGAGGTAGTGGTTGTTTTTTGGGTTTTATTTATTAGGGTTCCGTACCCAAAGGGTAAAAACGGGACCCTATTACTGAGACTTCGCGGTCCGTCTGTCTGTCTGTCTGTCACCAGGCTGTATCTCATGAACCGTAATAGCTAGACAGTTGAAATTTTCATAGATGATGTATTTCTGTTGCCGCTATAACAACAAATACTAAAAACATAATAAAATAAATATTTAAGTGGGGCTCCCATACAACAAACGTGATTTTTGTGCCGTTTTTTTGTAATAATGGTACGGAACCCTTCGTACGCGAGTCTGACTCGCACTTGGCCGGTTTTTTTTTTGTTATAGAGCCTAATTTAATTTTAGTGGAACAAAATAAATTCCACCAACAACCCGCATCGAGCAAAAAGAGGGCTTTGCCCCCGTAGTGGGACCGTAACTGGCTAGTATTATTAAATAAATTGCCTCATTCATTTAATTAGCAATTGTCAAAAAGGCAATAATATTAAATCACTAGGTTTACAGGGTGAGGACAATAACTTGGTCCGCTCGGCGCCTAGAGCTAATCATTTAATAATAAGATATCGATTCCATCACAGATCGATGTTCCGACCTACTGACCAGTGTCGTACCTGGAAACAATTTACTATGCGAAGGCAATTGAAAGAAAATATAAGGGTTTAGCGAGTATTATTGTTTGTTCTGACTACTTGAGTAAAAAGTGCTGCCCGGAATTATTATATTTGGGGCTTACTTTTATTGCGGGTATAATAATATTGAGATATACCCGAGTAATTCAACAACAAAAAAATCAACTGACCCATAATTTTTTTTTCAGGACGTCGTCAGTGTTGGTCCCGTGATTATAAGTTGCTTTTAATTATAAGTGAAATAAACCCTTTTCATAAATTGTATTTTTTAAGTTTCACTCTGTATGTAAGGAATAATCGAAAAGTTAAGCATTTCCTGTCAACATGACTCATAAATATGTATGTATTTTAGTTATATATTCATCATCATCATCCTTTGAGCCGAAAAATTCAACGGTCCCGTGCGTCCTGACTCCAGCGGAACCCTGCAACCTTCACCAGGTCCATCTGGGAGGACTTCCAACGCAACATTTTTCGGTTCGCGATCGCTACTCCAGAACTTTTCTGCACCATCGGCCATCCGTTCTGCGAGCAATGTGCTCTGCCCACTGCCACTTAAGTTTGGCAATTCTTCGGGCTATGCCGCGAACCCTGGTTCCCTTGCGGATCTCTTCAATTATATTTATATAGTATGTATTATGTTTATGCATTGTGTGCTGTACACATATTTGCGTAGTCTATTTAGTTAGTAAGAATTGAAATTTTCGAGTGTTTTTGAGTTTTTGTTGTGCGCATTTGTTAACTTTCCTAACTGTGTTAATGTCTCTATAATACTGAGGTTTGCTGTCAGAGAACCCAATTATTGGTTAAGCTCGCCTTTGTACATAAGTTGTCCTAGTGTATTTGTATGTTTGTTTTGTGTACAATAAAGAATATGAACATGAATAAGGTTCCTGTCCTAACTTCTTACTCAAACTTCTTTTTGGATTAAGCAAAGATGCTAGTAAGTATGTTATAGTATTTACCGAAATAACCTACTTACTCGCCTGATTTATCTGTGCCCACAGCACGAAATCGTCACTGGCCGGCAAATTCAAATTGGCAACTCAATTATAAAATGTTAAAATTTAGAAAAGCACTGTTTGTTATTTTTTTCTGCTACTTAAGATATTTACTTAATTCTAAGCGATTGGTTTAGGTTAAACTACTAAAGTCTTCTCAAAAAATAAACAATGTTAACAACAGCAAAATAAAGTTATTTCCATCCTGAAAACGATTCTAAAACGAGCCACTTAGTTTGTATTTCCTTCAGAAATTCAATTTAAATGACGGGAATACATCAGCTGGTTTCATAAATCCGAGAATTTTATATTTAATTTCTTTTCAGACTTGCTGCGGTGTTTACGACGTATTATTTGCTATCGTAGATCTACGTTAAACCATCATATCTTTATATATAATCTTCTTTAAATATAAAACAAAGTCGTGTTAGTTATACCATTTATAACTCGAGAACTTCTGGATCGATTTTCATGATCTTTGATTTGTTGGATTTATCTCCGTCCCGAATAACAGAATAACTATTAAAACATCGGAAATAATAACGAAAAACAAAAATATGAATAAAATTCATTTTCCCATACATTTTGCAAACACAGTGCAACCTCTGATACATGATGAAAACAAAACATGGACCAATATGAACATTGCGTTGTATACATGCCAGTAAATGGCATTACCGGATTGTCGATAATTCTGAAATTTAAAACAAAGTCGGGTTAATTACACCATTTGCCCATACATTTGTTTGAGTTGGAACGAAGTTCGCCGGGACAGCTTGTATTCTGTGCTCGAAGGTTGATCTTTTCCACGTTCATATGTATGACCTTTTAGCTGACATTACTCGTGAATTAAGAGAGTTCTATGAGATGAGAAACCTCCTATAAGTTAGGTGAGTTACCTTTGATCTTAAAAGATTTTGATAAGAATAATTTTTTAGTGTGTTTATGCTTTGAAAAAAGCGATTGTGGAAAATTTCGTGGAAGACTCCCACACAGCTTAGGCTGAAGAGATCAAAGAGAGGTCGTGAATCTATCTAAACTGTTTCTGGAAAAACGTGTTTTCTAATGCCTACTAAAAAGGTGATGGTTAGGACAGTAGTAAACATCTTCTGGCTGAAATGATCTTATTTGTATTCTTAAATAGCTTTTGCTCGCGGCTTTAGCCGTGTTATTAGTGTTTTATCTTCCCAAGGAAACACACTATTGGAATTAACATCCCTATGTCCTTCCTTGGATCTCAAACTATCACCACACAAAATTTTATCTAAATCGGTTCAGCTCTTTTAGTCGTAAAAAGTTAAAAAAACAAACAAATAAACAGAGTTACTCTCGCAGTTGATATAATTAAATTTGGATTATACACAAAACGCAAATTTTCATTAGGACATCCTACACATGTGTCATCTATCCAGAATTGGGTTCTCTAATTTGCACGTACAAAAAAAATCAAGAATAAAACAAGTGTTAAATAATACTTTAATATAAATATTTGAATTGCATATTGAAGTGAAACACGATCTTGCTAGATAATGACTACTTTATTTTCAATGTAAGGTATGACAAAAAATCCTACAATATTTAGTTACCCACATTGCACAATAATATTAAATATACTAACCCTCTTACAAATAAACACAGAATAAAGTTATACCAGGTTTAAACCTATGAAAATGTATGGTTATTCCTTTGTTATTCCTGGTATAATTTTATACCGCGTTTATTAGTAAGAGGGTTAATGTTCACTTTTTGAAGAAAAATAATAATTTAAGAAAATTCCCGCCACCAATAATAACATAAAGATGTGTGCTGTCACCATGAAGTAAAACACGATCTTGCTAGATAATGATTACTTTATTTTCAATGTACAACAAAACCTAAAATATGCAGTTACCCACATTACACAATAATTTTAACTATACTACACACATAACATCGCGTTATACGCTTAACTATACCAATATTATAAAGAGGAAGATTTTTTGTTTGTTTGTTTGTTTGTACCGAATTGGCTCTGAAACTACTGGACCGATTTGAAAAATTCTTTCACCAATAGAAAGCTACATTATTCCTGAGTAACATAGGCTATTTTTAATCCCGAAAATGAGTCCTGTGGGGTGGCCCACGGGAGCGAAGCCGCGGGCAACAGCTAGTCCTTAATAATCGATCAAATAAATATTGCTACAATGAATATTTACTATACGAAATTAAACAAAAATCTCATCCAGTGGCACGTGTAACTGAGTGAAATGGATTATTTGATTGAGTTGCCAATAGTTAGTTTGGTTACACATTTTTTCCTTAGGACGCAACTTTTGAATCATAATAAAATATTTTTATTGACACCGAAAAAAAGTTATACATTTCCATTTGAAACCCTGACTCCTATGCTAGGTGAGACCTGTGTCGGGAGTCAGTGTCATCTCCCGTTTGAATCAGTTTTATTTAATCTACGAATGCGGACTTCAAATGAAACTGAATAAAAAAAAACGTTGTGCGTGAGCTGTTTCTTAAAAAACCGGCCAAGTGCGAGTCGGACTCGCGCACGAAGGGTTCCGTACTTGGCAAATTGCAGTTTACGATTTATGACGTATTAAAAAAAAACTACCTACTAGATCTCGTTCAAACCAATTTTCAGTGGTAGTTTACATGGTAATGTAGATCATATATTTTTTTTAGTTTTATCATTCTCTTATTTTAGAAGTTACAGGGGGGGGGGGGGGGCACACATTTTACCACCTTGGATGTGTCTCTCGCGCAAAATATTCAGTTTAGAAAAAAAATATATTAGAAACCTCAATATCATTTTTGAAGACCTATCCATAGATACCCCACACGTATGGCTTTGATGGAAAAAAAAAAAATAGTTTTAGTTTCAAGTATGGGGACCCCCAAAATTTATGGTCTTTTTTCTATTTTTAAGTGAAAATCTTAATGCGGTTCACAGAATACATCTATTCACCAAGTTTCAACAGCATAGATCTTATAGTTTCGGAAAAAAGTGGCTGTGACATACGGACGGACAGACAGACAGACAGACATGACGAATCTATAAGGGTTCCGTTTTTTGCCAATTGGCTACGGAACCCTAAAAATGGGTAAGAAAGTAAGAAGAGCCAAATGGTTTAGCACTGTAGGATAAAGGATCTTTTCTTGCTACCTTGCTTACCTTATCTTGTAAGGCTCGGTAATTCTCGAGGACAATCATGCTGGGTGCCGGTTTCTATTTATTTCCGCATAGGGAGCCACTTTCTAACTGGACCAGTTACACCCATAGAGAAAACTTTACCGATCGGTGGGGTCACTTTTTACATTCTACTGGGTGCACCTTTATTCACGGTCCCACGGTGGGTGACACTCTCTACATGATCCCAGGCTTGGCACCACTTTCAACATTGGTAAGCGGTTGGTGCCTTCAATGCTCGGCTAAGTGCCTAGCGAAAATCTAACAGTGCAGTGGTAGTGTTAGTGAAAACGAACAGCACAACACAAATAGCAGGTAAACACCCAGGTTACCTTCTAAAATAATCATATTTATGTATATCAGAATACACGCAACGCTATAAGTTCAATTATTGGGACTACCAAAACAAAACAACTATCAGTACACTATCTCTTAGTAAAATCTAAAGCTGTACTATCAAAAGTAAAAATAAATGCAGACAATACCAAAGGTCGTTCCAAGGATTGCCTCACTGAGCATTGTCACCGCTTATAATATCAACCTGTAACTGTCTCACACAGAAACATGCGTCCCTTATGAACGATCTGGGGTCTGCGATAAAAACTACACTTAGCTGCAAATAACGGTTGGTAGCACTATTGTTCTAGTCATGAAACATATTCAGTAACATAACATCACAATTATCTCACCCGTGTTCTTCTGAGGGGTAGCAGATTTTTAGAGTAACGGAGATCATCTTAGTGCTCGTACACGTAGGAGTCCGTTTTATAGGACCACTTTCTCGTATACGTTTTCATTCGGCGCTGACGTATGTAGTTGTATGAGCGACTTCACACACACATGACAGTATTCCAGCGCCAGTAAAAAAAATACCGATCCAGCAAAATATACAGCTGTCCATTTTACAGGACCGCTTTATCTTATACCTACGTTTTTATTCGGCAATGGCGTAGGTATTTCTATGAACGAGTACACACACACGACAGTATTAAAATACTGATCCGTTTTGTCGAATCAAAGCCACGTGGGGCGTGCCATTAACCCCAGTAGCGACGGACCCGTTAAAGCGGTACTGTAAATGTGGTGTGAACATTACTCCCAGTAGCGTCGTATTCTGTAAATAAGGATGCTCCGTGTAAACGAGCCCTTATCGGAGACGAATTTAGAGGAGGACGTGTAGACTAATACAATAGCGCATATATAACAAAGGGACAGGAGGTAATATATAAGGTTTACAATTTTTTTATCAAAAACGTGGCAAACAGTAATACACAGAAACAGTTTTACGTCTTTTTAACCTTCTGGGCGGTATTTGTCGGTCGCAAATTAAACCATCTCCACTAAATAGTAGGTAATTGATCCATAGTTATAAATTTGCCAGTCCGCAACTTAGGATAATAATATGATACTTAAGGCGGTACCCCGAGCAAAACGCCGCGCAAGCCGTTTTTTGTGCTGTTTTTAGGAGCTATCTACTCGTTATTTAAAAAGAAATATCAATTAATAAAAATACATTAAATTCCTACATAATATTGATTTCAAAATGGTAGATTTAGTATTTTTTTTAAATGTTGTATATGTCGGAAACACACTGTATCACATATACATGCACTGTATTTACACAAGTCGTCTTATTCTCATGCGAGTTCCACTGACAGTATGAAACTGGCTAAGTTTCTTTTAGCATCATAACGTAAATAGAAATTTATTTTAAATTTTAGCCACTTTATACCAAGAAAAACAATAGGTATTGTGGCTAAACTTCACAAGGCATTAGATAGGTACTAATTATTTTCAGAATACTCAAGTTTATACTTCCCTGTACATCTGTACACCACAGTTGTTTGCCCAGTAGGTATCGAGTCAGGATTGGGCATCGATGTCATCATTAACATTATCTGCAACCCGACTTTGCATATTGTCTAGGATAGGCCACACTATACGGTTGAATTCGGGCAACATAATATTCCTGTCTCCGCTCTCCGGTAGCCGACGAGTTGCGAAACGTCTCTCTATGTAGGTAGGTACTTCCATGCAAATTTTTGCGCATCAAAGAGAGTGCGCCAGCCATTACTCGTCTCATTTGATCTAGCATCGCCTTGTGCGTGCATTGGTTCATACTTCTGATGTCGGAAACACGAGGGCTTCCTTCCATATACCCTCGTACTTGTGGGCTTATCGTGGGTTATGCATGCACGAGGCAGGTAACTTATGCCGTTTTAGAGATAATCCTTGATCCAACAATGAAGCAGTGGATTCGGCCACCAATAGTTTCGCTTTCTCTCAACAAAACCACACTTTGTCCAGTTTATACACGCCTCTTTAGAATTCCTCCAAACTCTTTTTCAAACACCAAACGCGTGTCCGCGCGTTTTCTTTTCAACTCTAGCTCCACAATGGCGGGGACCCCACACAGATCGCCAAGTATGGCGCTCGCCGCTTCATTATTGGCTCAAGCACACATCCGACAAAACCACCGCTTTGAACATCCAATCGAATTCAAGTATTTTGACATAAGGGAAATGAAGTGTTATCAATCGAATAAAATCTAATTGAAATTTGAATCAGAAGCTAAATGTTGCCAATTAAATAAAACTGAATTAATAAGTTTACAAGCGACTATTATTTCCCAACTATTAATCATTTACCTTCCTCCGATACGGCCATCTTGACATTCAAACGGTCCCACGTTTGATGTAGAGCGATGAACAACATCGTTACTCAATTGTGATAAAAAAACAAAAACCAAGAGAACAAAAAAAAAAAATTAAGCACCTAATAGGTTAAGTTCGGCCGCTCCTGACCAAATAAAAAAAAATTACGTTGTCGTGACATCTTCCACGTGAAACCTTCAATCAACACCTTATATTACCAGCCTACAACAAAAATCAAGTACTTCTTTACTCATGAAAACATAATTCTCATAGCTTTCACACTGTTCATTTGTTTTCTCCATGTAGATCTAGGTCTCCACACCGTACACCGTACACAACCATCGTCGTACTCTCGAAACATATACCTCACCGTTTAGACAACCATATTAACACTAACACATTCTAAACGGTTACCGAAGCACCAGAGGTACCAGGTTCCCAACAGACGTCAAGTCGGTCTCGAAGCACTAAGTGTGCCTGAAACCACTCAAACGCCCAACACAACATACCATGCCACATACATCAAACAACGGGTCACCGAGGCCCCAGAGGGACCAGGCTCCCCCAGACACACAACAGGTTACCAAAGCCCCAGAGAGACTAGGCTCCCCCCAGACAACAGGTCACCAAAGCCCCAGAGGGACCAGGCTCCCCCAGACAACCGGTCCTCTCGAAGCAACAAGACTGCCAGATACCCATGCCACATACATTAAACAACAGGTCACCGAAGCCCCAGAGGGACTAGGCTCCCCCCCATACATATCCAGCAATGTTTCTTGGTCCCACAGCAATTGCTGTGCCTCCTGATGGTCAACCCTGTAACCATCCTGCAACCATAGTCATCCTGACCAGGCCTCGTAACCCATCTCGGTTACAGCAGTCATGTTTTGACCACTCACCAGCCCACTTTAGGCTACAGCAGTCATCTCTGACCACTCACCAGCCTATCTTAGGCTACAGCAGTCATCTCTGACCACTCACCAGCCCATCAAAGGCTACAGCAGTCATCTCTGACCACTCACCAGCCTATCTTAGGCTACAGCAGTCATCTCTGACCACTCACCAGCCTATCAAAGGCTACAGCAGTCACCGCAGTGACTACTCTTCACCGCACAGTCAGTCCTTTGACCATGCACACGACCTCACCATTGCTAGATTGATTTGAATCAGTCTTCAACATATTACATTCAGTTACGTCAATGGGTACTTAATCTTTCAGATTTTCTCAAACTCATCATGAACCAAACAAAGCCTTTAATTCAACACATAATTGCCACCATTCAGAATTCCATTTCACTTCCAAACAGCACCTTTAAACCAAAATGAAATTTGTTATTTCAATCTTTACTCTCAGTATCAATCTTTATTACGAATACAACGGCAACCTCACATTCAGGATTTCATACACAGCCAAAAGCATACTCAAGAACTCTATTCTATGTTCATGATTTCATACACAGCCAAAAGCATACTCAAGAACTCTATTCTATGTTCATGATTTCATACCAAACTCTCAGTACGATAGGTATAATAACTTACAACACCAAACATTACCAACTTTGCAAACTAAAAATTAAATCATGCACCGCACATCACCGACTTTACATCTGTGTTAACATTATCTTATCCAACTTGAATGAAATAACACAAAATAACGTTAGGTATGTTCAAAATGACCAGCACAGACTATTCAACAAGTTAGCACAGCCATTACTGACAGTATACTTTAAATTCCAAACTTATTATTCAAGTTAGGTAGGTACTAGACTTCCTACATGACACCACACAATTCACAAATACAAACCTTCATTTTAAAGAGATGCTACGATTATTAAAAATTTTGAACAATGTTCAAGATTACCGAGGCCAAGCATCGTTGAACAACACAGAACAAGGAAACCATTCCTAGTTTCCTCCAAAAAAAAAAACAAAAACCCATGTACCAAGTACATCAAATAGAACCCAAGTATCCCATCCGTGGTCTACAATTCACAATAACTTAGCAAATACATTCGCTACACAGAATGCACTTTCAACTTAAACGCCGAATAAACTCTTGACTCCGTCATCTCTCTGACCCACGAAACTGAGAAACCGTTCTATGTGAATTAAAATGTTGCCAATTGAACATCTATCTCATCCTCAGCCACAACTTGGAACAGTTATTGGCTCTCGAGCATCTCATAATACCTGAACACGTCTTCTCGACACCATCTAAATGTCTAGTTGCACTTGTCATTCACCATAGTCAATTTAAATCATTTTTATTTGTAGGTACCATTAGAATGACATGTTATCAGTTGGTTAGTTCTCTACAATGCGATATATAACAACTTCAGACATTAACTTTACCTTTATTCAACCGTTGGTAGCAACAAAACTAAACGCCAACTGTCTAGGCTATAGTAACGTTAATCCTCGTGATGTTTGCAGGTTGTAAGATTGCAAATCGAGTCGAACAACAAACTATTTCACTAAACTTTAACACTGGTTTGAAAATAATCTTGATTACATAGCTCTTAACTGAAAGTTATTGCATGTCTTTGCAACAATGCAAAAGTTAAAAGTCTAATCCTCACAGTGACTCACACATTGTAACGATTTATTAATAATCTAGTCTTTATCTAGTAACTTTTAAGTTAAAAATCATATCAAAGTTATTTGTTTTGTATCATCAAACTTTTTCGAATGTTGACACTTACTTGTCAATGTCTTTATGTCTTAAAGAGATGAGAAAGGGATGACGTTCTGTTATCGATTAATTGACGAATCAATTTTAAGGACAAAAATTAAATAAACGTTTTTTCAATCGATATCCAGTACTGAATCTATCCAGTACTGAATCGATCCAGCGAATCAATATTTCACCTTAGAAAATCGAGATAAGATTTTTCTGTTTTGATATGAACCAAAATATCATTTTAAAAATAATTGAATGTTTAACACAAACATAAGTGAACTCAACGTAAACAAAATAAATATTGTTCCCTTATACCTGATACTTTAATTTAGTTGTGAAAACAACCCCAATCGGTCAAAGATACTAAAGATCGACTATTATTATGATTTTTCTTTTTGCGTTCCGTAACTGGATTCAAACTTGTATTGAAAATACCAATGCGAACAGTTAGAAAGTATGTTGTTTCCAAGGAATAGCATATTCACAAATTCCCTTTGAGATCAAATCAACAACAAACTCAGTGGTAGTAATATTTACGGTAAATCTGAAGTGACACCTATTAATAAAAAATGCATGGCTAAAATTCCTAGTGTTCAAACATATAAAAAAAACGGATTGCTAATATCTTTACTTCTCGATTGTCAGTAAACTAACAACCTATTTATTATCTGTGTTTATGCTTGTGACAGCACTAGTGGTCACAAAACTGTGTATTATTGTTCTAACAGCATAATAATGTAATGAAATCTCATATTTTTTTTTTTGCGTTTCGTCCCCACGTTCCAATGCTCCGAGTACATTAGAAACATAAAATTGTGAAAATCGTTTTGTTGTTTATTTTGTTGGTGAATAAAAAAGATTAAATACTTGATGAAACAAAATATTTCAAAGCTCGAACAAAGCAAGGATATCAATAGATGGCGTGACATGGACTGACTTCTCATTCTGTCTATGTAAAAATGAATTGTTCATTTTTTAATTGATCATAAAAAAATTCATGCACCTATTCAATAAGTTATTTCAAGCAGCATAGTACGGCTAATGGGGTCCCGAATCTAATTTCGATGATTATTGAAAGAAACATACAGTATCAACACCATTACACAGATAGCGCTGTTTGAATATTTTTTTTACTCTTTTTATGTAACTTACATGACACATTTCCATGAAACAAAATAATGCAATAGTTATAGATTGCAATTAATGCAAGAATTGTAAAACTTAAACTTAAACTGGTAAATCCAAACCCAATACATACTTCGGCTGCCACAAAAATGCACAGCTGCACAGATTGTTGAATGCAGATCAATCTAAGTAACATACCTTAAGCCTGTACTCCCGGATGGGTCAGGCAGCAGTGCCGACCATGCACACATGCACAAGTCCAGACTCCTAGATGCTACCAGAAAATATTAAATGGATTGATCACCGCAGTGGCATGTATAACACCACTAAATTTCCTCTTTCATAGCGCTGTAGGCTGCGGGTTATGTGTTGCCTTTTGAAATGGAACCTGAGCTCCGCACTTGTATCACCACACACAGCTGGTCACAACAGGTCTTGTGGTATCCACAGCAGCCATGTTGAAGGGCTCAGACGTCCATGCTATTTGTTGCATATTGTACGAATGCCTGAAAAATTCATGTCTATGAGCAAGTTTTCACACAAGCGTAATGTTTTGTTGAATCAAGTTGTAGCTTAAGGATGTTTGCTCTCTTGCACTGTATTTACACAAGTCGTCTTATTCTCATGCGAGTTCCACTGACAGTATGAAACTGGCTAAGTTTCTTTTAGCATCATAACGAAAATAGAAATTTATTTTAAATTTTAGCCACTTTATACCAAGAAAAACAATAGGTATTGTGGCTAAACTTCACAAGGCATTAGATAGGTACTAATTATTTTCAGAATACTCAAGTTTATACTTCCCTGTACATCTGTACACCACAGTTGTTTGCCCAGTAGGTATCGAGTCAGGATTGGGCATCGATGTCATCATTAACATTATCTGCAACCCGACTTTGCATATTGTCTAGGATAGGCCACACTATACGGTTGAATTCGGGCAACATAATATTCCTGTCTCCGCTCTCCGGTAGCCGACGAGTTGCGAAACGTCTCTCTATGTAGGTAGGTACTTCCATGCAAATTTTTGCGCATCAAAGAGAGTGCGCCAGCCATTACTCGTCTCATTTGATCTAGCATCGCCTTGTGCGTGCATTGGTTCATACTTCTGATGTCGGAAACACGAGGGCTTCCTTCCATATACCCTCGTACTTGTGGGCTTATCGTGGGTTATGCATGCACGAGGCAGGTAACTTATGCCGTTTTAGAGATAATCCTTGATCCAACAATGAAGCAGTGGATTCGGCCACCAATAGTTTCGCTTTCTCTCAACAAAACCACACTTTGTCCAGTTTATACACGCCTCTTTAGAATTCCTCCAAACTCTTTTTCAAACACCAAACGCGTGTCCGCGCGTTTTCTTTTCAACTCTAGCTCCACAATGGCGGGGACCCCACACAGATCGCCAAGTATGGCGCTCGCCGCATCATTATTGGCTCAAGCACACATCCGACAAAACCACCGCTTTGAACATCCAATCGAATTCAAGTATTTTGACATAAGGGAAATGAAGTGTTGTCAATCGAATAAAATCTAATTGAAATTTGAATCAGAAGCTAAATGTTGCCAATTAAATAAAACTGAATTAATAAGTTTACAAGCGACTATTATTTCCCAACTATTAATCATTTACCTTCCTCCGATATATATATTTCACTAACCTCCTTCCAAAAAAACATAAAACATGAGAAATAATTATTGATATTATGCATCTCCTCGTAAAGTGTTCATTAATTATTTTTTGTACTAACACTAATAGATAGACAGTTTAATAACGAACATTTTTGTAGTTTTTTTTTTTTCAAAATACCAAAATTCGATTTTATAAAGATTTTATTCTAAAATCTGGGCGTATAAAATACTGTAATTCATGCGCCACTAGTGCCGCTAGACCAATAGGAATGCTCATATCTCATGCCGATTTTTTGGTGAGTTATATCTCCATCATATTAAAGAGTCATCGTTTAGGTCGAGCCGATTTTCTATAGGTATTAGACCTTTTGTTAAGGTTCACTTAAATCATGCGGACGTAGTCGTGGAGAAACAATTTTCTGCGAATGTTTTATTTTTTGGAGACAGCGGAGAAGTTCCTATATAACCCTAATGTAGAGTACCCTCACATTTTTTCCAAGACAGTTATGTCAAGTAATTGTCTACTTCCTTATTGCCTTGTTCCTGTTTTATATTCCCGGAGTAACACCTAAAAACAGGGTTAACGTCCGCACTTTCACTGAACCGAAAAACAAAATTTACTCTGTAGGTTTGTTAACTAGGTAATTTTACAACGAAATTAAATTGGATAGACAGGAAAATTCTATAACGATTTCACTGCTGGAAATTTAGTCAATTAATATTTAGGCTGTAAGTTAATTATTTATGTTAATTTATTTAAATAGAACCGCTATTTTAAAGGGTCAATGGCTTCGCTGAGGAAAAGACATTGACAAAAGATTGCTGCGTGGGATGATAACAAGACTCTAGACAAACTGCCGTTCTATCAGTGAAGGCGATGGTTGAAATGCCAAGATATAGTAGTTTTACATTCTCATAAAGAAGGTTGAAAACGTAGATATACTTTTTTATAAATACTGCATGTTCAAAAACTAATTTAAAAAATAACCTTAGCAATATCAGTATATTCAATATTGGTTCATTTAGGTTGAAGAGGGCACAGCCTCTTGGCGTGCGCCTATGGCGTTTTTTAGCGTCACGTTGTTGAGGCAGTAATTGCACCGTCAACGACTATGCTTAGCTACTTAACTACGTCTAGCGCCTAACTGTGTCAGTTCCTGAGGTATGGGAGCGGTACGGGAGTGTTTACGAAACGTCAAACGACGCGTAACTTAAGGTGGGCGTCAGGCTTGCTGTCGTCAACACGTGTTAATTGGACAGGTCGCTTCAAGTAAAACGCCCACGGTATTCGCAACCAAAGATGAGTCCTCCAATAAGGTCTCAAACTAAACAAGTTGTTTATAAAGTGTACGAACATTTTAAAACAAAAAAAATCGATTCCAATTCTGCTGTGTTTAAAGATGACATGATGACATCCGGAATTAAAAAATTAAAAATAATTAAATTTACTATTCATTTTTTAGTACTTAGCTTGAAGAAAACTGCGAGACTCGATTCCTGAACTACCTATTTATAATATTTAACTAGAAATTTGTACCCTTGGTAGGCGAGTACGACTCGCACTTGTCCGGTTTTTTTGTTTTTATTGTCACAAGCCGAAATATTAATCACTTAGGTACACGCTTGTAAATATCATAAGCATATCGTAAGAGATATCTGCATTAAAATGTATCACGTGTATAGAGAGACAGTAAGGAAACGTCATGTCACGTCACTTGTCACCCCTCCCGTACCGCTCACATACCTCAGGAACTGACACAGTTAGGCGCTAGATTGTATACAACATTTAAGACTTTGACATTCAGCTAAGATTGGGCTTTTTCGATTTTTATAAAAAAAAACAATCTCACTCGATATAGAAGACCACTGTATCTAACAGAAATTGACAGTCAAACTATCAAAATAATGACAACCGTTTGTTTTGAATTCCGTGAATTGTTAGATATTTTTGTATGTCGTCTTTATGTAAAGGATAGTATGAAAATGGCATCTTTAAGTAAGAAAATACGCTCCAAAAAGCTTTTGTATTTATTGTTAAGCTAGATTTCAACGAAATATTCGAATAATCTGCTGGAAATGGAGCGCTCTGGTATGACATTTGAACGCGTGCAGTTTCAGTTTGCTACTAAGCAATTTAATAATGATTACTGCAATGTAATCTAGAGATCATAAGGCACACATCAAAATGATTTTCATTTCTGGCAGGCATTACGGTCTGGAAACTGCGCTTCAAACAAATTCAATTATCGCCTTTTCGACTATTTTCCAATCGCAATCCCGACGGTTTCGTAGATAGATTGCCTCTGGTCTAAAGCCTTTGGGATTAACAGAAGGCATGACATGGAGAAGAAAAGGTTACGATGACGTGACCTTTGCGAGGGACCTATCCTAGAAAGCAAATAAACTTATTTTCGATATCTTGTAATAATGTTATTGACTGTGAAGTTTGGGCTTAAGATGGTTTGTTATCCTTGGTATTTCAACTCTGATAAAAATATGTTCCATGGTGCTGGCTCTTTTCTCTGATATCTTGTGTTAATTTCACTAGAGCGTAACCTTTATTTATCAGTTTCATTTTTACAGTAAATAATTGTTTTATAGATAGATACTTATATTTTTATCAAATAGATAAGATAAAAGATAAGATAAAATTTATTAGGACGCCTTTCTTTAGGTACATTAAGCACAACAAGAAAATAAAATAGTAAAAATTATAGCACAGGTACACAAGAAAATACAAATATTTAGTGCATAAAAGAAACCCTAGACCCCACACTAGGGTACCCTGTGTCGTGGGATCTAGTTATTTCGTCGTTAATGACACATTATATTAAGTGCACTTGGAGGTAGTTAGTAAATATCCGGCTACAACACCAAACAATAATTAAACTTAACTTACTTAACTAATGTTAACATACAAAATTATAATAGGTATTTATTAAAAGGTTTGTGATGAGTGTAGATATGTAAGTGTGTGTATGTTTGTGTGTTTATGAGTGTGTCTAGTGTAGTGTATATGTATGCCTGAGAGGTATTAGATACGCCAAGGTGAGTCCTTGCGATGGATTTATTGTAAGGGAATCAGGAGAGCTTCAGTCTGCGCATAGTTTTGAGCTGATAACCATTTGATTACCTTAACTTTAAAAGTATGCTTTGAGCATCCTACTATGTTCAAAATCTTGTTAATCTTTTGATAAGTGAATGGACCGGTGTATCTAGGAGATCTATTAGCGAATTTAGTACGAGTAGTGGGCGTTTTCCATGTTATCTGTCTACATGATCTGGTAGATTTATTTTGGGTAATGAGAGCTTGTCGGTGAAAGCGTAGTAAGACAGACACAATATAAAGTTGTCTCACCCTAAGAACTTTACATTCTTGATACAGACTGTCAGTTGGATACCGATAGGGCCTTCCATAAGCAACCTTTAAGATACTTCTTTGAGCTCGTTCCAGTTTGATCAAGTGACTCTTCGCTGCTGCACCCCATGCCGATATACAATAGTTTAAGATGGATTGGCACAGAGCGAAGTACACACACCTGAGAGTGTTGTGGTCTGCTATATCCCTGAGTTTTTTGAATATAAACATTAGTTTACGGACCCTAGCAGTAACAGCATCTATTTGTTTAACCCAAGATAATTGGTTGTCGATCAAGACGCCAAGGTACTTGATATGATCAACTTGTTCGATCTCGACACATTGACAAGAGTCACTGCCTAGGTGATTGCAGGAATGGAGTTTAATTCGGAGTGGACTTTCGGGCTCAACACGCTTAGATATTTTAAATGCCATGTATTTTGTCTTACTGGCATTTATAGTAAGAAGGTTTTGCTGCAACCATTTCATCACTATAGCTAATCCCCACTGAGTAGCATCAACGACCCCAGCCCAACTACTACTATGGAATACAATAGCCGTGTCATCCGCAAATGTTAGGAACCTCGCATTTTCCATTCGAAGACTGCAGAGATCATTGATGTAGGCTAAGAATAGAGTTGGCCCGAGAACACTACCCTGAGGGACGCCAAAATGGATACCAGAATACTCGCTCATTGTACCATCCTTAGATTTTACTCTCTGCTGCCGGTTTGATAGGTAGGAGTGAAACCAGTTCTGTGCTAGACCCCGTATACCCATTAACGACAGCTTCTGCAAGAGTATCGGACGCGAAACTGTATCGAATGCCTTAGCCATATCTATGAACACACCAACGCATTCGTGACCAGAATCTACCCTTTCAGTGACGTGGTCAACAAGTGTTACCACTGCATCCTCTGTAGACATTTTTTGACGAAAGCCATACTGGTTATCGGATATCAGTTTCTCTTTTGCTAGATATTTTTGTAACCGGTTATTGGCCAGTTTTTCCAGTATTTTGGACACAGAAGATAACAGGGAGATAGGTCTGTAGTTAGTAACCAGAAGAGGGTCGCCAGATTTGAAGACGGGACAGACATTGGCTACTTTGAGACAGTCCGGAAAGACACCGGTTGACATGCTAAGATTATACAAGTATGAGAGTACAGGGGAAAGAGAGATTTTACATTGTTTTAAAATCGTGTTGCTGATCATGTCATTTCCTGGAGCAGAGCACACCTTTAGGTTGTCAATTATTTTAATAATTTCATCTGGGTCCGTTGGAGTAAAGAAGAAGGAGTTCCCAGAATTGCCACAGAGTCTTGTATCATCCGCCAGTTGTTTCTCAGTAACTCTAAGCTCCGACAAAATGGTGTCAGCTAGCTTTTTACCTACTGTACTAAAAAACTCATTGGCAGAATTTACCGACTCTACTGGATCATCTAGGATTTTGGTAATGTCAGCGTTAGTATTGCTATTTTTTTTCATATAGCATATTTCCTTAATACTTTGCCAAAGTTTCTTGGTATTGTCCTTGTTATTAGTCAGCAATTTTCGGTTGTATTCCTGATTAGTTTTTTTAATAACGTCGTTGCAAAAATTCCTATAATGCTTATACTTTCTTTGAGCCGTAGCATCATCCCGATTTTTTCTGGCGTTGTAGTGCAGAAGATCCCTCTTTCGGACGCATTTAAGTAAACCAGGCGTCATCCAGGGCTTACGTATCGCTTCTGAACTACGTACTTTGTCTTGGGAACTATAATCTTTAATTTTATGTGTCATCAAGTTAATGAAACGATCTGTGGCAACATTTACGTCTGATTCGTCTGTAATGCTGGACCAATCTGTCTCGCCAATACTCGTTTTTAGTGCTAGGTAATCGATTTTTGTGCAATATTTGGAAATCTTAGTTGTGACTGCCGTTCTGCTGACACCAGCGATCAACGTATCATGGTCAGAAATGTCAGAATCACAAACGACGACGCGAACTGGTGACTTAGTTTTAAGCAGCATATGGTCTAGGCAGCTAGGTCCCCTAGTTGGAAGGTTGTGACCTGACATAAAGCCACTGTACGCAATAAGATTAAGGTACTCATTAGCTCTTGAGTCAGCAGTATTCGCTTTGATATCGAGGTTTATATCACCAGTGACGATGCAAGTTTTACCTTTAGCCAAGTTCATCACCTCTTGCAATGACTCCAAGAAGTGAGAAATATTGTGAATGGATGGTGAGCGATACAAAGCAACAATACTATAGTCCGTTCCGATATCAATTAAAAGGCAGTTAGCGTCTCGAAATTTAGGTTCACGAACCTGCACAGTTAGACCACACTTGGAAAATACCACGATGCCATCATTTTGATTTAGGTAAACTTTAGAGATGTGAGAATCGTAATTGGGCAGGGTTACGGTGCTGAAACTGGGGTCAAGCCAACACTCTGTCAATATGATAACGTCCGGCAAAAAGCCCAGTCTAGATAAAAATACAGAAAAACAGTCAAAGTTCTTACGAATGCTTCTTATGTTCTGACTTAAGACAGTCAAGAAGTTACTAGGATGATCCAGCTTGATCATAATATCTTCTGGGGTGGAGACACGGAAGCAATCAACCATCGAAGAGTCATCAATATTACGTAGCAGTTCACTATCCATTATGTGGAAAAATTAAGAAGGAAGAGTAGACCAGAATTTGGTGTATCGGCTGGAATCGTAATTTATACAAGCAAATAAGAAAACAATACAGTGGTAAATAAGCAAAAAAGGAACAAAAACTCACCATGTTAGATCTGGAGATGGCAGTGATGATGTGTAGAGAACTTGTGAATGTGTAGGCGCAATGAGGAATGAGGCTGTTTGTAATGTGTGTTTTGCAGGGTTTAGTGGAAGAATTACAATAAGAATTTAACTTAGAACAAAAGGACACAAAATGTATGAAGGTTCTATATCGATTCAACAAGTAAAGGTTTGGCTGAAAACATATAAAGACTAGTCATTTATCTTGATTATCGTGGTCAAGTTTAAGCTCATGGAGATGTGCTTCTGACTTGATCCGTATATAGGGCTGGCCTTCTCGTTTGCGGAGGTAAACCTGACCATTCGATATCCAACAGTGCTCATAATGAGCATATCTAGCAACATCTCGTGCTAAGAAATGAAACCGCTTCATTTTAGCTGTGAGATGCTCTGAAATATAAATCGGGTTCCTTTCCCCACCAATCCCCAGATGAATAGTGTTCAGCCTGTTGGAAGGGTTTTTGTTATTGAAATCCCTGGTTATTCCTAGAAAGTTGCTCTTAGTGAGCGTGTCTGTGAATTCAATAATTATGGTGGATTTACTATCAGTAGATTTACTCGGAGCTCTGTACACATCGCGAACATCAGATTTCAGTATCTCACTTCCAAGAGATTTAAACAAGTTAAGAGCTTTTTCATACAGGCCCGTTTTAGTTTCCTTTTGAACTTTCGGTACATTTCTGATTTCTACAGAAGTTTTAATTGCACTTCGATCCAACCGGTCAATTTTTTCATCCAGTTTTGACAAGCAGTCGGCAAATTCCTTCCTCTCAAGTTCCATACCATGGATTTGACTTTCCAGATCACCCAGTCCTTTGCCAAGAAATTCAACGGATTTCATGATTTCGGCACTGTTTGTTTGAATGCCATTATTTTGGTGTTTCACTTCCCTAATGTGCTCCTCAACGTTATCGAGTCTAGCACACATGGCATTTACTTTTTCCAGTATTTCATCAAGCTTTGATGAGTTAGTCTCGCTGTTCGGGGAATCCATACAAAAACGCGGACGTTTGCATCTTTGGGTCACCTTCGGAGAGTGTTCCAATTCTGCCTCGTTTCGAGCAACAACCGTCAAGTCAGATTCGGTGAGAGACCTTTCTGGTTCCGGTGTCGACCGAATCATATTTTCTTTCAAAAAAACTAAAACAATTTAGACACTTCAAAACAGGACACTAATAAATGCCCAGCAGCAAAATCGCACACTAAAAAAGACCCACAGGTAGTAGTTCGTGAGAAGAATGTCGTAAGCGCCGTGGAATAAGCGGCGCTTGCGCGTTTAGTCACGATGCGCAACCAAATAAGTTCTGGCGGTAGGTCGAACAATGATTAGACAAATATCAATTTTCGACGTCGAATACCAGTTAATTAAGCACTCCAAAACACTAGTTAATGGTGCAGGTTTTCTGCAATAGATGGCTACTGACCGTACTTTGACTTTATTTGCACTTTTATCACTTGTGTAACGTAAGTTTAATATTATTTAGTGGAGCAACAACAACAGGATGCTATACGCTCGCTGGCAAGACACGATTGTATGAAATGCTATAAGCATTACAAATTCATTCATTCTAGACATTGCTGCACTCAACACTCTTGGTAAAGTTCATGACATAGTGTGGATGTCACCAGCGTGACATAATATTATTTGAACTTTATTAATATCTGTAATTTAGTGATCGAAACGCTAAGCAAAAGTGCGACGATCGTTTGATGTGTTTCTTGAATCGAACGGCGTTTTGTCATTTTTCTGTGTGAATCGTTCAAGTTCCAGTTCGTATGTATGTATATTCCTACCAACAGGAATATCGATGCGTCATTCGCTATGATCTGATCCCTTGAGTAGGTGTTCCGTTACGAGGTCACGAATCTACGCCGAGACGTCGGCATTACTCAAACCGAGAAACCATGAAATCCAATGAAAAAGAATTTATTTTCATTGGAGTACTTAATATTAGTCAATATTGTACACAAACAATAAATCCAAATACAATAGGACAGCTTATGTACAAAGTCGAGCTTAACCCAGAATTGGGATCGCTCACAGGAAACCTCAATGCCATATAAATAATCCTATAAGAATATAAAATGAAAATATATAAATAAAAATAAGATCATGCTTTCTTCGGTTTAAACTTTCGGTTTGAAATGTATTGTGTTTTATACAAAAAAAAATACTTTATTTACTAATTGATGAAGCGTAGGTAAACAATTTATTTTATTTTATTGAATCTAAAACTTTTCAGTCTTAATTCAATGAGACTTAATGTTGTAGTTGATCCTGCGTAATTGTTTAGTTAAATTGTCCTTTTAGAATTTTCTTTCAGGTCTTAATTCTCGTTCTCTGTCTATCTCTTTTCATATTTATAAGAACTCAAGAATTAACCACAAATGTATTATATTGCTTTCTACCGTTGGCTAACAGACCATTAATTACCCAATAATATTTTAAATGTCCATAAAAGGGAAACTATCTTCCCTTTTTTAGGGTTCCGTAGCCAAATGGCAAAAAACGGAACCCTTATAGATTCGTCATGTCTGTCTGTCTGTCTGTCTGTCTGTCTGTCTGTCTGTCTGTCTGTCTGTCCGTCCGTATGTCACAGCCACTTTATTCCGAAACTATAATAACTATGCTGTTGAAACTTGGTAAGAAGATGTATTCTGTGAACCGCATTAAGATTTTGATACAAAAATAAAAATAAAACAATACATTTTGGGGGTTCCCATACTTGAAACTAAAACTAAAAATATTTTTTTTCATCAGACCCATACGTGTGGGGTATCTATGGATAGGTCTTTAAAAATGATATTGAGGTTTCTAATATATTTTTTTTCTAAACTGAATAGTTTGCGCGAGAGACTCTGCCAAAGTGGGAAAATGTGTGTCCCCCCCCCTGTAACTTCTAAAATAAGAGAATGATAAAACTAAAAAAAATATATGATGTACATTACTATGTAAACTACCAGCGAAAATTGGTTTGAACCAGATCTAGCAAGTAGTTTTTTTTTAATACGTCATAAATCGTAAACCGCAATTTACCAAGTACGGAACCCTTCGTGCGCGAGTCGGACTCGCACTTGGCCGGTTTTTTTAATTATAACACTTCTAAGTAAGTTTTAAAAAATCGGGTAAAGTACACTTTATACAGTTCAGCAAGAATTTTTAATACATTATACTCTAGAGATAGATATATATATTTTCCATTTCTCCACCAGATAAAAATCATATTATATACAAATCTGTTTACTTCTTCGTAATATTTGTAACTACCCACTCTTTTACAACATGATTTTAGTAAGTTACATAATAGGTACTGAAATCCAAAACAAATGAAAACCAATAATTACCCGACTCTGTACAAACAGTTAATGCGAACAGAAATTAAATTTAAGAGCCCTTTAGGAAGGAACACGCAAGTATCAATGCGATTGCTATCATCAACTCCCATACAAGGTTTTATCTTCTCTTTGCATGCGATCCTTTTCAATGCTAAAGCCTTGTCTTTATTGTTTTAGTGCTCTTTGAATGAACAGTTATGAGTTCGATTGAACTAAGAACTAAGCTGAAGTAGATTATCTAGGTTGAATCCATTTGCCTTTGTAACCGTTCAACATCTGGTTCTAACGGGTTTTCTGATAAGTTCGTGGTTCAAGCTATATATTGTTTGATAATGCAGCTTGGGTTAAGTTCCTACTTTCAATGTTAATCGAATTTTCTCACTTACTGTGATATACACTGCTATTTAGGCAAAGGCGAAGGTCTATTTTGACTACTTAAATATAGGTACCACATTATTTAAGTAGACCTTGTATTTTCTCTTTCAACTTTATTGTACGAGGCTAAACATAAAATCCAATTACTTGTCTCTATTTATGTTACACTATGAATGTCGAAAATAATCCCAAGGGAACATATTCCTTGGATAAAAAGTTCGATGTGTGCTATTCCAGACTATAATCTATCTCGGTGCCAAATAACATCCAGATCCATTCAGTAGTTTTTGCGTGAATAAGAAACAAACACATGTACAATATCACAAACTTTTACCTTTATAATATTATTAGGATTCGTTTTCAGTGCTTTCCACGCATTAACTAATGGTTTTGATGAAATTAAGAACTTTAACTAACCACAAAGTTTGTGGGCGATGACGTACGTGTCCAGTCAGTACTAATGCACTCTTTGGAACTTTCTCAAAAGAATATTAGTGGCGCTCATTCTATTAAATAGTACTGTGTCATTCATCACTCCAGCTTTCCTCTTTCTATTAAATATGCATAGGGTAGCATACATAAATGAGAACGAAGATTCATTTAATATACGAATCAATAGGAATAATTTCGCCTCGTCAGATCAGAAACACTATTTAAGTCACGGAATAGGGCACAGTAAAACACCTTGGGGGACTCCACCAAATTCTATCTACATTACACTATTTTCTTTCTAATAATGAGAACTAATTTAGAAAACCTTCAGGTTTTCACGTTATTTGTAATGAAAAACAAAAAGGTTAAATAGTCTATATTAATATTTGTTATGAACTAGTTTCGATGTCTTTATCATAATGTTTAGTGTATCGTTTAGCCTTTAGAAGGTCATTTAAATGCGACATGTGTAGCTTTGTTATCATTGTAGCCTTGTTGTACTGAATTTAAAAGACAAACATGAAAGGTCCTCGTTTAAGTAATAAAAAGTTATACCTACTATGATACTACATAGTTACAGTTGTTCTGTCTCACGACGGTGAATTTTTCTTAGTCGTGTGTGCGATACCACAGATAATACAATACTTGCATACAGATGCCTCATCCCATACAAAGAAACCGTGCCATGTAACTAGTGTTTTTCATCTGATTATACTGATTATTTTTTGTAAATCGATCGCGTTCGGTTCCGTTCCACGGCGATAGATAGATCACCATCTAATAATCAATCGATATCGATAGATAAATCAAATAATCAGTATAATCAGTACAGTACGTTGGGACAGTTTCTTTGTATGGGATGAGGCACCACTGGCGATACTAAGCGCTCCCGAGCTTGCACACACAGAAGCAATGTGCATGTATACACACGACTTAGACCAACCCGTCACGCCGTCGTCGTGAGATAGAACACTGTAACTAGATGATATTATGTTGGCTTAATAATATGACTCAATCGTTACTGTTAGTTGATATTTTTAAACATCATGCAGGTCATTTTAAATCTCTCTGTACGTATATCTCAGATAGGATGGTAATTTTTAGTGTTGCGTTTCGTGAGTAGTTTTAAGAGAATTGTGCGTCAAAATTGTTGGTTTGAATAACAACAATTACGTACACATTTCTTCTGCATGCTTGTGAAGGCCGAAAGCTGCGAGAATCTGTTAGATGCGAAAACTACAGGAACGGTCGATGTGGACGGTCTAAATTCATAAATGGCAGTCTTTCGGCTGAAATTGTGATGATGATAATGTGTACAGGAAATGTTATAAGGCTTTTGAAAGTTTAATTTGAAATTATTCGTCTGAACAAAAACAAACCACAGCTATCATTTGTTGAAGAATTATGCCAGATACACAGAATGTCAAAATTTATAGAAACAAAAGCCCGAGACTACGTAGAGTAACTAACTACACAAGAACGAAAGGTAAATTCGTGTCACCGTACTTTCGTGCACTGGTCGAAACAGAAAAGATTTTATTGTACAGAAAAGCTACAAACCGCTCGTGCGAACACGCGATTTCATGTTTTAAACCCCAAATATTTCTGGTCGTTGTGTTAAAGTAATGGTCGTGAAATTTCAGTTTGTAGGAAATTTATTTAATTTTGTTTGGATAAATTAAACTTTGTATATTTTAAATGTGAAACTTGCAGTATGACTTACCCTTGTCACTTTAAAAACTATTACTGTTTCAAAGCTTTGACATAACAAACTATTATCAGAACTTTAATAATCGAAACGTTATAAAAAAGCATAGTAAATTATTTTGTGTGCGATCCATATCAATATTTACACAATGAGCAGATTTAATAGCAAAATTATTAACAAAGCAAACATGCATACATCTAGTGGGTTCGATTCGATCCACTGGCATAGCGGCAAAGTGCTTTTATTGTCATTCAGACATCCAGAGATTACCTTATACAAACAAATAAATAAACCAACAATATTATCTCTATATAATTGGCATCGATCACGCCCTGAACTAGACAAAATAATCGCTGTCTACTTTCCACAAGCACCTGATAAGGTTATTATTACCTTATTTCTCAAGAAATATTATATTCTTATTAATATACAGTTTATTTTCTAAGAATTATTTGAAAGTAAGACTCCGTTAGGAAGATTGAACTAATATTACTTTTGAAGGATTTTCCTAAGTCTCAGCTGTATCTCATAAAGGGTTTTAAAACTCGTATTTATTTCAGCTCATTATATTGTGTGGCTATAATAAATTGATTGTTTTTCAACTATGCCATTTAGACTTAGCTAGAACCATAAGTCAGACTTGCTCTGTTTATAGACTGAATAATATCACAAAATAATGTTACAAATTGTCAAACGCGTTAGATGCTGTGATTAGTTGAATAAATTGCTGACAGCCAGTCACAGCAATTGACTTTATTGTCAGTATATTATTATAATGCTTCATTATATCTTTCTAGAAGTCGGGTGACAACCTTACAATAATACCAACCCCTTATTTTCCCACTATAAGGCGAAGGCCTCTTCTTATAAAGAGAAGGCAAGAGCCTTAATCACCAAGCTTGTTAAATTCAGGTCGGTGATTTCAAACTAATATTAACTAAAATAGCAGGTTTCCGCACGATGTTTTCCTTCACCGAAGTCAGCGATATCCAAGACAAAATTAGACATCACCTATATTTGTGCTAAATTAAATAATTTATAATTCTCAATCATTTACCTATTCAGACGTCTCCAAAATGTTTTTGGGTATACCCAAAGTTTCTATCAGTAGTACCAAGTATTTTAAAGCCATTAGTTGAACTATTACCATTCATATCTGCGACTATATCGTGCAGCAATTCAAACCAAGAATTGTATAATAAATAGACGATATATGTACGAGATAGGTATTAATATGATCACATTGTTAACTCGACTCCTACGACTTGTAAATAATATTATGCACGTGCCTCGCATCTGGTTTAAATAAATTTCTCGGTACTGCGTTCGTGCTTTGATACGTTAGCAAGTCTAGACTACACTTAATTCTTATAACTGCTGTATACAAAGGTGTAGAGTTGATCTTTTTATTTTAAAGTTGTTTTGAACTAAACAATTTTGATGCTCAAATCTTTTCTGACTGAAATGAGTTGAAAAAGGATAGTGTTAAGATGTTTTAGTTTTCTTTTACTTTATAGATTTATGTGTTCATAATTTGAATCATGTGAGTCTACCAGAAGTACAATTAAATTCTATGATTAGTGAGTGAGTGACGAAATTTTGCAACTTTGACTTGCAATAGTTCTTAAACTAAAACTTCACATTGAATCTAATTTGGGAATATGCCTGGTTTAATTATGTTCTTTTAGTTATTGAAAATGCAGCATTTTTACCTACAACGAAATTACAGGGGTTTGAAAATGACCTGAATGGCTTCGAGAAAAGGAGGATGGTACGGCTGCGCTTTTGTTGCCCGACTTATTGGAGGCACTGTCGGGTCCTCAGATCTTGCCAAATATCATCCAGATCCGTGCAGCTGTTCTGTCGTGATTGAGTAACAGACATCCATCCATCCTTTCATCTATCCATCCATCCAAACATTTACAAAGATAAGATTGTGTTCTTTCTCTAACAATCAACAAATTTAAATCACCACTCGGATAAGTGATTTTCGGCCATGCGCCAGGATATGATAAGCGTGTATGACTTGGTTCATTAACTTAACAATAGATGTATTTTGTCAGCACGAATCATCCTTTTTACGGAGTTCCTTTCGGAACATGGCCTATTGGGAGATTAGACCATTAAGTGGATGATGAGGCACTTACTCCCGGAAAAAAGTATTAACCTTGACCGCTATGCTAAACGTTTGGTCAAGGATATGGAGAACGTTATGATTTTTGGATGATTCATCATAATATTGTAATTAATGATGAGACTGCTAATCAATCAATCAATTCAATTGAGTTAGTCAATATTATTTCTGAAATTATATTTTGCGATTGATTGATTGAAATGCTGCCCTAGGAAATAACTCAAAGACTTGAATATTAATTGTGAATGCCTTTGTTTGAGTTTCACCATACCATACTTTTTACCAATAATTTTGTCACAAAGTTTACCATAATTTACTATTTCGTGTATCTAAGTGTTATATAGTGATTCAACATAATTATTTTCTTATAATTCAAGACATTAACTTTGACCACACACCATATCCTATCATTACAAGAAAACATTTTTTTATTTTATATATCTATAGGCTCGCGTTTGACCACTGTCTCGCCTGATGGTAAGCGATGATGTGATCTACGGTGAAGCACGCTTGCCTAGAAGTAACCTATTCACTCTTGACTTGAAGACCCCCTAAGGTTGTAGCTATCAGGAAACAAAGACTCCGGCAAGGAGTTCCACTTCTTAGCTGTGCGCACAATGAAATTATTAGCAAAACGCTTTGTGCGTATGGGTGGGATGTCCATCATGTACTGATGGCTCATTGCCGTACGTCTTGTAGTCCGATGAAGGAAAGGGCTAGGCGGTATCAAATTGTGCAGTTTCATCACACATTCCCCGAAATGTACGTGATAAAAACTGACTGGCTGGCAACTCGAAGGGTTGATGGAAGGAATCGAGGGTTGATGTCACCGTAACACCAAAAAGTTCAGACGGTCCGTTAAAGGTACGGTTACACCACGAAAAGATGGAGACGGGTGGAATTGGCTCTTTCAAGCGGAAAAATCAATGGCCTGGGTCTTAGCAGCATTGAAACTGACCAGATTGGCAGCGCCCCATTCGGAAAACGCCTTAAAGGACAGGTTCAACAGGCTCCCGAGAAACCGAATCTGAGGCCCAGTAGCTCGTGCGTTAGTTCACCATCCTTCCACCTTCAAGAAGTGGCAAAAGGAACGATAGATGGACTTGTAAAAATATCATGGCTTGAAAGGAACTGACAATTATAGTTACACATACACTTTACAAACTAAAAACCTATAAAAGCTCTCAAAGAAAAGAACGTAAATTAACACACTATATACAACTTACTTTATTTGTAGCACGCAAGGAATTAGGAAAATGAATAGGAAAATTATGATAGTGGAAAATAATGCTGATGTGTAGCTCAAAAACAATAATAGATTCTGAGAAGTGAACAAGAAAATAAAGTAGTTACTTAACTAATAATACCACGAAGAAGGCTTCAACAAAAAAAAGTTTACAAGTACGTAACTAATACTTAGAAAGAAAATATATTGGCTGATAAAATATAGACATAACAGGTAAATTTTACTTACTTTGTGTCATATTCGATACGGTGAGTAGGTATTATATTTAATGATAATATATTATATTTGTCTAGGAACCGTAATTTTTGATGATATTTTTTTACTTTTTATTATTAGATCTCAAACTATTTGACACATATAACATAACATGACATTACGCCTGTGTTTCACTTGGCAGAATAGTCATCAAACGTGTGTTCAAAATCAAGATAATACAACCACGATGGTTGTCGTGACTGGTAATTCAAATATTGCATCATTGTTAAACTTATTCATTATTTGCTTGTCACTTGTTCTATCATTGACGTCTCTTGTTCCAGAAACTGACTCAGATAATTAGATCGTTATACACTTTGAAATGAAAATTAGTGATCACACATTATGTTGGCCAACGAAATGTAACCGCTTCTTTGATTGATTCGCATTTATTGTCGTTATTCTTTTGTTTTTTATTGTTATCCATTCCATTCTTCTAACAACCGACTATTGTTTATTTTAGTATGATTTTTTTTATTACGTATTTATCTTTTATTATTTTTATCCCAATTTAGTTCAGTTACTAGTTACTTATGCTATTATTGAAGTGTCTTGTTTTATTCTAGAAAGTGACTCAGATAATTAGATCATTATACACTTCTTTGTGTGGTATTGGTTTGGTCAGTGTTTAAAAAACACTATGCACACCAATGTTGTCACTTCTATGATGGATGGTGCATATTGTATTTAACCACTTGTTTTCATAAAAAATATTCAGTTCTCCTAGGATGTGCTGGTAGTTGCGATGCGACAATGCGACGTCGCTTGTTCATAGAGATATGCCGATTTTTAAATCTGTTGAGCAATTTCAGAACAATTTCTACAAAAAGGTGTTGATACACTAACATAACTCATTTGCCTGCATGCGCCGCCGTATTGTTTCACATTATGATCTCTACCTACATCATTATAAGAACTCGCACGGGCACGTGCTAAATTATAATCACAAAGACGGAACAGCGTGCTCCCGTAAATCAAGCGTCCCCTTGAAGTCATATTAGGCTGATCGTCTGCTTATCCTTCCCGGACACGGACAACAAGCTCTAACTGGAAACGTAATTGACCACCTGTTTCTTTGAGGTGGTATAGCTATTGAAATTTAAATTGTTTTGGCTATTGTCTCCGGGTTGAAACCTTTTTGAGAATGTTGTTGGTTCAAATGGTTTAGGAATACTGTGTGTTTATGAAAAATATGAGAAAAAACCGGCCAAGTGCGATTCTGACTCGCGCACAAAGGGTTCCGTACCATTATCGCAAAAAACGGCAACAAAATCACGTTTGCTGTATGGGAGCCCCACTTAAATACTTATTTTATTCTGTTTTTAGTATTTTTTGTTATAGCGGCAACAGAAATTCATCATCTGTGTAAATTTCATGAGATACAGCCTGGTGACAGACAGAGAGACAGACGGACCGCGGAGTCTCAGTAATAGGGTCCCGTTTTTACCCTTTGGGTACGGAATCCTAATTAAATATACAGCTAGGTGAAAACTTTAGTGCAGTGTACGTGAGAGAAGCATTATGTGTTTTGTTTTAGAAGTTTTTCAATTTCTTGTAGAAATAAAAAAAATAGAGTAAGAATGTACCTACTCGTAATTATGTGAATTCTTGTCAACTGAAATTAAATTACGAAAATAAAGTTTCATTACAGAATACTCTACGCCTTATTTTGGAAAGAGCAATTATTATAATGAGCAGTTTTGAAAATCTGCTTACTAATTGTTTTATGATTTTCTAATTATGTATCTAGATCGTTTCTTTAAAAAATATTGACTTACCTATAGTGTGAAATTGTACATTAGGAAATTACAGGTACCCTTTAAAATTAATGTTTCAGAAGTGGGTACCCTTTAAAGGAGTAGACATACCTTAATTAGCAATAAACGACCTTTCACTAACGATAATTTTAGGCGAAACGTGTCACAAATGTATGCTCCTATTTAGGTCTAGGCTTCAGACTTCAAAACCATTACGTTAATTGGTAGCATTGGAATAAGTCTACCGAGTAACATTATTTCCATCCGATATCTTCAAGGTTGAAACTGTCTCTTCATTTATGTGACGAAGCCTATAAACTAATGAATTACGAGTATCTATTCGATACTGCCTATTGTATTTGTATACAGCTTTATCCATTGAACTATGTCTAGACACGATAAACTATTTCTCTATTGATTTTAAGTAACTTCCAGTTTTAATATCATAAATTCAGAAAAATTAATTGATGAATTGAAAAAGAAAAATGAAAAAAAAAAATTGTTTATACCCGCTAACCACATAGTAACAACTATCACTCTAGTAACTATAAAAGAATAGCGCTCATATTTTTCTTACAATTCATTTTGTAATAGAATAGA
Source organism: Orthosia gothica (assembly GCA_949775005.1). NCBI lineage: Eukaryota > Metazoa > Arthropoda > Insecta > Lepidoptera > Noctuidae > Orthosia > Orthosia gothica. The sequence continues at coordinate 5,127,551 of OX459045.1, forward strand.
ATATATTTTATTGTACACCATAATACACATTTACAAGAAAAACTTATTTATACGGGTACAAAGGCGGTCTTATCGCTGACAGCGATATCTACCAGACAACCTTTGGATGGACTGAAAACATGTTTCTGTCTAATACAAAACAGTTTTGCTATAAAATTTTAAAAAGGACCTAGCAACTAGATTCTTCAGCATTTTGCTGCCCTAATATTATATCAATTTAGTTATGGTTGGTACAACATGTTAGCTTCTAACTTACTTCTTGCTCGAGTCGTCATCTCAATACCCAACTTCTCTTTCTAGACATATAATCTTTCTACGTGAAATCCATCCATCCATATATCGTTTTTGATCAACCACTACTCTTATATCTAGCAACTAGACTATTAATGAATAACAGTTATAAAGCAGAAAAAGAAATAAACAAAGATGATAAACACCAAACTAAACCAGTAGATCTAAACGATATTGTTGAAGGAAAACGTGAGGAAACCCACACGGTTGAGATAAAATCTAACGTGTTTATTGCCTAGAGTACGGAAAACGCTAGTGTCGTTTGTCATACTGGGTTTTAAATTGCGAGGCGACGTGAACATTACGATTGCTAAGCTCTTTGTCAACTGGAATATTATTGTGGAGGATTTTTGGGTCAGTCTCATACTGGTGACAGACTTTCAAGAGCTCGTTTTATGATCTTTTATTTTATAATATAACATTACACCTATATTTCCTAAAAGTTTAGACAGCAGAGTACCTTAGAAAACGCATTTCACCAATAACGTTAAGTTCTATGGAATAGAGACAAGTCTATTACCATCAGCTGGACATTAATCATGGCTTTATATATTATTAATGCTGCTATATGTGGCAGTTATAGAACGTATGTTCATACCTACGTATGTGAAATAGCATATTCCTTAACGATCTTGAACGTGAAACGTTTACAGATAAATTGGTTCACTTGGGAATTCGTTCATGATTTAAACTACCGAGGATTTCGATTCGACCTACTTTTACTAACAAAAACCATATATATGGATTATTAGGTCATCATTTAGATTGAAAAAATTATTTGTTAAATATAAATGTTATTGTGTTACTAACAAAGGCATACGTTTAAATTGTTATAAACACTATGAATATGTGTATTAAGATTATTCTCGGTACCCTGTCTCCTTTAATAAATAAATAATAAACACACACGGTCCCAAATAAAACGTAAACATAGTACGTGCATATAACAATTAACCATCCATAGACAGTTCGAATAGAAAAATTCAAAGAACTAATTGGCGTTTAGTTCCGTCTACGTCGCGACACTCATTAAGGCAGTTCCACATCCTCATCATTGTGTACACAATGTCGCTTCAGACGTAACGTTAGAGTAATTTCAAATAACAATGGTGGAACTCGGTTTTTGACGGGAAGCCTTTCCTTTCGTACATCATCAATCGATGATGAGTCATTTAGAGTTATGACTAATGGTATTTAGTTTAGTATAATTAATACTTCCAGACGATGTAGGTTTTGAGAGGAAATAAATGAAGAAGAGGAATAGAAATAATGAACTTTATTGATCTAAAAGATGTTGTAGCATTGTGCTATCATTTAACAGTTTTGAGAATAATCGCATTAACCAACTTCCTATTAATAGTGTACATGTGAAAATCTGCATATTTGAATGTCTATTAATCAATCTACGTCTGAACAAAATTTGATTAAACCTGGCTCACGGGTAGACCTTGAGCTGATTCAACCAATGGTTACGTTTCATTTGAGTATGTATGTTTTCTTGTCCAGAAAAAAAATCCATTTCCACGAGAGGGTGGGGCAACTGGTAAGATCTAGTAAGAAAAAAATATTAATAAACTGTTTTTTCAACTTGTACCCCAATTGCTGCCCAATGCTTAGCTGATTCTCTATCATAATCCCAAGGGTTTTAAAGAAAAATCAAAACTAAATCTTATGTCTGGAAATATCGTCTACTCATCAACGTAATTACGAAATGTTGTTGAATTATCAAAAAGAAAGGCATTACCATTAATTGTGATTTCCAAAACTATCGTTTCTATTGTTTAATCTGTCTGTTGGTAAACCCAAAAGCACAAAACACCGCTCCCTCTCTCTATACATTTTCCCCAGTAGCCTTCTCGTTAGCTTTCCCAGAAAATAATAAAACGTTTGAAAATCCTAGCTTGGTACTGTCGAAAGTTTTAGTAATTACACAGGTTTGCCCTGTTCAACTTTGAGGATTAGCTAGATATTTCCAAGGAATTGAAAGTCAAGCGTGTGTTCCAGTATATATAGAAACTAATTATACCTAGTTTATTAAATTTAGCTTCCACGTGTAACTTTAGATTAAGGTCTAGCTTTTGAAATTTAGAGCTAATATAACAAATTTTATTATTCAAACTCGATAGTAAAACGGCGGTCATTTGAATATCTTTGACAGTCGTTACAGGTAGTCAGAAGCTTTAGATCTGATAACAGTCTTGCCAAGGATAGTGTTACCCAGTTACTGGATTGTGGAGGTCAGATAGGCAGTCACTCCATGTAAAACACTGGTACCCAGCTGAATCCGGTAAGACTGGAAGACGACCCCAACAACAATTGGGAAAAGGCTAAGCAGATGATGATAGTAAAACTCAAAGCATTTATTTATCAAGGAGTAGTGATAGTCAGAAAGTTGAAGCTATTTTACTCATTCCAGAATGTAGATATATCTATTCTGCATAGTGATTGCCTCTTTTATTTGTGAAGAAAGCCTCATCCCTATGGAAAAGTGAAGTCCTACCGACTAAAACAGCGAAGAAGATCCTACCACTGCCATGACTTGGGGCCCGGCATACAAATTCAAGGAGATAGCCTAAGATTAAGACTTCTAAGCATAAAGTTGGTCAACAGAAATCAGAGCAAACCAGACAAAACAGTTCAGTGAGAAAGACTAAACCAATAACTGTTCACTTCGATTGCAGTTTTCGTCTCCACATTCCATCGGAAGAGTAACTGAAGATAGTTTTATTGGCAAAGTTGAAAGTTTGTCGTCGAGTTCATGAAGATTATAATGAACTTTCTCCAATAGTTTGAATATTGTTAGTGTTTTGATTTTACTGATCTGTGATTATTGATTTGATTGATTTTATTGATTTTTGTGATTTATGAGTTTTTTTCATTAGGTAGTATTGTTATTCTTGTGTTTTGATTATAGCTGGGTGTCAACCCTTCTACCTTTTTTCAAATTTCGAAAATTGACCATGCGTTTTTTTATTCTTCATTAAAACTGATTTTTAAAGTGATCGTGAAATTAATAAAAGTACCTATATTTCCGTATTTACATACATTACGCCCGAAATGTATGACGTAAATATCCACAAGGAATTGTGTTATAAGAACTTGTAGGCAGGAGAATAAATTGATGAATACAAAACATTAAAGAATCAAACAAGCTACGTATGTAATATCGAACGTGTAAAAAGAGTTTAAAAACCTTGAAACAATCCGCACAAAACAAGATGTACGTCAAAATCAATCTATGACAACCAACTTCCCAATTACCGTGTTCTAAGACTTTAAAAACAAACAAAAAAAAACTTACGTACCACCACAAAAATAGCATGGCACTCAATCCATAGCACAACACAACACAGCACTGTAACTTCGCGAACACTACCTATTTACACCATAAGCTGGTTGGCTCGAACCCCGCCGTAGTTTTGAACTGAAAACTGACTGCAAAAGCGGTTCGCGTGTTAAGCCGCTAGCAACCCACAGCAGGCCAGTTGCACATAACATTTGAATAAAGAATAAGGCCCGGTATAAAAAAAAAAAGGTTATTTTTTTTTCTTTTGCCAATGACGTGTAACTACGAGATATGATTCAGGATTAATAGGTAATATTCTAGTGCGTCGTATTAATTTGTTTGTTGACATCCTGTTGCCATGGTTACGTGAGTTGTATTTTTCATTTGAGCCGGGAAAAACTGTTTAAGAAACGTGTTCCTGCTTTTCTTGTGGCTGTTTGAATATTAATTTGTTAAGGTCTTATTGAATTAGTATTTTATGGTTTACTCTGTTTAGGTAGGCTTTAAAAATCGAAGGAGGAGATTACCGAATTCTGAAAGGTTGCTTGATTTTAGTACCCTATAAAAGCAGATATATTAAATTGTTGAAAAAACTTAGTTTAGGATTCAGTTTACGAATAATAAATTCCAAAGAAAAATGAAAGTAATCACAGATTATGATGCCCAATAGTCACAAAAAAAGTTTAATTTTATTTTTTACCTTCTTTTAGAGGAGATTCTCGTAAAACTAAGACGTTCCTTTCATAATAACTAGGATCTCGTAAATTAAGGATATTTATGGCTAATATTAAATTTTACAACTTCTAAGCTGTATCTGTTATTGCTCTCTTTAATATTAGACCGGGATAGTGAAGACCTTATCATTATTAATATAGAGGTGAGTAAAAGAAATTTAGGTTCGCCAGAATTTTAAGTATTGAGACTGCATTGTTAATTCATGTGTTTTATTTATATGTTTCAGTAGTAGCCGTCCGGATTCTGGACTTGTCCCCAGCTGGGCAAACCTTTTGTCATCAGCTAATTGCAATATATTGCCCCCCATTAAATGGGACTTATATATAACAGGCTGGCGAAATGTGTGTGTGGTGCACCTCAGCTTAAATTCAAATTCAAAATTCATTTATTTGCATAAATAAGGTACAGAAGGTTGGTAAAATGTACAAAATTGTTCTCTTATTCTGCCTTTAATTTCGGCGTGCAAATATAAATCAGAGTGACACATTTTAGTAAAAAATTGTTAATGATCATAATCATGCAGTCACTAAACAGATAAGCCCATTAAAATGTATTATTGAATTAAATAAATGTCAATATGATATGAAAAAAATAATAAAGATGTATGTGTCAAATGTCAAATAATAATAACCAAACACAAAACAATAACAATCATAATTTAAAAAATAATAATAATAAGGATAATAATCACAAGTGTCAATAATAATCATGTCAATAACTGGCGTAAGTCGCCACACAATAATAAAAATAATAATACTAAAGATAACAATCATAAGTGTCAATAATGGGCAAAATTCGCCACACAATAATAAAACCAATGATAAAATAATAACAATCATAATTTTAAAATTACGGTGCAATTTACAAAAAAAAAAAAAAAAAAACTTACAATTTGTAATCCAAAAACTCATGTACACTATAAAAGCATTTTTCAATTAGAAACCTCGTCAAATTATTTTTAAATCTGGAAAATGGTAGCGTTTTTATAGAATTTGGTATTTTGTTATACAATTTTATGCACATAATGTAGCTGTTATTACTTGTTAATGTGAGATTCGTCCTCGGTTGAAATAACTTATTAGTATACATAGATCGAGGGGCATAGTAGTTCGTCGCCTGCTGAAAAAGTCCCTTATGTTTGAAAACAAATAAACAGGATTCTAATATGTAAATACATGGAAGAGTTAGTATTTTATATTTCTTAAAGAAAGGACGACATGACTCTATTTGCTTCAACCCAAATATAGCTCTTAGACACTTTTTTTGCATTACGAATGCTTGATCAATCTCCACACAACGACCCCACAGGATAATACCATACCTTAGAGTGGAGGTTATATAGCCATGGAAAGCCGTTATTGCGGCACTTCTAGATACCTCGCAGCTAATACGCCTCAAAGGGTATATGAATTTATTTATTTTAGCAAAAATATCATTTATATGATTTTTCCATGAGCAAAATTTATCTAAATTTATTCCAAGAAACTTAACAGAGTCAGTTTCTAACAGGGCAACCCCTTTATAAGATATATTTAGGTCCAGCGGTTTTGATCGATAAGTGTGAAATTGCATAAATTTTGTTTTATTAATATTAACTTTTAAATTATTAGTTTCTAGCCACTCTATAGTTCGTTGAAGAGCAATATTTATTTCTTGTTCGTATGAACTTATATCATGTCCTTTGATTATTATTGTAGTATCGTCGGCAAACAGTACACATTTATGATTTATAATTTCTGGGAAATCGTTTATGTAGAGCAAAAACATTGGCGGTCCCAAAATACTGCCCTGTGGCACGCCATATCGATTAAACATAAACGAGGATTGGAATGATTCTAACGTTTTAGTTCGGTCATTATAATTCGTTACTTCCACTGATTGTATTCTGTCGGACAAATATGATTCCATCCAGTTATATGCCGTTCCTCTGATTCCATATCTGGAAATCTTTTCCAATAATCGTTCATGAGAAACGTGATCAAACGCTTTACTCATATCCATGAATAAAACTGTAACCGGTATTTTCTTGTCAATACAGTCTGTTATTTCTTTTATTAATTGAAAGGCTGCCAAAGACGTACTTCTATTTTTACGAAACCCATTTTGTTCGTCCTTAATAATCTTGTGTTTTTCAATGAAGTATGCTAATTTGATATGAAAAGCTTTTTCAAAAATTTTAGAAAATATAGGTATTAAAGTCACGGGTCTGTAATTGTCCATTTGAGTGCTATCCCCTTTTTTAAATATTGGTTTCACCACTGATTTCTTTAATAAATCGGGAAATATTCCTTGTTCTAGAGAGAGGTTAACAACATGTAGAAGTGCCTCTAGAATTATATTGACTGACAGTTTTATGATGTCAGTGCGAATACTATCATAACCACTAGCTTTGGAATCATTTAGAGACATCACTATTTTTTTAAGGTCACTACCATCCAGTGGGTACAAAAATATTGAATTACTGATTGATTCAATATGATCCATTTGTTTCAATCTTGTATTTTCTTTATTATCATGGCTATCATTGGAAGCCGAGTAAATGAAAAATTTATTGAAATGATTTGCAATAGAATCAGGACTTACACAGTCAATGTTGTCCATAGTAATTTTTGAAATACATGAGCGTTTAAAATCTGTGCCGGTATGCTTTTTTATTAGGGTTCCGTACCCAAAGGGTAAAAACGGAACCCTATTACTGAGACTCCGCGGTCCGTCTGTCTGTCTGTCTGTCTGTCTGTCTGTCTGTCTGTCTGTCTGTCTGTCTGTCTGTCTGTCTGTCACCAGGCTGTATCTCATGAACCGTGATAGCTAGACAGTTGAAATTTTCACAGGTGATGTATATCTGTTGCCGCTACAACAACAAATACTAAAAACAAAATAAAATAAATATTTAAGGGGGGCTTCAATACAACAAACGTAATTTTTTTGCCGTTTTTAACGAAAATGGTACGGAACCCTTCGTGCGCGAGTTCGACTCGCACTTGGCCGGTTTTACATTCCACGCTGCCTTACACTTATTTTGAGCTTTTATTATATTTATAACTTATTTTAAGAGCGGACTCTAGTCAACAGGAATTTGAAAAATAGGTATTTGAAGAAACTATTGCCGTCGCGTCACCTCCAACCTCACCCCGTAAAGTGCGAAAGGGACAACTGCAGCTCAGGCTGATTTTACCTACAAAAACTTTGACTAAAAGACGTTTCGTATTCTTCTGTTTTCTTCATGAAAACTGGTCTGATCTAAAAAATTCTTATATCAAAATTTAGATTAAAAGTATGTCTATGCTCCTATCATTTCCTTTTTTGTTAAAAACTTATAAAATTTGTCTGAAAGTCTTCTGAACATGGTGGTAAAAACGGGCATTTTTTCGGATTTTTGGATTGTCATATTTCTTTTTGTGATTATTTTTTGGAAAAAAAGGAAATGATACAGGCACGTATTAATTAGACCTAGATTTTATGGAAAAAATCATTGCTCTAGAGGCATTATCCACGAAGAAAACAGCAGAATGTGTTTGTATGGAGAAAGTCTCACTAGAGTCCCCTCTTAATACTTCGGTGAATACTGGCGTGATATTATATTATTTAAATAATTAAAGGAAGAGCCGTCCGAATGTTTTCTTATACGCGTTTAACATTCAAGAAACAAGGCGTTCCGACCGCGTGGCGAGATCGCTTCGGCCTAGAAGGGCCTATGTCAGCCCAAATAGTGGCATAAGCAAAATGAGCAGTCCACCCTGTCCTAACTATGTATTTATGTCAATGGAGTTATTCTCAATTTCTGTAAGCCTATTCAATTTATCTTTAATTTTACATGATAGATTTTGATTTACTTATTAGTATTTATCAGAAATACTTTAAACGTTTTGTGTAATTATGAACTATAATTATTTATTTACTTATTAGTAAAAGAGATATGTTGGGCAAATGCCAGCTTGGTTATTTGTCAAGAAGAAAAATGATACAATACTAGTTTCTGCCACCGGCTTCACCCTTGAGAAATTCGGAAATAAAAAGTATCCTATGTCTTTCTACAGGGTCTATAAAAATTTATAAAAGATGTGGAGATACTTTTCAAAAAGTATTACATAAATATTTTTCAACACGCAAAACCAATAACGCATAAAATCGCCTACAAAAAAAAAATGTTGAGCACCCCTCCACGAACGTCGGTGTATTAGTAATATGACATTTGAGTGCGGCACTCGCGACGTCGCCGCCTCAGCCGCGCTTCGGCACGACATTGACCAGCGCGCGACCTTGGGGAATCACTGGATTTGTCGTGAACGAAGGATGCCTGGCATCGGGCATGCACGCTTTGTTTATGGAGAAAGGATATTGGATAGAATTATTTTGTTTTTTTTACACTCATAACCAGCGTGTGTGTATGACTAGAGTCGACCCCCACATGGCATTTGTTTATGTACTTTGTTTTGGTTTTGGCATCAAATTATAGGATAAGTTTTCTTGTGTTTTGGTTTTGGCATCAAATTATAGGATAAGTTTTAAGTTAACTTTCATTGGCATTTTCGTGAACATAGAACAGACCCCAACCTTCTGGAATCACTGGAATTGCCATGAACGTAGGAAGGCAGGCATCGGGCATGCACGCTTTGTTTATGGAGAAAGGATATTGGATAGAATTATTTTGTATTTTTAGGCGTGCGTGTATGACTAGGGTCTACCCCCATGGGCAAAAGGCGTTAGTTTATGTGTTTTGGATTTGGCATCAAAATAGTGAAAGTTTTTTTTTTTTTTTTTTCTTTCGGGTTTTCGTGAACATAGAACAGACCCCGACCTTGGGCAATCACTGGAATTGACGACGTCAACGTAGGAAAACAGGCATGCAAACTTTGTTCATGGATATATGATTTTGCATAGAATTAATTTGGACTGGCTGCGGCCTGCGGTTCCGCTCACGTGGAATAAGTAGTTACTTCCCCCAATATCTTTATAAATTATTCAGATGTATAAGCTTTGTTACTGTAGAGATTCATCAAAATCCGTTCAGTAGTTTTTCATCCATCCATTTTCACAAACTTTCGCGTTTAAACATCAAAAAGTAGCATCTACTTTTTTTATTTTGGGTTGGAGCCCAAAATATAATACCTACTAGGAATGACAAAGAAATATTACGGTGAAAAATATAATTAAAAAATAAGCTGATTATGGAAAAAATATGTTAGCTACATTTCGCTTAACATCAGGTGAGATATTAGTCAAACGCCAGAAAATCACTTTTTATTTTTTTGTAAATTCACCTTGTTTAGATTTATTTAATTCATGTATAATGTTAATGTTTATTTAAAAACCCCAATCATAACATAATCTAAAATTTGCAGACATTATGAATTCCAAGCAGGTATCAGAAAGCTTAAAGTCACCCAAAGGGCAATGGAGAGGGCTATGCTCGGAATTTCCTTGCGTGATCACGTCAGAAATGATGATATCCGCAGGAGAACCAAAGTTACCGACATAGCCCGAAGAATTGCCAAACTTAAGTGGCAGTGGGCAGGGCACATTGCTCGCAGAACGGATGGCCGATGGGGCCGAAAAGTTCTGGAATGGCGACCGCGAACTGGAAGACGATACGTTGGAAGGCCTCCCACTAGGTGGACCGATGACCTGGTTAAGGTTGCGGGAAGGCGCTGGATGCGAGACGCACGGGATCGGTCAATGTGGCGACGCCTGGGGGAGGCCTATGTCCAGCAGTGGACGTCTTTCGGCTGAAATGATGATGATGATGATCAAAAAAATTAAATGAAAACAAAAAGTTTTCAACAATTTTGATCACCCGAAAATTAAATCAAATCCATGTAATTTTATGTTCTGACATTCGCAGCAAAGTTCCACTCGTTGGGTCGAAGTCCCAACCGTAATTTTTTATAGCTCTATTTTATTCATTAGAAAGTACCATTGAATCCTTTATTTGATGTCCCCACGCAACTTCTAAGAAACGAGGAACTTTATTGAAACAATCAAAATGATTCATCTACATAAATGTATTGTTAAATTAGTTTTATTGTTAGGTATAGAAACGAATTGGTATGTCATCATGTTATTTGTGTTTTAAATATTGTGGTGTGTGTTTTAAACTTAGATAAGTACCCGTGTGTATAACCCATCCCTTGCCAGTTTGGTTATTTGAAATATTTTTACTGTAGATGAAACTTCAACAAGGAATGCACAACTTTTATTTAGTTTATTTTACACTAACCATTGCCATCGTCTTCGGTGTGTTTTATTATTTCAAGGCATAATACCGGAATAAAAAGTAGCCTATGTGCTATTCTAAATTTATGCCAAATTTCATCCAGATCTGTTAAGCCGTTATGGCGTGATTGAGTAACAAACATACATCCATCCATACATCCAAACTGTTGCATTTACAATATTAAGATTAGTATGATAAAGTGTGATAGGCTTAGTATTAAGTAAGAACCAAAACATTCGAGGGGGCTCCACGTTTGTTTCCAAAAAGGACACTAATTTTCATTTGATAGGGTGCTGCTTGACGCAAAATAACAAAAATAGGCAAATCTGACGAATAAATTTTGTGATTCAGACAAGTTGTATGATAAAAAATTAAGTATTCTCTGAAATTCTGTGTAGTCTATCCTTTTTAAATATCTAGTAGAATGAAATTATTGTTATTATTTCTGAAAGCACTTTAATATTGGAAAGTAAATCCTTTCATCCATTCAAAAGTGAACTTTTTATTCAAATTCAAAAAAAAAAAAAAAAACTTTAATATTACAATGTTTCTTTCCGACCACAGACATAAATCTAACTAGATAACACAACTCCCTTTATCTGTATGAAAACCAAGCGTGCCACTTTTTCACACACAATTTATGAACAAATCCAAATACGATGACAAAAAAAAATTGTCCCGGCCAAGTTTTGTTAACAGATAAATTCGGCTTGGCAATATTAGTAGACCTTTGTCTAGATTTTGGTTGAAGTCCGGTGTCGTGAAACCACTCAAACTAAAAGCATTGTTTTTTTACTTTGTTCTCACTTTTCGTTTTTAACGCGTGAAGTACATACATTCGGTTCATCTATTTAGATTTATGTCTGTGTTTCCGACATTTTCATTGTAAAGTCGACATTAATCAAAGCAGTTTTTGAATTTGTTTGCATGAAACTTTAAATTAGTCTTGTCTACTCTAGGAATAGTTTCTTTGTTTACAACTTGGAACTAAAATAAAACGGGATTCATTTTGTTATGACTTGGATAACAAAGATGAAGATTTTTTGTTACCCATTTGAATAATTTAGGAAAAAAAAAGAGAATGAGTTTATTTTCGCCAGGCACGACGCATACCATGAAAAGGCATAAGTTACATAAATACGAATAGAATAAAATATGCGTCACAACCACGCAAAATGGTTATCGCTTAGCATAATGCTGGGCACGTGAGCACCTGACAGAGGCACAGCGCTGGTTTTCAGCGAAAGCTGGTGTCGACTGGATGACGCTGAACGTGAACTAAAGAATTTTTTTGATGTTAGACATAAGAAACACGTTTATAAGTAATAATATACGCACGAGTGTAGATTTTCAAGTATAAACCACACTTACCAAAGTCGATCCATGAATGGAAGAAAATCAATTACATAGAGAGAGAAGAGACTCCTCCTCGGAACAGTACCTCGGAAAGCTCGTCATCTGTGAATCATTTGATACACTAGAGTCGATCGAAAAACGGGCCAAGAAACTCATCGGCAATGAGGCGCTGGTTGAGTCAAAGCTCCAGAACCTTGAACATCGTCATCGAGTTGCCAGCTTGACGGTTTTTGTCGGTTGCATTTCAGGGAGTGTGCGATGGTATTGCATGATCTAATTTCGCCTAGCCCGTTGCATCATCGGGCTACAAGACGTACGGCGATGTGCCATCGGTACATGGCGGATATCCCACCCATACACCTTAAGCCTTTTGGAGTTGTTTTCATTATGGAGTGGAATGCCCTACCAGAGTCTGTGTTTTTCAATAGCTACAAATTCGGGGTCTTTTAGTCAAGAATTAATAGGTTACTTCTAGGCAAGCGCGCTCCACCGTCGACTACATCTTCGGCGGTGAGATAGTGGTCAAGCGCGAGACGAAATACAAAAAAAAATCTTTGACAATCGTTACGGTAGTCACTTCCCATGGGGCATATCATCTTACACAGTTATACTGTGTTTTGGAAATAAGAAAGGCCAAAGGAAACGGTAAAGCTCCATGTAAAATTCTAGTACTCGTCTTGTTACTTCAAAATACTTTATTTTAACTATCTTTAAAGGTTCTTTTGAATTGTCAAAAAAAAAGACGAATCTAGTTGCATATTCGCAAGCGTCGGTAGGTCTCTACGGAGAAGAACGTGCAAGAAACTCCACGGACACTCTTTTCCATCAGTTTTAATTAAAAGTATTTGGTTACACCGTTCTTGTTGGAAATAAACATATGTGTGAAAACAATCTAAAAAGACGTGCACGTAAAAGCGTCTAGAGTAAAACCAACAATTCAAAAGTACCAAATTAAAAACAGGCCGAGGCAGCCAAGTTATGACCAATCTCAACAGATAGCGCCCATTCACGAACAAGATGCTTTCATTGGCATCACACAGCTCAACCATCATGAAGGGAACCAAATGATCCAACACTCCAACACATGTGCCACCATAAAAGAGACATTAGAGAGAGCATAACACACTCAACCAACAGGGCACACACAAGTTACTGGTTGGACTGGAAGCTGGTCTCAATGAATATAGTTTTAATTGAAAGTACGTAATGTATGCCATTGTGGAAAGGATATGCATATTGTTTGACCAATGGTATGGCCACAGATGCTATGTAATTGTTTGAAAGAATGAAAGAAAAAAGAGAAAAATGATTTATTTGTGACTCGCACAAGAGACACAAGAGATAAGCAAAAATAAAAAAATAAACAATATTTAAATAAAACACCCCGTGCGAGACCAAAAAGGCTCCTATCTCAGCATGTGCAGCGATATCCAAAAAGAAAATAACGCTGCGCTGGTATTCTGATAAGGCCCACTGTTAATGGAAACGGAAAAAAAATAAAAATAAATAGAATACATAGATTGTTTAGTATTCGTTTGCTAAAAGGCTAATTCAACAAAATCATGACTAGTGATTTGGTTGACTGTTGACGGCAGAAATAAATCAGTGAGCCAATCACAGAAGCTAACATTGATTGGACAGCCCGCCCGAGTTGATTGCCCTTTAAAAACATCTATCCTTAAATGTTAAATGAGCCATGATTTAACGCTTGTAAACACACAAAAACTCGTAAATACCAGCTTAACTCTAGGCCTAACGCAAATCCAATTAATTCTAGCTAAGGTATTCATTAAATTGATCCTAAACATACAAAGATAAAAAAGGATTCTATCAAACTCTCCAATAAAACCCTTAAAACTAGACGAAATATCTAAATCGTAAATTTTGAGCAATTTTATTGAAACACTAGTTTGCCCGCGACTTTACTCCCGTGGTGGATTCCACTTCAACAAGAACCGTGCATTTATTCTGATTAAATTGACAAACAAAAACAGCAATTTTAAACTTTTATAATACTTTTAAAACAGTTATACGAGACTGATGTTGTTATATTCATCGTACATATTTTTTTCTTTTGACCAAGCTTTTTAGCTTACCGTGCTAATCAATAGTTTTAAATAATTGCATATGTGTATTTTTTTGTTCCAATAATGATTATTATTATTAAGTTTCATCAATAAAGAAATATTAACCTCTCATGCGCTGGGCCGATTCCGCATGCGTATACCCCACCTGCCACCGCCTTCAGGAAAACTGAGGAATAGGCAACTTATAGTCATTAATCATGGTATATTATTACTTTTCTGGCTTCGTTATGAGTTTACCTAACTATTTATACGAGTAGTATTCAATAAGCAAATAAAACTGACCTCATTTCGCTGTGATGAAATACGGTAGCAACTTATCACTTTTATAATTTTCACTCACTTAGCCATAAAACTTTATCACAACATATCAAATTCACACACATATTCACCAAACAAACACTTCATTACGAAAACACAATTTGTGTAGACAATGTTTAGACAAGCATTTCTAAATAAACAACACTCAACAATAATAAAATGTAATATAAACTATTTTGTTTACAAAACGAAAAAAACATGGCGGCGGGGTCTTAAAAACTACAGACCTATTTTGTGATTTTTTTCTTTCGCTCACTTTTAGTGATGCCTCACTAAAATGTTACCAAAGTTGGTGAAATATGAATCGGTTGAACGAATGATACAGCCAGATCGTGTTGCAAGTTGAAAATATGTCGTAAAAACCACCGCCCAATGGGCCATGTGACCTTTACAAAGTTACGTACACTCAGTGTACCCTCGACGTTTCAGAGGTTAATAAAAATAAAAATTAAGTTCTCTAAACAAAACTTGTAGGTATGCCAAATTTCATCTTAATCGGTTGAGGATAACTGCTTTGAAATACAGCTGCAAGATTTGATCCGAACATACATACATTGCAAGTTAATAAATAAAAAAAAACAAAAAACTTTCCGTTTCTCGTGGTTTCAATGAATGAGTTCAAAGCATTAGCACTGAATGTAGTTTCAAGTTTTAAAAACTTTTGTTTTCATTAAATTAAAATTATTTTGATGACGCTTTTATGACTTTAAATTGGGGAATGTCACAAGGACAGTCTTTGTTGGTTTAAGTGGTCTGTGATCATCACATAGGTACACTTTATCATCCCATTTGGTTGGGTAGACTAATCGTCCTTTGCCCCCCACTTGTGCCGATTTAATCGGGTCTTTAAAGCTTAATAATAATATCATCTTCTCATCTGTCTTTAATATCTGAACTGATCCATAAGTATATAGGAACTAAAAAATAAGTCCCAATCTTAGAATCAATAATCAATTTTGCCTTTTCTTAAATCATCTCTTTTCCAATAAACTTGAGCTAAACTATTATACTGACACAATAATAGTATATTATGCTTACTTTATTAAAGCCGTACTCCGCTTTAGTGTCGAAAAACTGTTACTTTCTAAAGCCTACTCCTTAGTAACGGCTAGGTTACAAGGTTTGAAAAAAGAATATGATTGATTCATGTACATTATTTTTGAAACATGTTTCTTTTTGTGTAATTATTGGTTTTGCTTAAAAAAAATAATTTACAACACGATGTTTTTTCGGCTTTTTTGCCTTCTTCTACAAAACGACTTGCACTTAGGTTTACAAAAAAAAATACACAGAAAAAAAAATGGTTAGAATTTCTTCTAAACCCACATAGGTTATGTAAATCAAAAAATATTTAGCTAACAAAACTGTCCAAAACAGGTCCAATATTGATATTCTGGCTCCAAGCGGGCGACCGGCCAGAACCGCGTTAGCACTGGGGAATATATTAACAACATCACGCGTGCAACTGTATATTTAACGAAGGGTTAGTCAGAGGTATATGTAGCCTACCTGTACTTAAAAGTTCTCCCACATTTAGTCGAGTTTTGTTTTATGTCCCATGTTTTAGAGTCTGACGGTTATTTGGCCTATTGCGATCATCTGGGCACTAATTTGAATTTCAAGCTACTACTGAGAAATTCCATCCATCCATTCAGCCTTACAAACATACGCTTTTATGATATTTAGCAGTAGAATTTCGCGTAAAAATTAGCTTATGCTTTTTATTTATTTCGGTGTGGTACTTAGGTATCTGTATACAAAATATTGTAATACTAGATTCTGCCCGCGGCTTCGCCCGCGTAAAACTGTTTAATCATTCCAAGTCCTATGTCCTTTCCAGGGTCTCAAACTATATCCATGCCAGTAACGGCTTGGTTATCTTATCTTGTGGAGGGGCCGAGAAATTACTTGGACAATTCGACCCATTGGGTCTTCGTGAGTTTTACGACGAGACTAGGATTTATAGCCTTCCGGTTTTGGATATCCAACCCCTAGGAGACTCATTCGCTTACCAGCCAGTGCATCGCATGTGCAAAGAAGGTGTGACATGCATTCCGTATGTTCCCCACACAACCGCGTTAGCATTGGGGAATATATACGCCTTAAGGTTACACGTAAAACATTAACAATCTCACGCGTGCATCTGTACATTCCCTGAAGGGTTAGTCAGAGGTATATGTAGGTACCTAAAACTTCGCCCACATTTAGTCGAGTTATGTTTTATGTCCCAGGTTTTAGAGTCTGACGGTTATTTGGCCTATTGCGATAATCTGGGCACTAATCTGAATTCGGACCTTCTACTGAGAACTTCCATAAAGCCTGTATTACGCTTTGCCTGACCCAAGAGCGGAATCCAGGTCCTCATGCTCGGCATTATTCATCTGGCATGAATCCTGCATACTCTACTAGGTGGAACGTAGTTTTCAACTCATACTTACAGTTATAATTCCTCAGTATAATTCTAAGGGACCTTGAGGGACGATCGATATAGCCATACGTTAACGGTAACTCGTGGTGGATTGTGATTAATATGAGTTGAATCGACTATTTAAAACTTTTGACATTTATGGCTTTGGTGGACTTTTGTGTACCTTGTTAAGCAACTAGATTATTACGAAAGTATTTAAGTCTCACAAAGAGGAGGTCTGTGTCCCAGCAGTGGTACATTAAAAGGCTGATGATGATGATGCTTTACCTAGACAAGTCCATGCCTCGACAAGTACTTTGGGCCGATAATCCCGGTGGTCATTAGTCATCTCATCTTTTACAGTTGTTACCGTAGCCAGGAACCAGAAAATTTGTCTCCAGTTTTGCTGTGTGGTATCGTGTCGTAGACTGTAGAGGCAGTCGCGTCACTTAAAATGCAATAGTGCTATTCCTTAAAAAAATAACCGTGATAGGGATTGACAGCACACAAAAGCAACTCAGATATTCGAAGTGGGCTGTCAATTAATTAATTTATTAAAACTTCATGCAACAGTTAACCAAGTGTGGTGGAGAGATAACATGACAGGTGCATAAAACAAACAAAAATAATTGCTAATGGCAATTCGATAATTATGGTCAATGAGCTTAGGGCACCCCATATATAGGTTAGGTTCCTTTAGACCCTGCAGACAGAAAGAAATATGATAGACTGACTGCAGACAGAAATATGTTGACTTTATTGCTTAAATAGTAATCGTACTTACCTATTTTATATTAAAATCAATTATTACATCTTTTTATTACCCGGCCCAATAAGTCATGGGCATTATTCAGAAAGCCCGGTCAATTCAATTATTACAATCATTTTTAGCATATTACTTAATCATATTGGACATTTTTCAAATTATCTGAGCATTATGAATAATGGCGTATTAATCGCTTAGTCTATAACATAAATAAAGTAATAGAAACATTACAACATCGGTTAGAATAAAAACTCACTTCACCAACGGTGAGATGTCTTCGGAATCGACTGATACTATGCTGAATCCAGTTAGACTGAAGCTGACCAATATAGTTGGACAAAGGAAGGCAAATTGATAATTACGAAGATTAGGTTCCGACTTGTGCTATTTTATGAAATAGATTACAAAATACTCGTAGATTACTTAGGTTCGATTGTTAATAGATAGATTGATTTAATTTTAATTTGAGTGGGAATGAAATTGGAGACTTAATAATAGGTTCAATTTTGACCTATAAATTATTGAGAGAATCTAGATGGTTCTCCTTTACAATATTGGAAATGATGGCACAAGTGCTTGCCTAAAATTCAATGAGTTTCAGAATATTCTGATAGTTTAAAGGACAACGAACTAGATTACCTAGACGGACACTTACGCAAAGCAATGTTCGTGCAAACACGTGGAACATTACCAGCAAACAGGCACAAATCCAGGTTCCTGGCTGCAACTGAGAAATTCCTGATGCGTAAACCATTTTCATGACCCATGCTCAATATTAGCGTTTGCAACCACAAGGCCAATGCGAATCCTATAGTTTTGGAATGTTTACATACCGGTTGCATGGGGACTGAAAACTGAAGGCATTTATTCAAAAGCCTACTCTAGCAGTCTCTGACGGAAACTAAAATAGGTAATAAATAGAAATAATTAAACTATTACAAATACCTACATCAAGCAGTAAACACGCATTGCATGCAAACGTTACGCCGTAAATGTATGTGTAAAACAAAAAATAAATGAAAAACTATTCCTTTTACCAAGCTTTTTTTGAATAACATGCTTCATTCGTATGTTTGTTCGGTTGCTAATTATTTATTGTATATTTTTTTTTTTTTTTTTACTTTGTTATTAAGAACAGAATTCTTAATAATTAATTACGATCTAGCCTAAAAGGCTAATAAGCAATTTAACTCTAACTTAATATGTTACGTTATAGATTATGTTAAAACTAAGAATAGTGTCCATTTGCACTTTTACACAAGTCCGTAGCACTTTCTTAGAGTCTGATATAATTTATAAAAACACTATGTTCATGTGTTATATGTATAGCACAGCGTTGTCACTATTATGCATTCACTTTGTACACTACACCAATTCATAAGGTTTAGTTCTTTTTAGCCTACGCACTAAGTCTGTATTGTCTAGCAGCTGGATAGCCTCAACATTCACGTGTCGATGAAGTCTGTGTTCGTGGGCTTCAGCAAATTTTTGGATGATGGTGGTGACGAATTCCGTTTTAAGATCACGGTGAAGATCGTCATTTCTTATGTACCAGGGTGCATTTACAGTATCCCTGAGCACTTTATTTTGGAATTTTTGGATTAATTTTACGTTGCTTTGTTTAGTACAGCCCCAAAGTTGGATACCATACGTCCAAATTGGCATTAGTATATGCTTATATATGATTATTTTATTATGTATTGATAGACAGGATTTCCTTCCGAGTAACCAATACATACTTTTATAACGTATGTCGAGTTCCTGTCTTTTCTTTTTGACATGAGCTTTCCATCGCAACTTGGCGTCGAGAGTTATGCCAAGGTATTTGGCTGTATTAGCATAAGGCACTTGCATGCCATTTATGTAGATTGGGTGATAGTCCAAATGTTTATTTGTGAAGTCAATGTGAATTGATTTTGACTCATTCAGTTTAATCTTCCATTTTTGTGTCCAGTCATAAACTTTGTTCACAGCTAGTTGAACTCTTTCTACTGCTTCTCTGTGGCTTGATCCGGTAGCCATAATTGCAGTATCATCTGCAAAGGTCGCAATGGTGTTTTTTTCCAGTTCTGGGATGTCACATGTGTATAACAAGTACAAAATTGGGCCTAGCACACTTCCTTGAGGTACCCCAGCTTTTATAGCTTTTAGCTCGGAATATGCGTCTTCTTGCCGTATTCTAAACATTCTATTAGTTATATACGACTCTAGAATATCTGCGAATTCTGGTAGCATGCGTCTGAGCTTGAATATTAGACCCTTATGCCAAACTTTGTCAAAAGCTTGCGCGACATCTAAAAATACGGTGGCGCAGACTTCCTTATTTTCAAGTGTTTTTTCAATGATATGGGTTATTCTATGTACCTGGTCTATTGTTGAATGTTTTTCCCTAAAGCCAAATTGATGATTTGGAATGAGGTCTTTATCTTCTATTACTGGTTTTAACCGTTTCAATAACAGTTTTTCGAATAGCTTTGATAACACGGGCAACAGAGAAATAGGTCTATATGATGATGCTTCATGGGGTGGTTTTCCAGGCTTCGCAATCATAATGACTTCAGCGACCTTCCATATTGTATATCAAAATACTTTTTAACAATAATTTGGCAGTATATTTAATTTTTTTGTTTTAACATTTTCTTGCTTTGATAGTTAATATCTATATAATAAAACTTACCTAACTTACCACAGTGTCTCAAGACGAAGGTCTATGACCAGTGTGTGTTGCCAATGATGACCTATGGCGCTGAGACGTGGTCGCTTACAATGGGCCTCATCAGAAAGCTTACAGTCACGCAAAGGGCAATGGAGAGGGCTATGCTCGGAGTATCCTTGCGTGATCGAATCAGAAATGTAGAGATCCGCAAGAGAACCAGGGTTACCGACATAGCCCGAAGACATTGCCAAACTTAAGTGGCAGTGGGCAGGGCACATTGCTCGCAGAACGGATGGCCGATGGGGCAGAAAAGTTCTGGAGTGGCGACCGCGAACCGGAAGACGATGCGTTGGAAGGCCTCCCACCAGGTGGACCGATGACCTGGTGAAGGTTGCGGGGATTCGCTGGATGCGGGACGCACGGGACCGGTCAATGTGGCGACGCTTGGGGGAGGCCTATGGCCCAGCAGTGGACGTCTTTTGGCTGATATGATGATGATGATCTATATAATATAAAATTTATAAATATATTTATAACAATTCCAACAAGACTAAACATGACTGGGATGCATTTTTTTACGGATTTCCGTTGCTTACCTTCCAACTTCATGACCAGATCAGATCGATGGTACCATTTTCATTAGAAACATTTATTTAATTTGTTTCATCACAGACAACTATTTGAGATATCTTGTACCCAAAACATATTTACAATTGAGGCCATCTTAGGTCTTCTCCTTCTCCATCAGTTCCACTTCACCAAATGATACTTTTTGAATGCAAATGCTTGCCACGTTGATGAAAATTTCAAAATCACTTGTGTATGCCTGTAGAATTTGAGGAGTTCCATGGGGATCAGATCCTTACTTGGCGACAATGGGTAGTTCTCACGAGGGTATACCCTTTCAAATAAAAATTATTGTTTTTTATATCCGTAAATAATTGTCGAAGTAGTCGGTGAACATACATTAAAATAAATATGTACATGAACATAGAACCTCCTCCTTTTTGGAAAGTCGGTTATCATTTAACACAATGAAAATAAATAACACGCACAGGTATATAACCTTGATGACAATGCAATAATATGGATATAATGGGCTGGTCTGA